>CM059587.1:48477500-48862500 GCA_030407085.1 Trichopria drosophilae
AAGCCATTGAATGTCAGTATCACCGAATCTCGGTCCGCACCGCCATGTTAAAAAATGTTTTTTTCTAATATAACTGTATAAATAATTCGTTTGTATAGTTGTTTTACTTTACGTACACATTACACATACTATATGTAACAAGAAAATATATACATTTTTTACTTAACCTGTGTAACGAGCCGTTTAAACGTATCGCGCGCGGAAGAGAAAGAGCGACGGAGAGAAAGAGGACCGTTCTGAAAATTGTATGGACGTGCTTGTCAGCTTATGTAGAATTCGCAGATTACGCGCTGGCAAGCTAAATAACGACGGGAACGCGGAAAAGCAAGCAAATGCAGAGGACCCGATGCGCGCTTTCGTCGGCCGGTCGGCCATGTTGATCCCAAGCCCAAGTGGGATCAGTGCGTGGATTCAGACATGCGCGCAACAACAAGGCGCTGGCGCTGGTGCGCCTGTAGATGCGCAGAAGAGGGGCAACGGTACCCTGGCCGCGCAGAATGGAGAGTGGGCAACGACGGGCCGAGTTCCCAGCTCGGAGCTGCATGTGTCGCCGCGATGGCGCGCATGCGCTCCAAATTCAAATGAGGGGCGGGCTGTTAAATTCAAGTCGATCAAATGACATTTGAATGTTTGACAGTTCCCGTCCCGATTCATCGTAAAAAAAGAACTCAGCGACATTATTGGACACGGGGATACTTACCGAGGTATTATAAGACCTGGCATCGGTAGGTATCCTTCTTCTTGCTTCTTCTTCTTGACTTCTTCATGACTTCGTCTTCGTGACTTCTCCTGGAAGACTCGCTGCCTCGAGGACTGTCCGGAGACCCTGGCTGCTCCGGTGATTCAAGGTGGGCGCACATTATTCGACAGCCAGCAACAACCATAGTCAATAATTCAATGGAGGCGGCGAGGATTCATTTTTGACGAAGAAGGAATTTCTAAGGAACGACGACGGCATTCCGTTCGTGCCATTCAACACGAGGCTGCTGGTCCGCTCCTTCGGTATCGCGAGGGAGTGCGACACCAAGTTTTGGAATCACGAGGTCGAATCCTAAAATTGCGAGACGGATAGAGAAAACCCGGACAAGAAGAAAGAAGGACGCCTATGGATCAGAAGAAATGCGTAAGTCTCTTTCTCTTTCGTTTAATAAATGAATAAATAATATTGTGTATATTTTTCTTGTGTGTGATATCAAAAATTATGTTATGTTAGTGAATGTATGTGTGTGTGTGTGTGTAATATGAATGTGTGACCGCGTAAATTATTATCGTCCCGCGCAATTTATCCCGTTCCGCGTAATTTATCCCGTTCCGCGTAATTTATTTCGGTTTACTAATAGTGTCAAAATGTTATATGACGATGACAATTCTATGCAATTTTACAGAAGACTCGATAATTTTATATTTTTTGTGACTCTTATTTTTTATTTGCGATATTATTGACTTCGAGTGTGTTTGTATGTGTGACAACGAATTGTTTTATGGACGACTTCAATTATGTGTAAAATTCAATGTGAAAATATAAATTAATTGATGATGACAGAAAATAATTACCTTTATTTTAGCACCAATGATTCCAATCTGTAATTTTATTAATGATATTGACTGTAATTGACTTGTTTAATTTTTATTGTGTGTACGATTCCCGAAAAACTATTAAATTATGACTGGAATCGTTACACCTGGGAATTCGCCGAATATCGTGAAAAAGATCACAGTTTCTTGAAAATCACCCATATATCATATATGTGTATATTTTACAACACTTCTACAATACTGAATGAACTTACATGAAATATAATTAATAATTTCTTTTCTCTTAATTACTATGGAATAAATATAAATAGGAATCAGTGTTTTTTGGTAACCGAGAATAATATAATTAAATTTTTTTTTATGAAACTTTAAGATGATCTTTTTGAGTGTTTGTGGAGTAACCATCACCAATTTAAATGAAACTTCGCCTTACTTGTTAAGGTCGATAATAATGATTAGTAAATTAAATTAGCGCTCGAGCCGTCGGACGGAATGGACGTAATTAATACGACATCGCAAATGAACTGCAATATTGTTCATTCATACGCGATATAAGTGTATATAGCACCAACAACTAAATTCCGAAACGCGAGTGAAAATGATTAAGTTACTTAAATTATTAAACGTGAAAGTGAACAGTGATAAAAAACAGACAAAAAAGAATAATATTCCCAATATGCATTGCATTCGGTATAGGGAATCCGCGGCAACGAGGGCCTGCGGAAGAAGAACCGTAGCGATTCAACATTCCGGCGAATCTGATCTGCTGACTCAGTTGTCGGGTCATTCAACGATATCTTCACCGGCAAACAGAAATGCGACACCTGAAACCCAATGGAAAATTGCAGAAAATTAAAAAAAACGTGAAAGATCTAGTCCTGATAATATTAATAAAGGCCACAAAACAAACGAAAATTGTTGATCATTGGCTAGCCACACCACCAACCACTATAGCAAACAGTTTTGCATCACTAGGAAAATGTGGAAACTGAAGATACCGAACACATTGAAAGCACTGCAAAAACGGTTAAAGCCCCGCCTATATTGATTTCGGGTGTTGGAAATATCAGTCCATTAATAGATCTGCTTAATACAATAGCCAAAGATAATTACTAGATTAAAGTACAGAATCAAGAACAGGTTAGAGTCCAAGGTAAATCTATTGAAACCTAAGATGTAATAATTGCATCACTAAAAGAAAAGAATACAGAATACCACACCTACCAAAAAGAAAACAAGAAAAACCAAAGTGGTACTCTGTTATATGCATCATTCTACAGAAATGGAAAGCATTAAAAATGAAATAGAAAGCCATGGGCATAAAGTTCGCAATATAATGAACATGCGTCAGAAAACAACAAAAAAAACCTCTGTCCCTGTTTGCTGTGGAGCTAGAACCAGCAGACAATAATAAAAGTATTTATACAATTGAATTTTTACTTAATATGAAAATCAAGTTTGAAGCACCGCATTATCGTCGCGAAATACCACAATGCTCTAACTGTCAGAGATACGGACATACTAAGAACTTCTGCTCCCGTGCACCGCGATGTGTCAAGTGGCAGGCACAAAACATCAGACTGCTTACGTAAAGAAAAGGCTGATCAAGTTAAATGCGTACTATGCGAAGGAAATCACCCTGCTAATTACAAGGGATGCATCATCTACAAACATTTGCGAAAAGCCCAATTTCCAACTTTGAGAAATAAACAGACAACAACGAACCAAAATGTTGCGACAAATATCGCACAAACCTCGCTGCCCGTTCCACGGCCTAGGTCGGAGGGACCTATTCATCCAGGTTCTACTTATGCCCAGGTAACAGCCAACCAAAAGATTCAAGATCACTCAACAAATAATGTCGCTCCCAACCAACCATACCATATCCACGAATCTAACGACCTTCAAGAACTAAAGTCAATGATGAAGGGCCTAATGGAACAGATGAGTACTATGTTAAATCTACTCACCTCAATAGTCTCTAAATTGCCGCAATGTTGACTCTTCAACTAGCAACCTGGAATACCAATGGCTTATCCAAACATAGAAATGAAGTACAAGCTTTCTTGAGAGACCAAAATATTGATATAATGCTAATATCCGAAACTCACTTCACCAAGAAAAATTATATTGAATTCAATAGATATGCTGTTTATCATACCGTGCATCCTGACGGTACAGCTCATGGAGGGTCTGCAATTGTCATTAAAAATAACATCAAACATCACGTTATTAATGAATACCAAACGAAACAAATCCGAGCCACAAATGTAGTGGTGGACGAGTGGAATGGACCGCGTACCATCTCTGCTGTGTACTGCCCCCAAAGCATGCTACAAAACAGGACGATGAAGCTGGGAAATCGCTTTATTACTGGAGGTGATTTTAATGCCAAGCATCCACAATGGGGCTCTCGGTTAACATCTCCTAAGGGTAGAGAACTTTGTAAAGCCATGAAGCATTTGAATCTAGAATCAGTGTCAATGGGCGAACCAACGTACTGGCCCACAGACAGAAGAAAAATGCCAGATGTCATTGACTTCTATATTACGAAATGCATAAATAGAAATACTTAAAAGTAAAATCATGCCTTGATCTATCTTCAGATCACTCGCCTGTACTACTTACATTAAGTAGTATAATTATCGAAAAAGAAAAACCGTGCGTATTGTGTAGAAAAAAGACCGATTGGGCATATTATAAAACTCAAGTCGAAGAAACGCTAAATATATTTCTACCGTTAAAAACAGAAAATGACATCACTGAAGCGGTAGAGCATTTCAACCAGTGTATCCAACAAGCAGCATGGAATGAAACTCCAGCCAACTCAACAATGAGAAATGCTGATGTATCTTCGGCATTAGTAAGACAAAAATAGCAGAAAAAACGAGAAATAAGAAAACAGTGGCAAATAACTAGATCCCCAGAGCTGAAAAGTAAGTTGAACAAGGCTATTAAAAATCTGCATAAATTGCTAAAAACGGAAGCTAACAATAATATACAGGACTATCTACGAACTCTTGGACCAACTCAGGGATCTGATTATTCATTTTGGAAAGTAGCCAAGGGATTAAAACAACCTCAAACCTCAATACCACCACTACGTTTACCCGACGGCAAATGGGCAAGAAGCACGCAGGAAAAAGCTGAAATATTTGCACAACACCTGACAGAGGTATTCACTCCACACCCCAGTCAAACGTAATCCGAAGAATATGAAATACGCCGAAAACTTAACGAAACCTATCAGCTGGAACCTCCACTAAGAAAGTTTAAAATAAGCAAAGTAATTAAAATTATTCAACATTTTTTAAGTCCCAAAAAAGCACCAGGATACGACTTGATCAATGGCCAAATACTAGATACAAAATCTTCCAAACAAAGGCTGGAAATTTTCAACCCAGCTTTTTCATGCAGTATTGAGAACCAGCTTCTTTCCACTGCAGTGAAAAGTAGCAAAGGTTTTTCTAATCCTGAAACCAGGTAAAAACCCTGAAAAAGTCAAGTCGTATCGACCAATTAGCTTATTACCAATTCTTGCAAAAGTTTTTGAAAAATTGTTACTTTTGAGGCTAAAACCAATCATTGAAAGGAAGGAGTTGATCCCCAATCACCAATTCGGCTTCCGTAACAAACACTCTTCTATCAAGCAAGCGCATCGAGTTTACAAGATATTATCAAGCTTAGAAGAAAAAAAGTACTGTTCGGGTGTCTTTCTGGACATATTTCAAGTTTTTGACAAAGTCTGGCACACTGGCCTACTGTACAAAATAAAGACAAACTTCCCTCTAGACTATTATGCCCTTCTAAAATCTTATCTCCAAGGCAGGCACTTCTTCGTGAACTATCAAGATATGTTTACGGAATTACACAAAATACAAGCCGGTGTGCCTCAAGGTAGCGTACTAGGGCCGATCCTCTACCTTCTCTATACCGCCGACCTGCCTACGAAAATCGGAGTAACAACAGAAACATTCGCAGATAACGCTGAGGTATTAGCTTCACGCGAAAATCCAATTCTGGCGACTCAAATGGTGCAAAGCAAACTTGATGACATTCAAAAGTGGCTAAACATTTGGAGAATAAAAGCTAATGAAACGAAATCAGTCCATGTGACTTTTACTACCGGAAGAGAGACTTGTCCTGAAGTATCACTTAACGGCCAACAGATTCCGCAATCTAAGGTAGCTAAATACTTAGGCATGCACTTCGATCGCCGACTGACGTGGGAAACACATATATTTACCAAAAGGAAACAGCTTGGACTCAAATTACGAAAACTATTTTGGCTTTTAAATCGAAAATCACAACTCACGCTTGAGAATAAGCTCCTGTTATACAAGGCGATTTTAAAACCAGTATGGACGTATGGAATGCAGCTGTGGGGAACGGCAGCCAATTCTAATATAGAGATACTTCAACGCTTCCAGTCAAAATTATTGAGAATGATAGTTGATGCACCATGGTTTGTAACTAATGATGCCATACATCGCGACCTACAAATGCTAAGTGTCAAAGAGGAAATCCAGGAATATAGCAGAAATTACCGAGAGAGACTAAAGAGGCACCCAAACATTCTTACAGTCAACATAATGAAACTACGACTAATCAGGAGACTCAAGAAGAAAATTTCATTCGATCTTACGCACTAGAATAGACAGATCCTTCTGGTGTATATTAAACTTTTACTCCCACTGACATAATACTTCTTCACTTTATTTAAATTGATATTATGAGTGTTAGTTTAATATAATAATTAAGAATATCTGTATAAGGGCGCATCACTGGATGGGTACCTTCCACGATTAATTTCTACAACAAAAATATTGCTGGATGTCAACAAGACAGATTGTAATAAAATTGGGATGTTAAAAAAAAAATTAAATTAAATTATTTTTTATTAATGGAAAATTAAGAAACAATATGCATTAAAAAGTGCATACTGCTTCTTTTTATGGCGTTTCATCTCAATCTGTACCAATAGAATCATCAGTAAAGCGGTGGTACAGACCTGCTTTATACGCCCTTAAAGAGATTATACAGGGTGGCCGATTTATCTGAAGACATCGAAATATCTCGAGAACTATGCACAGAATCAAAAAAGTTGTCGGATGAAAGTTGTTCGACACGAAGGGGGGCATCCAGTGATAATTAAATTTACCCCCTCCCCCATCCCCTGGAGGTGGAGTGGGGGCAAAAACAATAAAACTTAAATAGGAACCCCCATTTTTTATAGCAGATTTGGATTCTCCGGAAAAAAGTACACGAATTTGACCTAGGAGCTATTGCATTTTGGTTCACAGGTGGCGCTGTAATCGATAAAAATCCAAATTTATCCGAAGACATTGAAATACCTCGAGAACTATGCACAGAATCAAAAAAGTTGTCGGATGAAAGTTGTTCGACACGAAGGGGGGCATCCAGTAATAATGAAATTTACCCCCTCCCCCATCCTCTGGGGGTGGAGTGGGGACAAAAACAATAAAACTTAAATAGGAACCCCCAGTTTTTATTGCAGATTTGTATTCTCCAATATAGACAATTTTCGCCCGCGTAGCGGATATGGAATACGGTCATTCTAACAAAGCCGTGCTTGTTTTACGTGAGTCCCCTTGCCTCTCACTGTCTCACTGTTCACTTACTTGAGTAAGTGTTCGAAATGTTGACCTTCCACTTCAATGCATTTATTTATTCTCTCTTCAAACGACTTTATACATGATAGAATCATATCTGCAGAAATTTCTGCGCAAGCAGTTCTTATGCGTTCCACCATGTTTTCACGAGTCGTTGGTACTTGTTCATAAACCTTACCTTTTAGGTAACCCCATAGGAAGAAATCCGGAGATGTTAGATCAGGTGACCTCGCAGGCCAATTAATGGGGCCACCTCTACCAATCCACCTACCATTGTAATCACGGTCTAGTATTTCCCTTGCTACTCTTGAAAAATGTGCTGGGCAACCATCATGCTGAAACCACATTGTCCGTCGGACGTCCATAGCAACATCCTCAAGTAGTAATGGTACTTTTTGTTCTAGGAAATCTCGATATTTTGTTCCATTCAAATTACCTTCAATGAAATAAGGACCAATGAGTTTATTTCCTATGATTCCACACCAAACGTTCACCGACCAAGGACGTTGATGATTAACTTGTCGTAACCAATGGGGATTTTCTACGCTCCAATAATGCATATTATGCCTATTGACGCCACCATGGTTCGTGAATGTAGATTCATCTGAAAATAATACATTAGCAAAGAAATTGTGGTTCGTTTGCATTTTTTGAAATGCCCATTCACAAAACACCACGCGGTTATGAAAATCATCGATCTAGTTCCTGGTGCAGTGAAATGTGATATGGGTGAAACTTATGACGATGCAATATTCTTTGAATACTGTCTCTGGAAATGCCGGAATCGCGATGTAATTGTCGTGTTACATGTGGATTTTGGTGAATAGCTGCTAGTACAGCTACTTCGTTAGCTTCTCCTGTAACTGTTAATCTTTGATTCCTTTTTTTCATTTGTACGCTGCCATCAGAGTGAAAGGCATTCACAACTTTGTAAAAAAAAGAACGCGAGCGAGCATTATCTGGAAAACGCTCAGCATACAACGCAACAGCATCGTCAATATTCCTCTTACATTCACCATAAATAAGAATCATTTCGATTTTTTCGGGAACTGTAGCAGGATTCATTTTTATCTTGCAATTCGATTTAAGCAATGAAGGGTAGACAAAAAATAGTCACGTAAACGGAAAGTTGTTATTCTAAAATCAAAGTGACCTCCGACCGAATTACTACCAATACAATGGACTTCAAAAACAGTCTTACACTGAGAGACCGTGAATACTAAATTTTAATATGGGGATTAGAAAGTCGCGATATCCATTTACTTCCCTTCAGGAAAGTAGAGAAAAATGTAGGTGAACTGGTTACGTGTGACTCAACTTATGTATAAAATGATATGCTACTTTATTTTCGAGTTATGTCGCCCTCTAGCGTTATGTAACAGAACCGGCGCCGGTGATGGCCGAAATGCAAGCGATGTACATGTATGAAACCACGTGAGTTCTCTCGGGGTCCGGTAGATGGCGACGAAATCCCCAAATGAAGTAAGAGTTTCGTTTTGTTTAATAGAAGCTGGTTTGACCGTCAATGCTCAGCTTATTTATTCTCATTTCGGAAAAAACATACAGAGAGAGAATGAATGAGCTGAGTGAAGGGACATGACGCGTTTTTTAATGGATTGCGTGATGTCCTCTTTTTGTTTATTAAATAATAAATTTAAAACCTAAAATGTAATTTTATTGAAGGTAGAAAACTTATTTATAAAATTGCTTCCATATTGTATGCACAATTTTTATGTAATCAGTTTTGATTTTTAATATGAAGAACATAAATTATTCATAATCTTAATTTTTCGAATGGACATTATTAAAATTTCATATTCAGAATAACAATTTTCGCAATTGAAATTACTGAATTCTAATATTAAAAATTCTAATATTCGAATTTTTAATATTAAATTTTCATAAAGGGATCAAATTGTCCCTATTTGCCCCCTGGATGCCCCCCTTCGTGTCGAACTACTTTCATCCGACAACTTTTTTGATTCTGTGCATAGTTCTCGAGGTATTTCAATGTCTTCAGATAAATTTGGATTTTTATCGATTACAGCGCCACCTGTGAACCAAAATGCAATAGCTCCTAGGTCAAATTGGTGTACTTTTTTCCGGAGAATCCAAATCTGCAATAAAAACTGGGGGTTCCTATTTAAGTTTTATTGTTTTTGCCCCCACTCCACCCCCAGGGGATGGGGGAGGGGGTAAATTTCATTATCACTGGATGCCGCCCTTCGTGTCGAACAACTTTCATCCGACAACTTTTTTGATTCTGTGCATAGTTCTCGAGATATTTTAATGTCTTCAGATAAATTTGGATTTTTATCGATCACAGCGCCACCTGTGAACCAAAATGCAATAGCTCCTAGGTCAAATTGGTGTACTTTTTTCCGGAGAATCCAAATCTGCAATAAAAACTGGGGGTTCCTATTTAAGTTTTATTGTTTTTGCCCCCACTCCACCCCCAGGGGTTGGGGAAGGGGGTAAATTTCATTATCACTGGATGCCGCCCTTCGTGTCGAACAACTTTCATCCGACAACTTTTTTGATTCTGTGCATAGTTCTCGAGGTATTTCAATGTCTTCAGATAAATTTGGATTTTTATAGATTACAGCGCCTCCTGTTCACCAAAATGCAATAGCTCCTAGGTCAAATTGGTGTACTTTTTTCCGGAGAATCCAAATCTGCTATAAAAACTGGGGGTTCCTATTTAAGTTTTATTGTTTTTGCCCCCACTCCACCCCCAGGGGATGGGGGAGGGGGTAAATTTAATTGTCACTGGATGCCCCCCTTCGTGTCGAACAACTTTCATCCGACAACTTTTTTGATTCTGTGCATAGTTCTCGAGATATTTCGATGTCTTCAGATAAATCGGCCACCCTGTATATATATATATATATATATATATATATATATATGTATACAGGGTCATCGAAAAGTATCGGACCCCCCTAATATCTTCAGTTAGAATGCACTTAGGAGAAAATGTCCAATACCAAAGTTGTATGGTTTCAAGCGGGGAGTAAGATGATGACCTTGACTTTGACCTTGACCATGTCCTTCAAGGTCATTTCAAGGTCAATCTTATTTTTTTAAATAGAACCCCCTACATTTTATTGCATATTCTTATAGCTTACCTCGAGAGCTTTCCAAAACACTATAATAAAATATTTTTTTATTAAGTACTTTTTGAGTTATAAAGGTTTGAAGTTAACAATTTGTTAAGTGGTGTGCGAGTCCGACCAGTTAAGGCAAGAGTGGTGTGCGAGTCCGACCAGTTAAGGCAAGAGTGGTGTGCGAGTCCGACCAGTTAAGGCAAGAGTGGTGTGCGAGTCCGACCAGTTAAGGCAAGAGTGGTGTGAGTCCGGCCAGTTAAGGCAAATTTAATTCCAATTGGTTAGCTTGGGCAAAATATTTAATTGTACCAAACAATTCACAACAAATGTTCAAATTGTTGCCCTTCAACAGCCTGGCAATGTGCCAATCTGTTATAAACAGCCGAAACCGCATTCCGGTACGTTTCTGGCGGTATTAGTTCTATCTCTCGAGTTATTCTCCCTCTTAAATCATCTAAATCTTGAGGCTTGGTGGCATAAACTTTACTTTTTAAGTAACCCCACAAAAAAAGTCAAGTGGGGTCAAGTCCGGAGACCGAGGTGGCCACTCAATATGACCCCTTCGCCCTATCCACCTGTCCTGAAAGACCTCATTCAAATATTGACGGACAATGACACCATAATGAGGTGGAGCTCCATCCTGTTGGAAATAAATTTCATCCATATTTCCACCAGCTATGTGTCGAATAGCTGGAACAATTTGTTCGCGAAGCATGACTAGGTATACTTGTTCTGTCAAATTGCCTTCAATGAAGAAAGGGCCAACTGGTCTACCATTAAGAATACCAGCCCATACGTTAACTTTTTGTGGATATTGAGTATGATTGTCTCTTTTCCAGTGAGGATTAACGTCACTCCAGTATCTACAATTGTGTCTATTTACATTTCCAGTCAGTTCAAATGTTGCCTCATCAGAGAAAACAATATTATCAAGTAATAGAGGATCGTCGACAATCATCTCCATCATAAGATCACAAAATTCGATGCGTCTATCAAAATCGTCTTCGGACAACTCTTGGACCAAATGGAGTTTGTATGGAAGCCATTTATTCAATTTCAGAATTTTACAGACAGATGCATGACCGATTTCGTGTTCTTGTGCAACGCGATTGATGGAAATATGGGGATCTTCAACGAAAGACTGTAAAACATCTAATGCCTTATCATTATTTGTTGCTGTTTTAGGTCTACCAGATTTTGGGCGGCTTTTAACGCTACCAATGGCCTCGAAACGTTGAATAGTACGGATTACAGTACTTTTGGAGATCCTATTATTTTCATTCCGAAAATTTTCATTAAATAATCGCGTTACTGTTTTATACCCTCTTTGTTGATCTCCCCATCCTCGCATCATTAACAGTGTTATTCGATCTCTTTCAGAAAGCTCCGCCATTCTTAATTAGAGCGAAGAAGAATTAATCAGGTAAGTGATAGGAAATTGATCTAGATAATTAAGTAGAGAAAAAATACTAATTATTAAGTGTTGGTCCAACTATCGATTTGTTTATTTTAACCAGCACTAGCAAAAAGCTCGTTGAGCAACTGAAAATCTAATCGATCAATTAATAATATTTACGAAAAATTTCTGGGCTATTGGAAACAAAATGAAGATGTTTGGGATAATCAATTGAAACGCAATGGTTTCTTTTGTTACAGAAAAAATTTTTGAGGCTGTTCGTTTTCATCCACGAGGTGACTGCTGCTCGCTAAGAAGAAGACAGCACTGCATCAAAGTTTCAAATCAGTGATCCGTATTGTTTGCTCAAGAGCTCGTACATTGGTGCCTGCGAGAGTGAGAGAATAAAGATTGGCCAACGCTTTCGGTCAGATTCCCGCTAACGCCTTCGGAAATCACGCATTCGAGCAGCTTCTCGCGATTACGTTCGGGCAGTTTTTCGCCAGAGCCTATTAGCATAATTGCTTGAAGCCGTACAATACTTTGCTATTGGACATTTTTCCAAAATGCATTCTTACTGAAAATATTAGGGGGATCCGATTAATGTATTTTCTTTAAACCAATTAATTGGTCTCATTATTCCGCGCACAAAAGTATTAAGGTTATGATTACTGAAAACTAAATAATATTTTACAAGATATTCTACATTTTGTGTCAAAAAATTGTTAACTTCAAACCTTTATAACTCAAAAAGTACTTAATAAAAAAATATTTTATTATAATGTTTTGGAAAGCTCTCGAGACAAGCTATAAGAATATGCAATAAAATGTAGGGGGTTCTATTTAAAAAAATAAGATTGACCTTGAAATGATCTTGAAGGACATGGTCAAGGTCAATGTCAAGGTCATCATCTTACTCCCCGCTTGAAACCATACAACTTTGCTATTGGACATTTTCTCCTAAGTGCATTCTAACTGAAGATATTAGGGGGGTCCGATACTTTTCGATGACCCTGTATATCATAATTAAGAAAAAGTAATGGAGTGTAACCTCCACACCTAATTCGAAATGTTATTGATTGCGATTAGATTTTAGAATTATAATTAACATGATCGATCGCCACTCCTGAAGAAGAATGATAATAATATTATTATCACAGAAATTGCAAAGTACTATCTATATATATATCATAATTAAGAAAAAGTAATGGAGTATATATATATATATATATATATATATATATATATATATATATATATATATATAAAATAATGGTAATATATATATATATATATATATATATATATATATATATATATATATATATATATATATATATATATATATATTGTAACACGAAGTTACAACATACACACACAATACGCACTTGTCGACATTGGTGTCTCGCCTTATCAAAATTCCACCAAGCATTATGTATCTCTGTATAAATAATTGCGATTAATATTATACTATTATTATAATTAGTAAATAAGGATTTATATTACTTTATTGCAAAGCCTGGAGCTGACGTCCCTAAGTCCTCCCATGGCTAGTGGTCATGTCCGGGCCCAGTCTGGATCCTGGCGTGAACCTGGAATGTAAACAAAGAGGAATCCACAAAGAAAATAGTTCTTATTAAAAGTATTTACAAAACCAATACTCACCGTGATCCGGATGACAGCTATCAAGAGGTCGTTCCCCAGGAGGTTCCACTGGTTGCGTTCCGTGTTGGTGTTCACGTGAACCCGACGTAAACACGACAACAGTGCGAATCAGCACTTCAAATAAACACTCGCGAAAATCTCACAATCGTGATACATCCATTTGACAATGACATGTCAACATCGTCGCCATATTTGACTCTGACTCGTGCGCATATATTACGCGCAGCATTTCGCCGTTCCGGCTAGTCAGTAGCGGTATTGCCTCTCTCCATGCGTACCATGCATCCCTGTCCCACGCCTTGTGTATGGCATCGCCGACCTTTGTCGCACGCATGCGCAACGTGGTGAACAAGGGAATGCAAACTCTGCGATGATAGTCGCTCACGGACGCGCAATATGGAGAGAGGAAGGTTAATTGTAACTGGGAGCGAACCTGATTGGTACTCCCTTAGAGGTACTATGTAGCTCTTTCCCCCCCCCCCCCCCCCGAATACGAACAGAGCAATGAACATCAACCATCCAGTGCTACCAAACTTGGGAATGTCTATTACCGTCCCTAGACTGTCATAAAGTTAACTTTTTATTATTAATGTTGGTAATTGTTCCCCCTTTGTTTTCCTTATGTTTCCCAGTTCACGCCAGGTGGCGCAGAACTACCGGACATGACCAAAACTCGAATAAGAAGCTGCCATTTTGGTCACTCTTCCCTTGGACTGCGATTACAACGTGCGAACATTTGTATTCCGTTCTTTCTTTTTTTCTGAATAGTGTTAAGAGGCCATCGGGTGTTACCCCCTACAGTGCGAACATCTATAATAAACTGCGATACAGGTACTGTGCACAGTGCGCGTTTTTTGTTCCATATGAATTTAATGAAACCCTTCTTTGTACAATTACAATTCTCTTTTTCGTTTCCCTCGTGTCAAACGGTCGACCCCGAGATCGTGGTAAATTAATTGTAACCAATCTAAATTAATAATCAAAAAGTATTTTCACAAATCGATAGTGTTTATTTATTGAATATTATTTTCCATTTTTTTTTATCCTTAAGTATATACCAGAGTTCGCGTTTCGTCCGAACTCAACGGTTATAATATATATATATATATCCAGTCAGCAAAACCTTCATCGGGAAACTTTTATATATATATATGGGGCATTCTTTGTGAAAAAAGCCACCCCACCTGTCTAAAAATCAGAAACACCTACTTAGGTCTATTTGGGCTCAAATTGTAGCTTAGAGTGTGTAGTTTCAAAAAATCACCGGTACTTTCCGAAAAACAAAATGGCATGTTGCAATATGGCGCCCGGAATGCGTGAAGCACGAACCAACATTATGTATTTCGGTAAAAATTCATTCACAAAAACAAAGAAAACATTTTTTTTTATGCATATCGTACATTATTGTGTGCACTTTGCATACGTATATTACACATTCAGAAATTCAATATGTCCGATTCAATATGGCGGACTGAATTTAAAATTTATCATTTTAATTAGAAAAGATGCGGTAACAGTGAAATTGTATCTGTTCATAAATTATTGTCACGAGAAACATGCATAATTTCGAGAAATTGCAGTAGAGGTTTTCTTTTTCTAATTTAATTTACTATAAGACCGAGTATTTTTCTAATTAAAATGATAAATTTTAAATTCCGTCCGCCATATTGAATCGGACATATTGAATTTCTGAATGTGTAATATACGTATGCAAAGTGCACACAATAATGTACGATATGCATAATAAAAAATGTTTTCTTTGTTCTTGTGAATGAATTTTTACCGAAATACATAATGTCGGTTCGTGCTTCACGCATTCCGGGCGCCATATTGCAACATGCCATTTTGTTTTTCGGAAAGTACCGGTGATTTTTTGAAACTACACACTCTAAGCTACAATTTGAGCCCAAATAGACCTAAGTAGGTGTTTCTGATTTTTAGACAGGTGGGGTGGCTTTTTTCACAAAGAATGCCCCATATATATAAAAGTTCCCGATGAAGGTTTTGCTGACTGGAAATATTCCACCTTTCTATTGTCTCGACACGAAGATTGTACTTTGCACAAGAAAAACATGATTTTCTTCTTGGCTCGGAAAAAGAAGAGCGAGAGGGTTGATTTGCAACTTATTAAAGAGATAGAATGTGAGCAACGGCATTGGCGAAAAGTACTTGATCGAGTAGTGGGAGTTGTCTAGTTTTTAGCAGAACGCGGCTTTCCTTTCCGTGGACGAAACTTTTGGTTCTTATCAGAATGATAATTACCTTGAAGTGTTAGAGGTAATAGCTAAATTCGACCCCTTTCTAGCTCGACACATAAACAACGGAAACAAAGGTAAAGATCACATTTCCTACCTATCCAATGATGTGTACGAAGAGTTTGTTAATCTGACTGGCACTCGGATGCTTGACCAAATAATTAGTGAGATTAAGACGTGTAAATATTCACTTTCGTTGGATTCAATACCAGATACTGCAAATGCTGATCAGCTTACTTTGATCGTGAGATATGTTTTACCTTCTGGACCTGTCGAAAGATTTATAAAATTTTTAGAAATGGAAGGCCATACTGATGCCAAGCTTGATGATAGTTTAATAAACTTCTTAAGCGAAAGTGGATTTGACATAAAAGATTGCAGAGGCTAGAGCTACGATAGTGCTTATAATATGAGTGGTAAACACAATGTACTTCAAGCTTGTATTAAGGACAAGTGTACGTTTGCGGAGTACGTTCCCTGTTGTGCACATTCTCTGAATTTAGCCATTCTCACAAAAGCATTATTAAATTGTAACCCATGCCTTCCTGAGCCTAAAAGAATGTCTGACACTAGATGGTCTGCTCGAGCAGATGTGACTTCAGCACTAATAAGGTCTATTCTGTTATCATCACGGTGTTGAACGATAGTGCCAACGATAGAAATATGACGTTAGCCTGCAGCCAACAAGCTAAAGGCCTATTGAAAACCATGAAAAAGTTGGAGACAGGAATTATGGTTGTGTTGTGGGATCAGATACTGGAAAGGTTTCAGGTAAAGAAAATTTACCTTTCTATGATGGTTACGAACTGTAGTGGTGAACGATCTTTTTCAAAACTCAAAAGAATTAAAAATGAATTAAGAACGACCATGAGTCAAAAAAGACTAAATAGCATCTCCTTAATGAGTATTGAGCATGAATTGCTGAGAGAAATAGATGCATCGAAAATTATTGACGAATTCGCTATTACGTCTTGTAAATGCTTCCTCTAAATCATAAAACAGATTTTATTATATTAAATTAAATTAAGAAATTTTAAATATACGTGATTAAGTGCAGAATTCTATTGACAATTTTTTTTGTATAAGGAATGCCGCAAAAAAGTGAAGAAAATTAAAATTGTCGACCAATATTTTTTACGAAATCCATTCGATTTGTAAAAGAATGCCGCAAATGGTCTAGTGCCCTGTTCGGCTATTCCTCTCTGTCGCAGATTGTCGATCCTACACACTTTTTTAACGCATGTTCGCTCATATCCTCCTCTTGTGCCTCTTCATCCATACCGGTTCTGGCGACCGCCAGTTTTGCTGCGGATTTTCCCATTTTTGTGGCCCACGATCTGTTTGGTTTTGGTTAAACGGTGTTTCAGGTGTTCCTGACCTTTTCCAAGCCTCTTTCTTTTCAAATTCATTGCAGGGATATTTTCGCCCTCTTTTGTCACCATCTAAGCGAAAGTTCTTTTCCTCATACAATTTTTGAGTACAGGATGGTTCCATTTCATTATACACTACAGTGCCTCCAGAAGATCATCATAATCTCGAATGTCTCTGTTCACTGTAGCCGTTCTTATATCGTATTCAAAATGACGCGATATTAACGAAATTAATTCACGATTGTTTAGCATCATGTTTGCATCTTTGATATTGTTGTATAAATCGATTGCATATTCTACTCTACTAACTTTTTGTTGCGCTGTGAAGACCCCGAATCCTATTAATCCGAAGACTAAGTCTGGACGAAGTATTGAATTTGGTCACTTCGGGCAAAAAAATTACCATATAGTTTTTCATCAAATGTCGACGTTTCAGACCCTAAGGAACCCAAATCAACAATAAAAAAATTTGTGTCCGTGATCTTGTACGTACGTACGTCCGTACGTCCGTACGTCCCGTTTTTTTGTCTCGCGATAACTCGCAAACGGATAAGCGTATTGACATAAATTTTTTTTTAGAATACGCGTCTTGGCATAACTTAGATCTGATTAGATTTTGGGGCAGATCCACCCGTCCATTACTAAAAAAAATTAGCCCCAATTAAGTTTCTTTGTAGTTTTTTGCATTTATTTTGAAAAATACAAATTTTATTAAAAAATGTTTCAAACAAAAAAGATAGAGCATGAAATTCTCTACAAAAAAGGTTGTATGCATTTTCTTCCTAAAGTCAACGATAATGCCATAAAAACTGGTTTAAAATGTTTATGACTATTGTCTGAAAAAGTATTGAATTTGGTCATCGCGGCAAAAAAATTACCCTATTGTTTTTCATCAAATTTCGACGTTTCGACCCCCTACCCCCCAGGGGTAGTCTTTGCCAGCTCCTCGGGCGCGGTGACCACCTACGGGCGCAATGTTCATTTACGCCCTTGATACGAAAATAACTATTTCGATATATCTAATAGATGTCTTATAGATATCTATAAGATATCCGTGATAGATCTTTTCTACACTTGCAAGATATCTTTGACGAATTATATGTATATATATATATATATAGTATATATAATATCATAATAATACAGACAGTAATTAGTAAAACACAGTAAACATGTAATATGCATCGAATAGTCTATTAGAATACAAGTGCATGAAGTAAGTGTTTTGCAACTTTTATTTATTAATACTTCGGCTGGCCTGTTGTCGGGGTCGAAGTTTTGAAAATGCTCATTTTCAATTTTCATACATATAAGAAACACTATAGTGTTGTAACACATCTATCGAAGCCACTTGGACCTAACTATGATTGGAACCCCAAATATCAATATAATTTTATAATATAATTGAAAGCTGTTAGTAAACAAACGAGTCTTAAGGAATAGCCGACTCTCCACTGGGTCGAAGTTTCTGAGTGAGCGAAGCGAGCGAGGCACCACGCCAACACTAGTTTTTTAATTCATATTGTGATTCATCATTCCAATACCTTTTGCTGAATGTTTTTTTCGAAATCTTTTAAATTAATTATATCCATCTCAATAAAAAAACACCAATCTAGAGCCGAACCATTCAAAATTCGGTATATACGTGATTTAAATTCTATCGGACTAATCATAGTGACTTTGCAATATTTTCATAGTGTTTTTAAGAATTTAAGAGGTTTTTCTTGCTTACTGGTGAAAATATAGGTGGATTTATTCTACCTTTTGGCATACTAGGAGCGTTCATTTCCGCATCGCTAGGCGTGTGTATCTACTATCACTTGTGCTTTGATTTTTTGTATTAACGTATGCAAGTGCTTACTTTGATGCTCTACCTTTTTTAGCGTTTGATTCTGCATCTCCAAGGTTTTCTGTAAGTCCGGCATTAAGAGCATCTCGGGCATATCGGCAGCCATGACTGCCGGATCATCCATTAATTGGTTGATGCGCCGATCCTGGTCCGTTAAAGTATTTTCAATTTGTTGAATCTGATTAAAAATTCCTATTCAAAAAAGATTGTTATTCCCGGTGATAACGATTCAAATTTATTTTCTAACGCAGTGATTCGTTTCTCATTGTCCTGTTCTTTTTTAGCCGTTCTTTAAGAAAACGGAAAACTTTCGTTTCCCATTTCAGATTATCGATATTTTCATATGTGTTTAAATTTTCGTGTTCGCGTTCACTTAAAATGTCCTGTGGCTTGCTCCTACGGATCTGTGCGCGACATCTCGCTCGTTTACCCTGTGGCATTGTGCTAACTTTTATTATATATATAAATAACAAGTACACGAATTAAATGTTAAAAAACGATTATTCTTTATTGCATTTTTTTGCTGAGTCTGCAAATGGTTAAGACGGCAAATTCATCAAAAATTCTTCGATATTTATTCCGGTTTGTCGAACCGTATATAATACGCCGAAAACTTCATCTCCTGCCTTTGTTTTTGATTTCTATTTATCATTGGAATTTTTTTCCACATTATTTTTAATTTTTAAGTAATTTAATTCTTTTAAACCTTATTCTCTCGAGTCATATCACGGTCGCCAATTTGCAACTTACTAGATAAGTAAAAGAAACGACTTGAGAGATACGGTGAAAAATATACTTTATTCAATTGTATTTATTAATATACAGGGTGATCCAAAAGTCCCGGAACAGCAAAATATCTCAGCGGGAGTGCATTTTCGAGGAAAATGTTTCAGACAAAAGTTTCAGGATTTTTCCCTGGCTATTTAATGGCGATATTGAATTTGACCTTGAACATGACCTTGAAGGTTATTTCAAGGTCAAGTTAATTTTTTTAAATGGGAACCCCTATTTTTTTTTCATGGATTCTGAAAGAGCGGAAAATTCTACGTCCGAGTATGATATGATCGATTTTTCCGGCAAGGTCATTTCAAGGTGAAACTTAAAACTCCTGTAACGGCGAAATATCTCAGAGGGTGTGCATTTCTTTGGAAATTGTTTCAGACAAAAGTTTAAGGATTTTTCCTGGGATATTTAATGGTAGCACAGAATTTGACCTTGAACATGACCTTGAAGGTTATTTCAAGGTCAAGTTTGTTTTTTTTAATGGAAACTGCTATTTTTTTTCACGGATTCGGAGAGAGCACAAAATTTTACGTCCAAATATGCTATGGCCGTTTTTTTCGGCAATGTCATTTCAAGGCCAAACTTAAAACTCCCGGAACAGCGAATTAACTCAGCAAGAGGCACCATTGAATTTAACCTTGAAAATTACCTTGAGGCTTATTCTAAGCTCAAGACTATTTTTTTTTTAATTGGAACCCCGTTTCATTTTCGTAATGTTTCCAGAGTTTCCAGAGTGCAATGCATTATCATTGTTCCCGGATAAAAATATACATTTTTTTTTTACATCCGATACGTTTATAAATACCGTATGTATGGGTAACATTTTTACATTGTTTCCAATGCCACCGCCGGCTTTAGCATTACCCAAGATGTACCGCGTGGAGGTAGCACGGTCGGGTTTACACCTCTTCGGGGTGCTTTGTTCAGGTGGTTCCCCTCGCCGTCACCTGTGCGTGTGCGTGTGCGTGTGCGTGTGCGTGTGCGTGTGTGTGTGTGTGGGTGTCCCCAGACAGTTAAGGCAAGATGGGTATACTAAGATTTTGATGAAATTATGTATCTTACTAAAGCTTATGCTCAAAGTGATTGCCATGAACTTCTTGGCAATATCCCAAGCGATTATAAAAAGTCGATACGACTTTTTTAATCATATCTGGTTCTATAGCCGCGATCTCATCCCGTATTCGTTGTTTTACTTCCTCAATATTCACCGGTTTCGTTCGATACACTCTATCTTTGAGATAACCCCATAGAAAATAGTCAAGGGGCGTAAGATCCGGAGATCTTGGTGGCCATTCTATTACACCCCTTCGACCTATCCACCGTTCTGCGAATACATCACTCAAATAATTGCGAACATCTGTTGCATAATGGGGTGCTGCGCCATCTTGCTGAAACCAAGTCTGATCGAAATCCTCGCCTACAATAACCTGAATAGCAGGGATGATGTCGTCCCTCAACATATCGTGGTATTTTTGACCAGTAAGGGTACCCTCGATGAAGAAGGGCCCAACTACCGCATTGTTTATAATACCTGCCCATACGTTTACTTTTTCAGGATATTGAGTAGAACGACTATCGACCATCCAATTAGGATTGGTTTCACTCCAATAAGACATGTTATGTCTATTGATTGCCCCATTTAAGATTTTCATCAGAAAATACGATGCGATTCAAGAAACCGGCATCAGCATCTATTCGATTCATCATTAATTCCGCAAACTGTAGGCGTCTATCAGGATCGTCTTCATTCAATTGTTGTACGAGTCTAACTTTGTATGGGTGAAATTTTAAGTTTTTAGTTAAGATCCGTTGTACTGTACCGTAACATAAGTCGTGGTGCTGTTTAACTTTCCTGATGGAAGTATGAGGATCTTCCGTTATTGACAGCGCGACATTCAACTCATTTTCTTCAGTTGATGCTGTTACTGGACGACCTGCTCTTGGGAGATCCTTCACAGTACCGTGAACTTCAAAACGATTTATTGTTCTGCTAACAGTAGATTGAGAAATCGGTTCTCATCCCTCTCTAAATGATGCGTTAAATAAGGTTCGCACATTCTCTAAAGATCGCTGGTTATCACCCCAGCCTCTCATCATGAGAATGGTTATTCTTTCTCGTTCACTTAGCGCAGCCATTGCTCTTTGTACGAAATATACGTATGTATTTTGTTACTGAAATGATGCTTAATACGTTTAGATAGGAAAGGCGTTTAGATAGGAAATCCATGTATCTCACAAAACGATAACGTTAAGACCAAAATGTAACCTTATAAGACTGTACACGTATGTATAAATTCAATGTGAATGTATGTTGTTTATTTACTTCGCTGGTGACTCGTGCTCTCTGTCGCTGTTCGCGCGCCCAAGTTCACTTTGCACAAGTGTTGCGTAAGATGTATGTATACACTTTTATTAAACAGTTTATTATTCTATTTACAAAATTAGAGGACAAGCGAGGGACAGGAACTGATTCCTAAATCGACTTTTGGCAGAACAATAAATTGTTTCGAAGTTTACGGCACTGTAGAGGATCTCCCTAGAGCAGATCGTCCAATAATAGCATCGACTGAACAAAATGAATTTAACCACTCTCAATACCGGAAGATCCTCATAACTTCGTTAAGAAAATGAAACGGGGTTCCAATTAAAAAAAAAAATAATCTTGACCTGAGAATAATCTTCAAGGTAATTTTCAAGGTCAAATTTTATGCTAGCATTAAATATCCCGGATAAAATCCTGAAACTTTTGTCTGAAACATTTTACCCGAAAATGACCTCTTGCTGAGTTAATTCGCTGTTCCGGGAGTTTTAAGTTTGGCCTTGAAATGACCTTGCCGAAAAATACGGCCATAGTATATTCGGACGTAAAATTTTGTGCTCTTTCCGAATCCGTGAAAAAAAATAGCAGTTTCCATTAAAAAAAAAACAAACTTGACCTTGAAATAACCTTGAAGGTTATGTTCAAGGTCAAATTCTGTGCTACCATTAAATAGCCCGGGAAAAATCCTTAAACTTTTGTCTGAAACAATTTTCAAAGAAATGCACACCCTCTGAGATATTTCGCCGTCACGGGAGTTTTAAGTTTCACCTTGAAATGACCTTGCCGAAAAAAACGGCCATAGCATATTCGGACGTACAATTTTGTGCTCTTTCCGAATCCGTGAAAAAAAATAGGGGTTCCCATTTAAAAAAATTAACTTGACCTTGAAATAACCTTCAAGGTCATGTTCAAGGTCAAATTCAATATCGCCATTAAATAGCCAGGGAAAAATCCTGAAACTTTTGTCTGAAACATTTTCCTCGAAAATGCACTCCCGCTGAGATATTTTGCTGTTCCGGGACTTTTGGATCACCCTGTATACATACAATACGGTTTCTCGTCGTCTATTTATTTACACTATACGTAGTGCACCGGTATGTTTACAATCGTATGTGCGTAACGACCCTGCAATTTGATTTTAAATGCCTATGATATTATTTGTTTTGATACAAGTCGATACGGTATTCACCGGTCGAGTCGATCACGAAAATTAATTATTCCAAATTTGGAGAATTACTCCTCTTTTTGATACGGTGGAGTATAGTCGATTCTTTTATCTTGCAGACTAGTCCATAACTTATACAAGTCGGAAGTGACTTGTACAAGGTTGAATTTCGTTACCGGAGCGAAAAGCAAGTGTTTTGGCTGCCGAACGTGCGAGGTTCAACCTGAGTGTCGTTCAGTAGAACGCACTGTGGAGACTGCATGTCTAATCGTGCGTGTACTCCTAAATTTATAGGAAGGAAGGGGAACGCATGTGTGCGTGCTGTGCTTTCTATTGTCTTCGTCGTGGTGTGCGTACCAGTTCGTCGCTGCTTACCGTTACAGTGTATTCCGCAAATTTTAATCTGCACTTTAAGACACGAGAATTTGCATTTTCTGTTGTTCGGAACCAAATTAGCGGCTTGTGATCAGTGACTAAAGTGATCTTTTTTCCATATATATGGTCGAAATTATCCTACCGCATATATTATAGCTAGGGCTTCTGTTTCATAGATGTCGTATTTATTTTCACAATTATTTAATACGTGAAAGATTTATGCGATTGGTCTATCTTTGCCAAATTCTCCTTCTGATAAAATAGCGTCTACCGCGAATCCGGAAGCATCAGTGGTATTACAAAAGGTTTAGTGAAATATGGATACCCTAAGACTAGTTCTAAGGTAAGTTTATCTTTCAATATTTTAAATGCGATTTCTTGATCATCTGACCAAATGAATGGGATTTCATCTTTTAATAAATTACTGAAAGGTCTAGCTATTTTTGAAACATCCTTAATAAAACGTCTGTAATAACAGGCTAAACCTAGAAATTGGATATTCTTTTGGTTTTTAGGAATTGGACAATTTTGCACTGCTTATAAAGTTTAAGGATTCGGCTTTATTCCGCCTTTCCCTATAACGTGACCTAAGTAGATGACTGCGAGTTGTAAAATCTTGCATTTCTCCGGCTGTAGTTTTAAATTTGATTCTCGAAGTCGAGACATTAATTTACGCATTTTAATTTCATGTTCGTTGAGTGAAGAAGAGTATATGACTATGTCGTCTAAATATACAAATAATTATATTCCTTGCAATCCTAAAAGAACCACATCCATTAATCTTTGGAATATCGCAGTAGCATTTTTCAATCCAAAAGGCATTCGTTCGAATTGATAATGGCCATAGGGGCTTTAAAGAGCTGTTTTATGCGCGTCGCCTGCATGCATTTTTATTTGATGCATGCTAAATCGAACACAGTGAAGTTTTTAGCTCCTCTGAGTTGATCTATTATGTCTACCATATTTGGAAGTGATAATCGCCGATAGTTTGTTATTCATTTTGCTAAAATCGAACACCATGCGCCAACGTTTATTTTCTTCGGTGTCGGCCTTTTTGGGAACCATCCATACAGGCACGTTGTAAGGAGATTTCGAAGGATTTATTAAACATTTGCCAAACAATTCAGATACTTGTTTATTAACTTCATCATTATGCATTACAGGATAGCGATTTTGCCGTGTGTTTATTGGCGCATCATCTATAGTTAGTATACAATGTTGTAATATATCCGTCCCGTTTAATTCATCGCACGGTAGGTAGAAACCATCTGCATTCTCTTTCAAAATTCTTTTTGCACTTGATTTTTCTTCAGAATTTAAATGTTCTAGATTTATCAATTCTAATGGATTATAATACACGTTACTTTTGACGGAATTTATGTTGAATACTTTTGAATTTTCCCGCTGCGCGTATTCTTCATATGTTAATATTTCGTCTAGGTATGGTTCGATTTTGTTTCTATTTCGCAAATTCGTTATTTTCATTTGTTAAATTTGTAGTTTGATTTAATAGTTTGGAATTCCAACTTTCTTTTCTTTCGTTCCACCCATAATTTAAGAATTCGCAATCTTTGTCAGTTTTTAATTCACTTAGATATAATGAATTTTGATTAGATTTTGCTCCAATATTTCGTTCGGAGGTTTTCATTTTATTATTTAGATTTTAGAATTCTTCGATTGCTCCGGTATTTTCTTCGGAAGTTTTTTATATTATTATTTGAATTTTGAAGATTTGCGATTATTCCGTTATTTCGTTCGGTGGTTTTCGCTTTATTACTAAGATTTTGGAATTTTTCGATTACTCCGGTATTTTCTTCGGAGATTTTTAGAGTTGGAAATCCACGTTTTTATCGACTGGAAGGAAACCAATAGAATTCCACAGAGCGATCAGAGGATTAAAATATTTTTAATTTTGGACACGCACCGAATACAGAATTTCTCTCTCTCTCTCTCTCTCTATATATATATATATATATAGAAGGTATTGATGTCATCAGTAATAACTTAGATAATCTTTGTCATTTTTTGTCAATTTAAAGTAAAAGGGACAAGTGATGTCGGATAAGCATATTTCGGTGAGTTGTTACAGCCGATGAACGAATGTTGGATATTTTTGTATTTGTATTTGTATTTTATTCAGGTATATTACATATAATTTACATTTCTTCACATATAATGCTTCAGAACATGCAAACTCGCAAAAGGATTGCAATCCTTATCTGCGACCTGAAGATAACCTAACATAATGTAGTTACCTAACTTAACTTAAACTTAACTAGACATAACGACTGGCGCAATTTTATATCACATGAATTATATTGGATTTCATTACATACTACTTGTTGCTATTTTAACATAGTTTATTTTTTATAATTTCTAATGGTATCTGAAGTATTTGGTGACGAAATGAGTTTTTATTTCTTTTCCCCAGTTGATTCGGGCACACGGTAAAAAAATTCTAAACGTCACCAAATACGTTCTTAACGCGACGTCGCACAGTGCGGATCGGTTCGTTTATTCGGTTCAAAATCCTCTACAGGTAACTGTTCTAAACCGATTTTAATGATTAAAAATGCAAAATATTCATAACAAAATTTACAAAAGATTTATGTGGACCGATTTTGAAAAAAAAAAATTTTAATACCGGTGTTTTTAAAAAATTGTAATAAAGAAATATATTACATTTGTATTCCAATTTGAATAGTACATCCGATTCGCATGCAAATTTCAAGAAACTTTGCATTTGGGATTTTCGAAATCGCTGATTATAGTTTTAAAATTAGAATGTTGAAATTCAACATAGCAGATCCAATGTGGCCGATAAAAATCTAAATCATTACACAAATTAGGTGAATCTTAGTATTGGGTGGTTTTCGTGGTCACTAATTACGAATCTGAGATCAGAATTCAGAAATCCAAAATGGGGAGGTCAATATGGAGTACTAGAATAAAAAATATTATGGAAAATATATTTATACTTTCTTATTGCAATGAAATTGAAGTTGTAAAATTATTAACTCTTGTCGCTTTACAACTTGAAAAAAGGATAAAGGAAAGGAATTATCCTCCGCTTTAATGACATTTTAGCCTATTCGCGGGTCGTCTCGCAGGTGGATAGGTCGGACAGACAATCGAACACATCACAAGACAATACATATGACAAATACAAGGCAACACCCACCCAGAGCCCCCCCCCCCCCCCCCCCCCCATTACTGCGCCCCGTAGAGCGACTTGACCCCTTTGTATCGCATTTGCACGGGGTCTGGGAAAACTACGGAAAACCCAGACAGATACAGTCGACGAACTACTTTATCGTCAGAGGATACCCTCTGATGGTAAAGCAGGTGTGTTACCCACTCAACAATCGGCCTGTTATCTTTGCCGTAGCGGGCACAACGCTCGTTTTTTTTTCTATTTTAACAGTCACCCTTCCAAGTATGCATTCCCAATCAGAATGCTTTACTAGAAAGAGCGACTGCAAGTCGTGCCGATCTCAGGGCAATTGCGGTCGGTAAGATCATACTTCACAGGATCATTTCTGTAGTGTATTTCAAATCTCTCTACTTAACAGTGGAGTTGACGATTTACAACTTGCGCATTTATGGGCAAATCTCTAGAACTTTTAAACTGTGGAGTCCTGTGACACTACTTGAACGTCATTGCTTTCACACAAATGCTATATTTTTTTTTATGAATTGCTTGATGAATTTCGAAGTTGCCCGACGTTACAGAGACGCTCTATAATTATTTATAGATAAAAAAATAATGAAATTTCATGCGTCCCTTGCATGTTTTTTTTTTTACTCTTATGAGTATTATATTTGCGCCGCGTGAGTTAACGTTGTGTTTTTTGCGCGAAATGGAGGCAAACATCTCATAAAGCAATATATTCATATGAATTATATGTGCCACACATTTAATTGTATAGAGTGAGCCTACAGTACCCGTCCCTTGAATTTCGTAAATTCTAAACTTATTTAAACTTGTTTATTTATTATCCGCGCCGTCTTAGAAATCGAATATTTATTGTTTTTGGTTATTAAAGGACACAATAATACAGTGTTTGACACTTTACTCATTTGTGTGCGCCTTAAACTGTTGATGTTATACAAGTGTAAACATACATTCCAAAAACGTGCCAATTTCAGAAAATTGACTATTTTTCGTGGCACATTCAAAATATCGCCAATATCAAGTTGTTGTTCGGTGTGCTGATAAGTAAATACCTTATATAAGTATGTAAAGTGCGCGGCATTCTTATATTTTACATATTTTCAAAGTTATTGAAAGAACTATTTATAAAGTCGTAATTTAACGATGAATTAAACACTGTAAGCTTAGTAACATTGTGGTCAAAGTATGTTTATTCAGATAAAATTTGGTGTTCTTTATGTGTTTAAAGAAAAACAATTCTTTATTATACTTGTTTAAGCACTGTGTTTCAAATTAGAGCTATTGTAAAACAAAATATGCATTTCGAGTCTGTGTATAAGTGATAACCCGGGAAAAAATGAATCATATATGAATCATATATGAACCATTCTTCAACTCTCACATAAGTGATATTTTTAAAAAATTGGGCGCAAATGCGTAATTTAATTATTAACCTTTCAAAAAATCAAAATTTCAAGCTCATCCCGGTGGTCAATATTCTGGACATTGTACCGCAAAGTTTTAATGCCGTTGAGTAAAAAGGATGCACGAGCGTACATTTTTACTTCTTATGTAGATATGAATACATATACCCAACGCCAATGTTGTGCTTGAAGTTTAAAAAAAAAATTTATTGAGAGGCTGAAATTTAAAAGTTCCAGAGATTTGCCCTTATATGAAATAATATTATATCTCCAACATATTTTATGTAAGGAGATGAACACCAATTTTATCTGGTACAACTGTTATTCAATTTTCACGAATATGGTGATTATAAAATGAAGAAATACGCGCGTAATTTTTTCAAAAAAAAAGAATTAATAATTGTTTAACCTTGTCATTAAGCTTTTGAAAAACAACCTAACTATCACTATTTTATGTTAACCACATTTATTTATAAACGATACCCTGGTTAAGAATTTATTTTTTCTAACATGAAATTTGTATAGGTAATAAAAAAATAGTTTATTTCGCCAGCCTTGTTTAAGACAAATAAACTCTTACCAATGTACCATACTCTCCTTGTCAACACAAGCCATGGTGTATTCTTCAAGTAACTCACAAATTTGATAGAATGTGGTAATTACTTATTTATTTTATACATAAATATGTTTTCATTTTGATATATTTAAATTAGACTTTTTCGCATCGATTGCCCTTGGTAAGAACATGCCAGCACTGGAGGAAAAACAAAACCAGGTGACTGGAATATCACAGGGAAAAGTCGGTATTTCTTCATACATATAGACGATATGTACTTAGGATACAGAACATAATACGACAACAAGAGAAGCTTGGGTGATTATTTTTATATTAAATGCTCGGTATGCTTTCAGGTCTGTCTTCATGCGAAAAAGCCTTGTTCTAATTCTAACTTTCTATTACATATTGCTATTCACACTCACTCACAAAAATATAAGGGGCCGAACGCAAACAAAAGAGGGATTCAATTGCTCGAATTACAATTGACGTAGAGGTAATGGGAAGTGGGAGGAAATAATGCGGGTAAATGAAACGGGAGAGTTGAGAATTGGGGTGGTTAAAATCAAGGTGATGTTCCAGCCTCAGATTTTTGGTCCAAGTGACCTTCAATTTAGGAGAGGTCACCGATTTTGCCGCTGCGCGGCCTTATCGAAATTTTTCTGTTGTTGTTCTTGCAATTAGGAATCTTCCTTGGACCTCTTGCTTGGTCACATTCAAAATATAAGAAAATTCGAGTTCTCATGGCGGAAACTTAGAATTCAAATTGGGTGGGGGTTACATCAGCGACTTATTTCGTCGCAATATAATAATAACAATAATAAGTTTTATTTAAAAATATCTAATAATACATATCTATGTGAAAAAGTTTTTATTATTAAGTGCATGCACCACTTACATAGATAATTATAACTATTTTTAAGATCAGGTTGAATAATTTACAAATAATATTTACTGAAGAAATTTAAAAAACCAGTAACCATACTTTGTAAAAATGCATAAATTTTATACATGGTAGTATGGTAATACAATACATACTCGGGTTTTATTATTGTCTAAATCTGATATACAGGGTGTCCAAAAGTTTGGAATTGGTTCAAATTGGATCGAATTTTTTAAATTGCTGAAACACCTGAAACGATTTTTCAAAAAAGCTATCTTTTTTTAGAGGTTCCACCCACCCCCCTCCCTAAGGGGGGACGGGGGCACGAGGGGTGATGAATATCTTAAATGGCAACATGGGTCGAGTGGGGTCTCATTTGAAAGGTCTCTTCGAGACAAATACAAAACACTGATCATAGATGGCGTTATAATCATTTATCGCCCAATTATTCATCGTTTGAAATTTCTAATCTCAGAAACCAATTTTCGGATCCAACATACCACACAATATTTGTAGCGATTAAAAATGCCTAAGCACCCTCCCCTTTTATTCGGGCTAGGGACCGTTATAGGCGAGTTTTGCTACTTTTTTTTACATTTTTTCTTTTCTTTTTTTTTTAATTTTCTTTCTTTTTTTGTGTTTTATTTCTATAGTATTGATCGCTGCTTAAAAAGTGTATTTCAGAATAATTTATTTCATGTGCTCAAATTGAACACCTGCAACTTCCTGACACTGCCCCAGTCTTAAATAGAATTCGCCCAATACTTTCAGCCTTATATCTCTTGAAATAAGATGTACATCCTGGATTATTCGTCCTCGTAGTTCTTGCAAGTTGGCGGGTTTCGTCGTGCATACCCTGTCTTTGAGGTATCCCCACAAGAAATAATCCAATGGAGTTAGGTCTGGTGATTTGGGTGGCCATTCGATGTAACCATGCCTACGAATCCATCGCTGTGGAAATGTTTCATCTAGGAATTGTCGAACCGGTGTCACATAATGTGGTGTCGCACCATCTTGTTGAAACCAAGCATTTTGTATATTATCATTCTACATGTTTCGTATTGCAGGTATAACTTCATTTTGAAGTAATTCAAGATAAATGTTTCCATTTAAATTCCCACCAATAAAAAAAGGTCCGACAATTCCCTTTGCCCATACATTCAACTTCTGAGGCCATTGTGTGCGAATTCCGACATCCAGTGAAGATTTTCATCACTCCAATATCGGAAATTATGACGGTTTACGGCACCGTCTAAATGAAACGTGGCTTCATCGGAAAAGATAATACGATTCAACAGAGTATTATTATTATAAAGGCGCTGCGTAAATGTATTGCAAAATTCAACTCTTTTACCATAATCTACTTCTCTGAGTTTTTGGGTAAATATTATTTTAAAAGGATGCCATTTCTCATTTGATAGTAGACGATGAACACTATTTCTAGAAATACCGAATGTCTGTGACGCGTTCCTTACACTAACATGTGGATTTTCTACAAATGTTTGCATAACTTCCAAACTTCCATCGTTGTTTGTTGCTGATTTCGATCGCCCACTTTGTAAACGGTCTTTTACAGCACCTGTATCATGAAATCGTTGTACTGTTTTCTGCAAAGTCGACTTAGATATCGGCGGGCGGTCTGGGTGCGAATCATTGAAAAATGTAGGGGCTTCCTCGTAAGATCGAGGCAGATTTCCGCACCCTCGTGCAATTAATAGTTCTATTCGCTCACGTTCATATAAATTCATTTTTCCTTTTTCTAATAGATGAAATATTTTTGTACCAATAATAATATGAATAAAAATATCAGTAGAAAATCGATCCAAACTATGTATACGAGTCGGAACTCACTTATCTGTATGTAATATTTGGTATAACGAATATGTGGCGAAAAGCTTCTTTAATATTCCAAATGAAAATCCATTCCTCTAACGGGCGCAAAACGCAGGATAGCGAAAGTCACGCCTGTGACTAGCGGCGAAATGAGGAATTACAAAGCGAGTATTTTCTTGTGGGGATACCTCAAAGACAGCGTATACACGACGAAACCCGCCAACGTGCAAGAACTACGAGGACGAATAATCCAGGAAGTACATCTTATTTCAAGAGATATGAGGCTGAAAGTATTGGGCGAGTCATTCAAGACTGGGCTGCTCAGATTTTTAAATTAAATCTTTTGTCGGGAACGTGATCAACTACCTTTTTAAAGTGCGTGTTAATATGTATTCCGTAAATTACTTTAAATGCGTTATATGATATTATGTTATATTGTAATATTCATATTCGCTTAGTATATGCGTCGTTAATTATCGCGTTTGAACTAAAATTTGTTCATTATGTATAAACTCACCGTTCAACACTATAATTGTTAATTAATTTTAATTATATAATGTATTATCATTGTAAAGTTTGCTATTTTTGTCTAAGGAACTTTTGCTCCATGACAATAATAAATATTATCTATCTATCTATCTATAATATGAAAATATTCCTGTTACTTGGAACCAGGTTATAAAAATATTAGTGTACTATGATGTAGTACAATAATAATTAAGTTAAAGCTGCGTGGTTGCAGGTAATAAATGATACTGTTGTTGGGTCATAAAATGTCAAAAAGTGTTCATTGACAAAAAAATTATAAATTTTTTTACTGATAATGAATTTTATCACGATTTCGATCAGTAAAAGTCTTCAAAAACTATTATCGATGTCAAAAACGTAACATCATTGATGGCAATGAATGTTGCCATTATTTCGATATAAACAAACTTAAAACATTGATGTTAATGTAAAAAGTATAAGAGCGCTGGAGATAATGCAGCATTGCTGGATTTGGAAACATTTAAGAAAAATGTTTGGCGACATGCAAAACAATAAGTTTTGTTGCCTGTAATGAATGTTACCAATATTTCGACGGATAAAAATATCCATGCGGGGCGCAAAGAGTCTGAAAATATTCATATTGCACACTTTGATCCATAACAGTACATAAACAAAATGTACTGAATTATCATTAACTGGAACGGAGATAATCAGAGTGTATGTTTACTCTACCGCTGTAACCTCAAACGTCATACCGAACAACTGACCCTGTAAAACTTTGTAGGATTTGTTGAACGGAGCGCACTCTATGTTCAACCCCGCAAAACATATAGTTCAACAAAAATTTAAATGCCGGTACCGGCATGCGGTTGAAGAGGACATTTAAATTTCTTTAGAATTCCTTTAAGAATAAAAAAGAAATACTTTGATAAGCATTATAATTCACAATTTATAGTGCACAAAAGAAATACTGACAAACTTTACAACGTATAAAGGTTTCTTAAAAAGTTTTAACCGATTATTGTGATGTAAAAACGTGAATATGTTAAAAAGTGACGTGTACAGATGCTGCCTGTAACGATTATTACGTGTTGGGATGTATGAGTTTAACGATAGTTGCGAGTAGAAATGTTTGTGTGTAACGATTATTACATGTGTAGAGATGTCAAAGTGCAATGCTTATTACTAAAAAAAACTCTTTCATGTACACAAATTCGCCAGGTTCTTAATAATAAGAAAAAAAAATTATGACAAATTTGTTAGCATGATGATCGTGCGGGCTAAGGCGTCAGTCTTAGTCCGCCCGAAATGGACGTCGCGAAGGTCCCGAGTTCGAATCCCCGTCCGTGCAATTTTCTTTGCTCAATTTTTTTAGTTCGCTTCGCCAAGTGACCGGTGTGACTGCACGACTGTGATTGGTGAAGCGGCTGTCCTGTTACACAGGAATACGTCGCTCTCATGCGAATCGGTTTTCCTGAATACCGGAACGGGCGCATATGTATTAGAAATTTTGTGTTAATGTTAAACTCCGTGTTCTTCGTGTGAAACATTCTGCACCCACAGGATGCACCGTTTTTTAATTGCACTATAAACAAATATTTTTTCCGTTCGATTCAGATATGAAGCATTTAATAAAAGCCTGTTTTATACATAAGAAAGCATAAGGCGAGATAAATGGTGCAGAAAGTGTGTGGTGAAATATGTGCAGAAGGGGTTAAAATCCAAGAAGCCTTATACAGTGTGGCCGATTCATCTGAAGACATGTATCCCGAGAACTATGCACAGAATAAAAAAAATGTTGGATGAAAGTTGTTCGACACAAAGAGGGGCATGCAGTGATAATGAACTCGACCTCCTCCTCTTCCCCTTGGAGGTCGTAAGACGGCTGTAAGCCGGTCGTAAGCGGTCGTAAGTCGGTTGTAAAAAGATATTCATCTTGTCGGGACCCCTCAAGTAGATCCTCAATTAGCATTACTCAACTTCAGCATTACTAACTCTGCATCTCATTACTCCCTCGGGATGGGGAGAACCAGCTGTTTCACAGTAAATATTCTTCTGAATGATTTTACATTTGCGACGAATTAGATATCCTCTTAATTAACTGGATTCCACTTACGGTAATAAGACTGTTTTTTATGTCTGTTCTATTGGTAGTAATTCGTTCATAGGTCACTTTCCTATTTTTTCCAATGTATTTACAATGACATTCAGTAAATTGTCTATGAGTAAGTAAGATGCAAGTGACTCGCTCAGTGGTAAGCACTTTTACAACAGTTTAATTTGATAGCTAAATACTAGATATTACACCATACATGTATATGTAACTATAATAAAACACTATTAACTAATAAAACACGTTCAAACATTATTGCAAGTTATTTTTATATCTCTTCAATCTTGACTTATTGTGTGGTACCACTATGAGCTTTGCAGCTAGCTTATTTGGGTGATTTCTGAGCCTTTCCCTGTATTTTTTCCGTATATTAATAACTTCTTCGGCAAACTGTTCTTATTCCTAGGTCGTTTCTTATGATTTACGAACCAAGGCGCAACGACTATTTCACGTAAACACTTTGCTTGGAATCGTTCTATAATTTCGATATTGGATCTTGATGCCCCCCCCCCCAACTGGGCACCGTAGATCCATAACGGCTTAAGTATGGATTTATATAGGAGAATCTTGTTTTCTAGAGATAATTGGGATTTCCTCCTTGCAGCAGACTCTATAGGTAATCATTTTTATGGGATGATAGGTATACTCTCAGATGGTTTTCTTTATGGTCGCCAATTTATTTTAGGAGATTTAATATAATATTGTTGCTGAAATTTGGACTCGTTGACAAATATGATAACAACAAGCTTATTGGATCGCGAGGAATATAAGGCGACTCGGCTGTCCATCTTCCGGTATAGATGACCACGTGCAGATTGAGCAACGATGATCGTGGGCTGATGAGGATCAATAGCTCTTAGATGACGATAGACGATTTTCAATTCACTGATCAGCCGAATAAGGTTGCCATGAATGACGATCACGCTGTCAGTTAGAAATTTAGCACTCCACGCGGATTTCTCTTGTATGCGCCGGAAGTCGGTCGATATTGAATTAACAGGTCACACCAAAAAACTACAAATATCCCTGTACTTTAACGATCCGCACTACATATCACTAGTATGCCGGTTACAGACACTTACCCCTTTTGGGTTTTGGGCGAGTCTCGCACGGGCGAACCGTTTGCCTTTCCGTCGAAGGTGATGTTCCTTCACCTAAGACGGGTGAATGAGTGAATTTCGAAAATCGCTTACACGCGACGATCGCGACACGTATTCAACCAGCATAAACGCACAGCGCCAAAATTTCTAACATCACTAACATTTAACATTGTTCATTACGCGGGAAATACAAAATACGCATATCGCATTTGGTTCGCAATATTCTTAGTAGCCAATATATATTTCTGAGCTTAAGATTCAACTGCTTACGATTTGACCAGATGTGATCCTTCCAACATAATCGTCTATCTAAGTCTCTTCTCAGATATTTCGCTCTATCACTCTGTGGAATAGTTTCGCTATTTAGCACTACAGGTGGACATGTTTTCTTACGTGAGGTGAATGGTACATGAGCATTCTTGTTGCCGTTAATCTTCACTCTCCAGAGTTTAAACCATGTTTCAATTTGGGTGATGTATTTCTGCAGCTCTTATGAGGCTATAACTGAACTCGAGTTGATGGCTAAAAGTGCAGTGTCATCAGCTTATGTCGCAGTTGTTATGTCTTGCGCTTTTGGTATATCTGCTGAAAATAAAAGGTACAGTGTTGGCCCCAGGACACTGCCCTGAGGGACACCAACACGAATAGGAAACAGTGTAGATGTAGTACCTTGTATCTTTACTTAAAATGTTCTATTTATAAGATATGCCTGAAGAAACAGGAAATATTTATTAGGCAACCACCTTTTCAGTTTTAGCAGCAAGCCATCGTGCCAGACTTTATCGAAAGCCTGGGCCACATCCAAAAATGCAGCCAAACAATACCTTTTATGTTCAATAGCATCTCTTATCTTCCTTGTTATTCTATTTACTTGTTCAATTGTGTCATGATGGTTTTTAAAACCAAACGGATGTTCAGGTATTAGATTTCTTTCGACAATAATGGCGTTTAGCATTGCTAAAAAGATTCGTTCAATTACCTTAGACAGCACTGGGAGTAAGCTAATCGGTCTATAAGCTGTAACCATTTTTTGGTTTTTTCGTGGTTTTGGAATCATAATTATTTGGGCTACTTTCCACTGATTTGGGAAAAAACATAGGCGAAAGCAGAGATTGATTATTATGGTAATAAATTGTAACCTCCACAACGAAGGGCCGTAGCTCTCTTTGTTGTGGTGCGCATGCCCGATTCCAGGGAGAGGACATGACGTCTCAGCATCGAGAGAGGGGATCGGAGTCGACCTGTTCGACGAAAATCTAGAGACGAGCACTTCTCGTCTAGCTCCTCGCTGAGAGGTGTCTGGCCTGAAGCCTCTTCCTTCTAGTCTCGCCCAGGACTCCTGCTGAGGGATCCTGGCACGGCTTCCCTAGGTCCTCGCACTAGGTCTTCTCGCTGAGAGGAACTTGGGCGATCTCTCCGTTGAAATAACAGTTTGCATTATTATTTTGAATAATTTCTTTTTATTTATTTTGTAGTTAGGCATTAGTACTGTTCCGGACCCCGCTGAGGGTGACGGCAATACGAATAGGCAATTATTTTGCGGTAGCGCGATCTCTGAGGCGATCTCGTCGTACTATTCTTCTATTCTTCTGGTCCGCATTAATTGATATGTTGCAATTCCGGACTTGCCCAGATTTCAATTGAAATTGAAATTGAAATTGAAATTTATTCTCTCTCTGGGTCAGATTACAAAACATTATGCAGTATATATAACAACTGATACCTATGTCGTATCATATTTGTGCGCATTGTACATTAATATATAACTTGCAAGGCTAGGCCTGACTGCAAGAGGAGGTGTGACACACCTCTGGAGAGAATTTCTTACGTACTAATCTTCCTGAAACTAATTACAATTAATTAAGAATATAAATAAAATATAAATAAAGTACAGTAGTAATTGTTCGTGTACACTCAGTTTTAAAGTATATATGCACGCATTCAAAGGTCTTTACAAATTAGATGGCATATATCCCGCGGTTTCGAAATTACAAAGCGTTTTGTGTGATATTTCAGGTTACGAGTAGGTACCGCATTATCCGATATAAAAATATTGTAACTTTTAGCGGCTACATAATCGAAACACTGCCTCGATATTTTTTTGCTCCTTTTAGGAATTAATACTGTGTTCGTACTTCTGCCTCTAGTATTAAAACAATGATTAGTGTAAATAAGTAGATTGTTTTTTATAGCGCTTACTAAAGAATCAAGAATAAATTTTTGTCGAATATCGAGAATCTTAGATTCGCAAAAGACTTTTTCGGACGGGTAGTATCTGCTTTTGCCATAAATGATTTTTATGATATTTTTTTGTAGGACTTCTAAGGGTCTAACATGGCAGGAGCACGCAGCACCCCATGCAATAATGCCATAGTTAAGAATTGAGGAGAATAATGCGTGATATAGAGTAAGGAGATGTCGAACCTCCATTATTTTTTTCAGTCTTACAAATACAAAAACTAAATACCTTAATTTGTTTGAGACCATTTTTACATGAAAATTCCATTTTATATGCGAGTCAATTTCGATACCGAGGTAACGAGTATGGTTTACAAGAGTAATGTTAGGGCAATTACAGTTCGTTGCACTGTTCTTACATGATGTACGAGTATGAACTTTTAGGTTGAGGTTTTGAGGAATGCTGTCAGCATAGCATCCAAATGGGATAAAAACGGTCTTACTTAGATTTACGGTGAGATAGTTTGATATAAAATATTTATCTAGTAACGAGTATTTGACTGAAGCAGTACTAATCAGGTCATTCCACGATTTCCCCGTAATAATTAGGGCAGTATCGTCTGCGTAGGCTATGACTTCATCAGGCTGAAACAAGTCAAACATATCATTTACGCACTGTGTTCTGCCAGTCAAATAACTCGTTAACAGTTTAGCTACTTTACCCCTTAGTCCTATGTTCTCTAGTTTTTCTAGTAGTAGTTTATGATTCAGGGTGTCAAACGCTTTCGCAAGGTCTACAAAAATTGATAGGCATGGTTCGCTGTGTTCTAGAGCTAAATATATTTTGCGAGTCAGAGCCGCTATAGTCGTTTCGGTCGACCTCCCATCAACAAAACCATGCTGGTTCGGATGTAAGATGCAACGCCGGCTAATAAATCCATTGATTCGAGTTTTTAGACAAGTTTCAAAGATTTTGGAAATGGTGGTTAGCAAAGAAATCGGCCTATAATTGCGTACATCAGAATTATTCCCGGATTTAAATATGGGAATTACAATGGCGTGTTTATAAGTTTCAGGACATATACCTGTTTCGAAGGAGCAATTAATGATATGCGAGATGGGTAAGGCTAGCCATTTTGCAAAACTTTTGTAGATAAAGGTCGGAATATAATCGTGTCCAGGGGATTTACGTTTCTTTAGTTTACGTAAACAATTATATATTTCAGTAGCAGTGTATTAAAAAGTACCATTGTATTTGGTTCGCGAATAACATGTACTGGACTTACTGGATGATCTGGGATTTGTGCGGCTAAACTATTACCTATTTCAGAAAAGTACTTATTAAAAATATTGGCAATTTCTGTCTTATCGTCAACTACTTTTTCGGAATCACTCAAGGTTATCGATGGATTTATTCGTCTATTTGAGCCCTTAACGAAGTCATTTAACACCTCCCAGAGTTGCTTTGGATTTTTCTCTACTCGCAAAATTTGATTAGTTTGAAAATTTTTCTTAGTGTCTCTAATTTGAGTAATTAAATTATGACGGCACTCAATATATTTTTCCCACAATTTAGTAACACAATTCTTCGGTCTCTTCGATTGTACTGCTACCCGCCACTGGTTGTAGGTCTTGTCTCGCACTTTCATTTCTGCAATTATGCGGTCCGTCATCCACGGTTTTTTCTTGTTCTTTTGTGTTTGTATGGTTAATGTAGTTGAAGCCACAGATATGAAGATTTTAAGCATGGTAGTAAATTTGGCTACCGCAGTGTCTGGATCTGTGATTTCGAGGATATCATGCCATGTTTCTGATTGTAATAGATTTCTCAGGGTTTTTAAATTTAATCTTGTTTGATTTTCTGGTGGAGGGCATTGAATCGTAGGTGAGTTCGTCGACATTTTCGGTAGCATTACCAGTACCGGATAATGGTCAGTAATGTTACATTGAACAATAGCTGAGGCAACTTTATTTAAGGTAAACTTTGTTTTGACAAATATATGGTCAATACAGGTTCCTGCAGCAAAGTTGGGCGTCGTTATGCCGTTTATCGCAGATATGAATCCGAGTGAGCTAAGCATAATTTTATATTGTTCACTGCCCTCGTTGTTCGCTAATAAATCGATGTTGATATCACCTACTATAATTGTTTCTTCACTATTCAGTTGTTCCAGGAAGTCTTGTAAGTTCTTTGTGAATGTAGAAACTTTCACAGAATGTAATCTATATATTGATACAATATTCGTTGTTCTATTGTCTTGTCCATCCATTATTTGTAACCAAATCACCTTTAGATCGCCTATTTGAACAATTTCGTGAGTATAATTTAGTAAAGACTTTACATACACTATTACACCATCGTTCTGGTTTAGTGTCCCGCCATTGTATATGGATCTGTATCCGCTTAAAGGAAACAGGTTGGAATTAGCTATGTGCCAGGTTTCAGTACAAACCAAGACGTCAATATTAGTAAGGTATTGATTATGAATTGCTTCTAACTGATCAAAATTTTGACGTAGACTTCTTATATTTATGTGCATTATCTTCAAATGATCTTGAGAAGATATTAAGTCGACGCACTCATCAAATGTATTCAGAAGATCTGTATCAACCCTTGATTCAATAAAGCTTAAGACTGTATTTAATTTATTCGCCATAGTTAGTTTGATTAATAATCTGTTTCTTGATAGACTTATAAATTTCAAAGTGATCTATTTCATAAGCAGCGTGATCCACTTTATATTTGCAGTTCCATTTGTCGTTCGCTTGTGTGCAATTTACACAGCGTTTCATACTGATATCATTTTTGTCTGGACAGTCATAGCTGTGATGACCTGGTTTACTGCACCAGGCACATACTTTTGCCTCCATTTTACAATTTTTTGCACTATGCCAGTAACCATTGCAGGTGTGGCACCTGTTTATATTTAGGTCTTCCATTATCGTGCATCGTTGCCATTCAATAAAAATTCTTTTTGTTGACATCAATCTGTTGAACAGATCGGGAGACGTTTGAATGTAGGCTGTATAATTATTCCATCGTTTATTGTGCTGAATGTGTAGGATGGTAAAATCAGTTCCTTGGCAGTCCACTGGGTTCTGAGAAATTATCGTTTGGGTAAGATTTTCAACTGAAAACTCTTGCGTAATACCTATTATTTTAATTCTAGGAGATCTCAGTTCAGCTTTTTTAATTTCATAGTTTTTATCCATATTTTTATTTAATTCTGTTTCTAGTTTAATAGAGTCATCATTATTACTACAGCATTTAATTATTATTTATCCGTTAGGTTTTTCTTTTAAATAAGATATACCAATTTGCAGTTTTTCTGGTTTAATGTAGTCATGTATTGCTTTCTTTGTTTCCGTCGGTTTCTGTTTGTTTACAGGCTTGACGATTATATTGGGAACATTTCTTATAGTAGTAAACTTCTTTTGTTTACGTACAATTTCTGAGAATGTGTCAACATTCCTTAGATTCGTGTTTGCAGGGTCCGAATTTAACTTTAAAATTGAAATTTTTTCTTTGAGTAAATTATTACTTTCGGTTAGTATTGAGTTTGTACTTTCCATTTCTTCGATGACTTTACACATTAATTCCTTCTCACGGTTCCATGTTAGCTGATTTTCCTCTCGAATTGTGTCAGTGCTTTCGTTTCCAACAGGTTGTATATTTTGTCTTCCGGATAACTCACCGTATTTTTGTTTCATGGAGTTGTATTGCAATTCCAAGCGGCTGTGTTTACTTTCTATTTTTTTGTGTGACGTTGTGATGTTGAACAAATCTAGTTTTAGTTTCGCCAGTACTATTCTGGCATTGTGTCCTGAGGGATCGTCGGTAGAAATTGAAGTTAAGTCCACATCGCGATGATCATCGCATATAACTAAAACACTGGTTATGTATTTTACTCCTGATTTTCTGTTGAAGTCACTTTTATGATAAGCACCATCGCACAGTACACAAATTACAGTCGTACACAACTGTTGGGGGTGACATTTTAAGAAAATGTCAGGAGGAATTGCCTCCGGTGGCAATCCCTTGGACGCCATATTTGGCGGCTATACTCTCTATGAGTATAGCGAGTAATTAATTAAATACAATTTTATTTTCAGGTTCCGAGTATTCAAACTCTCGCGGAACATATATTTAAGCATATATTATTAAAAACAAGGTTAAGGTCAAGGTCATTATTCAATAAACACTTATTTTCATGTGGTAAATAAACGACTTCGATTCTGATTTACGAGACCTTTCGTAGTGTCGTCTGTGTCTGTGTACAGTATGTGTTTACAATTGATTAGAGCCTATAGTACAAATAACTTCCGGTGAATCGTTCATTCAACAAATCGATTGTGAATTAAAGGAATTCCGCGAAGTACAATTCATAACCACACGACAGAAAACGTGTAGGTTACAAAATCTAATAGCCTTTTCGGGCAATTCATTCACGACTAGCCCATTCACATTATCGTAGCCAGGTGTTTTTTCTTTTTAAGATTTTTAATTTCATCTCTAACTTCTTTAACTGTCACGTTATATGGATTTCATCTTCAGGAAAAGTGTTAGCACCCTGAAGTAACCTTTTTTCCTCAATGTCTGGCAATTGTGGGACCATGGGGGAGAAAGTTTCACGGAGGTGCTCAGCAAACACTTCAATCTTTTCAGTCTCTGTTTTAGCCCATTTATTATTTATTTTTCGCAGCGGAGTGCTAAATTTATGTGTGTTTTTATTTATTTTCTTAACTGCCTTCCATAGAGAGTAATCAATATTTTTCATGGCATCAAGAGATTTGACATATTCATGAAATCTTACATTATAGTATTTGGATAGTTTAATCGTAAGGTCTTTAGTAGCTTTGTTTTACCCTTTACGGCATACATTTATCTTTACATGGAAAATAGCTGAAATTCGGGAGTTTTTGTGGTCGCTGATTACGAATTTGAAGTCAGATTTTGAAAATTCAGTATGGCGGATGAATTTTTCACAATTCATGAGACTCGCTTGAAATTTGTTACTAGGGGGTTTTCGAAGTTACTGATTGCGAATCAGACGTTAGTTTTAATAAATTAAAAATGGTAAATCGATTTTATCAGCCAAAAATTTTGAAAAAGACTTCATGTTATCCGTTATTATTTTTACCAAGTTAAAAATGGCAGATCAAACTTGTCGGACAAACATTTTACAAACGACTCTATTTGGAGAAAATGTTATATTGGAGGGTTTTCAGGAGCGCTGTTTACGAATCCATGGATAATATTTTCAAACTCCGTATTCAATGGATTTGGCAAAATTAACGTTGGATTCGTAATCAGAGATCCCAAAACCCCGCGAGAAACAAATTTTGTTAAAAATGAGACATGTCAAAATTTTTTTGTTTGACATATTGGATGCTCCATTTTGAATTTGGTAAAACTAACGTCGGATTCCTGATCAGTGACTCCAAAAACCCTCATAAATAATCTATAGTAAAAAAATCTCGTGTAGTTAGCAAAAATGAATTTATTTGAAAAAACGCCGTATTTTTCAATTATATTTGTTAATAATAATTATAATAATAACACTAAACGAGCAAATGATTTTTTTTATAGTTATATTATTTCTGTATTGGAAATTAAAAAAGATTTCGTCCCCGTATTTTTCATATTCTGCGAGAAAAGTAAGGAAATGTGAATAAATCTAGGTGGTACAACGTATGTACCACTATGCCGCAAAGGGTTAACTTAGATTTATCATCGCTGTTTCTCGTACTTTGCCATATTCTCCTCAGTTTCCTTTTTTCGAAGATCATTTTCGTGATATAGTATGGTATATCAGTAGAGTTTTTAAATTGTTTATTGTTTGATTTTGATATAGAAGTTCTTTTCGAGATAGCTGTGTGAATTAAAATGTTAAAATTCTCAATCTCATTTTCCAATTCCACAGGATTTTTTAGTGACACATTACATTCTAAATTTCTATTGATAAAAGTTTTAAATGCGGTCCAATCAGCATATCTATTATAACTTTTTGTATTTTTATCTCTACGGGATATTTCTTTTTGCAGAGTTATTATAACAGGAGAATGATCAGATAATAAACCTAAATTAGTGGAGGCATTGAAATAGGCTGGATTTATACTTTGCTATGGCAAAGTCAATTAAGTCAGGCAGTTTTTTCGGATCTAAAGACTAGTATGTAGGTTCACCAGTAGAGATAGGAAAAAGATGATATTTTTCCATAGTTATGTACAGTTGTCGACCTTTAGTGTTTGGAGTAATTGATCGAGAACCCCACATAGGATGATTGGCATTGTAATCGCCTCCTGCAATAAATCGATGTCCTAGCGTTTCAAAGAATGTGATCTGTATTCTAGTACAATACTCGAAGCTTGTATATAATCAGTAACATATTTGTGTACTTCGTAATGTTTTATTGACTAAATGAGCTTTATTGTCCGGATGATTTGTTGTGTATATGTTGTAGTTTGGAATTTTTATATAATTTTTATTAGTAATATGAGTTTCCGAAATGAACATGAAGTCAATACTTTGTTCAGCTAAAAACAATTTCAGTTCTTGTACTCTCTAATTTAAACCGTTTGCATTGCAGATAGCTATTTTAAAATTACAAGACTTCCGGTTGTGACCGAGGTGAGAGCGGTTCGTTTGTCCGCGACGTGCGCGAAGTTTTAAAGAAAAGGGTAGAAAATAGGAGAAGAGAATGGGCATGATGAGTTTTAAGAAAGTGTAGAAGGAAGGGAGGTAGAAGAAAGACTGAAATACAAAGAGGAAGGATAAGGTGAAGAGGAAAAGTGAAATGAAAGTGAGAGAGGTTAGGAGAAACAGCACACATGTGAAGAGAGGAGTAAGAAGCGCACGCGCGGAAAACGAGGAAGAGCGGAAGTTAATGGAGGAAATGAAGGTAGAGAAGAAATACGATAGATGGCGAAAGTGTCGGTCAGCAGTGCTCGGAGAGGAACGATGATCCCGCGATTGTGCGGGAGTGAACCAGGGAACAGTGGGAGAGAAGAAGGAAGTCGAGAGAGGGAACGGAGTGGCGGCGGCGGACGGTAGGTGGCGGGTGGAATAGAATAGGAACGAGGAAAGCGGAACGGACTGGAAAGTGACTACAGAGATAAGCAGGCACGTGCGGAATTGAAACGACAGAGGAAGCAAAAAGTAAACGCAAAGTAAAGAGAGAAATTAAAGAAAGTGAGATTGTTTTTTGTTTTTTGCGGGAGAAAATGAGTGATGAAGGAAAGGAGTTGAGATACTGGACGGAGATGGTAAGAGTGATAAAGTCGAGAATAGACTTAATAGATAGGGAGTGGGAGGTATTGAAGAAGAAGATGGACAAGATGGAAAAAGAGTGGAAGGCTTGGAAGAAGGAAAATGAGAGGGATGCGAGTGAAGTGCAAGGCGAGAGGGTAAAAGAAATAGAAAAGACAGAAAAGGCGTGTAAAGTGTGGGAGGAGAAAAGTGCGGGAGAAAGTGCAGGGGCTGAGGCCGAAAATGTGGAGGTTATGGTGCAGAAATATGACGGAGTAAAAAATAGTGAAAGTGAGGGGGAGAAAAGCAGAGAAAGTTATGAAAGGGAAAGTGAGATAGAATGGGAGGAGGAGGAGGAGAGAAGAAGAGAAAAAGATGAATGGAAGAAGGAAGAGAGAAGAAGAGAGTTGATAAAGAAGAACGTGATAGTTAGAGGGGTAAAACTGAGTGGATGGAAAGCTGAAATACAAGTGGAAAATAAGGTGAAATGGGCCTGCAGGGGAAAAGTAAGATCAGTGAGGGCTGAAGTGAAAGGAGAGACAGAGCGAGGTGCAATTGTGCAGGTGAGGATGGAAAGCGAAGGTGAGAAAGAGATAGTGATGGAAAACATGGGTGAGTTAATTAAAGAAGGATGGAGTATACAGAAAGATGAAACGTTTATCCAGAGGAGGACAAAAATCTTTATGAAGATGAAAAAAGAAGAGCTGGGTAGAGAAGAGAATTGGAGAGAAATAAGAACAGGCTGGAGAAGTGAGAAGGAAGTGTGGGAACTAAATGAGATTGATGGGAAATGGAAAAGAAGAATTCTGCGGGGGGAGTGAAGAAATGTAAGAGAGGAAAGATGAACACCGCTTTTGAGCTCTTGCTCTTGCAAATTCAATTTAATAATAGCATGGCTATTTAGTTCCAAACCTTTGTAGAAATACTTAATGATCTTTAATGATCTTAATTTTCACTGCGAGTGAGTGTTTGTGGTGCGAAGGTTTAGGGATAATTTTTCATTACACTACGTGCAAAGACGTAAAGTTGTGAAGAAATAATAACAAGAATAAGTCACCGATGAGCACGTCTTCCATTTTCATTTTCAATTAACAACTAATAATAGCCTTTGTTGGTTAGATTCCAGTGAAGTGCGAGAAGAGATAATTTTCGTTTTAGTGTTAGTTCTTAAATTTAGAGTTTTCTTTTTTGGTGTTTTCGGTTATAAGAAGTGATGTAAAAATAGACAATTTAGAAAAAGAACAGGCCGCATAGCTAAAAAGAGAGATTGTAAAGGGAGAGGGGGCCCTTTTGTCCCCCTCAGGTAATACCATATTGGTGCACCTAAAAATATACATACATACATACATACATTTTAAAATTACAATTTTCCATTGTGATATTTAATTTGTAAGTTTATTTATTAAACAAGTAATAAGATTTAACATTGCATCTATTCTATTCATTAGCTGTAATACCATTTCTTCAAGTTTGTTATTGTTATTGTATGTAGGCTTAAAAGATTTTGATATAATGTAAAAATTTTAATGATTTTCACTGCATCAGGAACTAAATGGCGATGATTTTTGTAACTAATTGGTGTTCTGTGAATGAGCACGTCAAAAAATGCAAACGAACCATAATTTCTTTGTTAATTTATTATTTTCAGATGAATCTACATTCACGAAGCATGGTGATGTCAATAGGCATAACATGCATTCTTGGAGCGTACAAAATCCCCATTGGTTACGACAAGTTAATCACCAACGTCCTTGGTCGGTAAACGTTTAGTGTGGAATCGTAGAAAATCAACTCATTGGTCCTTATTTTATTGAAGGTAATTTGAATGGAATAAAATATCGATATTTCCTGGCACAAGAACTACCGGTACTACTTGAGGATGTTGCTATGGGCGTCCGACGGACAATGTGGTTTCAGCATGATGGTTGCTAAGCACATTTTTCAACAGTAGCATTAATTGGCCTGCGAGGTCACCTCATTCAACATCGTGTGTGTGTGTGTGTGTGTGTGTGTGTGTGTTTATGTGTGTGTGTGTGTGTGTGTGTGTGTGTGTGTGTGTGTGTGTGTGTGTGTGTGTGTCAATAATTTTCACGTAAGGATGCTAGGACTGCCTGTGGACCCGCGTGAACCAATCTTTCGTGCTCATGTTTAATTATTAAATTACACAGTTGTGACCTTTACGTAGCAATATTGGATGTTTTTTCGCATATGCAAGGGATAGTGAATGAGTCTGCCACCTACTCTTAAGAGATCTTGATCTAAAAAGGGTTTAACGGAACTAGCACGCATTTCGGATTTAGATCTTGACAACGCTTCAATACCGAAATTTCCCGTGCAAAGCTTTGTCTTTGAGCCGCCTTCAATAAATTTAAAGTTGCTTCGTGTAATTCTTTCACGCTTAGAGACCCCTTTCTGATTTTTCGAATCTTACTAAATTTCTCAGGATCATTCAGAATTCCAAATTCTTCAGAATCTCGACGAATCCCTTCGAATTCTTTCGAATCGGTTCTTTTCTCATTCATTTCAGGTGATGGATAAATCGCACACAAAGCGCCGTAATGCGCTGTAACTGCGAAAAACTTGAAAATCGGTCACATAATTCAGAACTTGAGTGGTTTGTTAAAGGCAAACTAATCGATTTTTGTTCAGGGACGGTAACCTCGCAAATCTGAACGACGTGTCGCGAAGGCCAATTATTCTCCGGATACGCCAACCACTGCGGACCGTTCCACCAAAGAGCGTTGTCCTTTATGGTTGTAAGATCAACACCACGAGAAAGTACATCGGCGGGGTTGTCCTTGCCATTTACATGGAACCAATTTGAATTACCCACATTTGACTGGATTTCGCAAACCCTATTTGCCACATAAGTTTTCCATTTATCCGAAGGAGATCTTATCGAAGCGAGGGCTATCGTACTGTCCGTCCAAAAGTAATATTCGTCTATAGAAAGTTGCAAAGACTCGCTAACCTTTTGTACCAGTTGGCTTAGAACTAATGCTCCGCAAAGCTCTAATCTTGGAATCGAAAGTTTTCTTAAGCGGCGCAATCCGCGCCTTAGAAATGAGTAGTCGAATTGAGCTGTTGGAAAACTGATCGGTGGATTTTAAATACAAACAAGCGCCGTATGCCGTCTCCAATGCGTCGCAAAAGGCATGCAGTTGGATTTTGATTGGATTTATGCAAATTGCGAGTCGCGGAATCTTAATATCGCTTAACGCAGTCAAACTTTGCTTTATATTTAACCATTTAGTTCGTAAATCTAAAGGTAGCGACTCATCCCACGATAATAGCAATTGCCACAATTTCTCTATAATTACTTTAGCAGCCGTTGTAAATAGTGTTAAAAATCCCAAAGGATCAAAAATTTTACTGATACGTGATAAAATGTAACGCTTCATAATTTGAAGAATTTTAATATCGAAATCGACAGAAAATAGAAAGTTGTTTACTTTCGAACTCCACAGATGTCCTAAAGCCTTTTGTTAATCGTCAGCGCCGTAACGAAATCCGTAGCTTCACCGTTACTATGATCGATATTATTTAAAAATTCTGTGGAGTTGGAATTCCATTTTTGAAGATGAAATTTGCCGGCATTCAAAACGTGCGTAAGAGATCTTTGTTTATGTATTAGTTCATCAAAGCCATTTGCACTCGTAAGGCAAGCATCGACGTAAAAATCATGGAGAATTGTTTTAAAAATTTGCTCATACTCAATTGGACAATTATGCGCCAATTCCGCCAAACATCGGATTGCTAAGAATGCTCCAGAAGCAGTACCATAAGTTACAGTATTAAGCTCAAAATTTTCAGCTACATGCACCTGCCTATACATTTTTTCGATATCGGCAGTCGTGACAAACCGATATTTTCTGAATCGTAACAATGTGCTAAATAAATCGCTTTGAATCGTGGGCCAACAATTAGCACATCATTCAATCATTTTCCAGTGTTCGTCTTCGCAGACGCCTCGAAAACGACACGGAGCTTTGTGGTAGTAGAAGATGGTTTAAATACCGGGTGATGGGGCAAATAGTACGAAGTGGCATCAGTGAACGCGGTGTCATCCACCCTCGACATATGGTCTAACGAAATACACTCTTGCATAAATTGATTGTAGTACGATTTTAAATTGGGATTCCTTTCCAATTTTTTTTTTAGAGAATAAAATCTATTTATTGCAGCCTCTTTAGATTTTCCGAGTTGGCTTTCCCAACCAGATACTAGCGGCATTGTAACGTCAAAACGACCGTCAGGCATACGAGTTGTAGTTTTTGTAAAATTAGCTTCACAAGGATTATCGACTAACTGCATTATTTGGGTTCAGTAAAACACTCATCGATTTCCCAAAATTTTTGAAGTTGAGAATCTAAATTATTTTCCGATGCGAAATGACATAGAATCCATTTAGAGTTCTGAACGACTGTGATTGGACCAGAAATAATCCAGCCCAGATTAGTTTTTGTAGTGATGGTAAATCGCGGCCTAATTTAACTTGACCTTGGCAGAGTAACTCCCAAAAAATAGGTGCATCTAGCACAAGACGTCTATCTCATTCGATTCATTAAAAGAAAGATCGGTGAGTTTCAAATCATCGGGAATATTTAGATGCTCATAATCAAACGAAAAACCTGGAATATTTTCTGTTATTTTGGGAATAACGAGGCACGAACAATCGGCATTAAATGAATTACATCGCGAAGAAATGGCGACGTTTGCTCGCTTGTTTATTTGCGTTGAACCCTGACCGATTCCTGAAACATTTACGCGAATAGATTTCGGCTTTAATTTCAACTTATCACATAGCCTTAGTGTAATGACGTTCGATTGTGAAGCCAAATCTAATAATGCTCGACATTCGTAAATATTTCCGTCACGATTGCGTACATTTGTTAATGCCGTTGCCAATAATACACCTTTATTGTTATTCGAACTACACGCAGTTATTATGTTTGGATTAGACGCCGGTAATTCAGAATTTGAAATAGACCCGGTGATGTTGTTATTTATCGTATCTAAATGGAGGAGGATATTATGACGCTTACCACATTTTTTACATGTTGACTGATTTCGATAGTCGCGCGTGGCATGTTCCCTTTTGCGACAATTTAAGCGTGCATTTTTCTTTCGAATTTCTTGAATTCTTAAAGGGCATAGGGGGTTAACTATACAAAAAATGCCCCCACAGCTCTGTCACCCGAACTGGGTCCATATATTGCTACCCCGATGACTACAAATTTCCGAAAGTATGAACTCAAAATTCGCTTTTTCGAAAAAGTTATGGAGGGGGAAAGAAAAATAAAAAAACTAATTTTTCTCGAAAACTACTGGATCGATTTTAATGAACTTGAAATATGTTAGAAAAGTATGTAAGACAATTTGAAAGAAAAAATATGATTTTTTTTTTTTTTAATAAGTAAAAAACTGATTTGAAATTTTCAAAATTTTTTTTTTGGTATAATTTTTTATGTGACCACCTTCATCTTTTTTCTTGAGGTACCTTACAATGTCCCCTTTCATATATATTTTTTTCAAATTTTTAAAAAATATAGTTTTTGAATAAAAAATCGTAAACCATGGTCGTCCTGCTTGACTTGCGCATTCGCACACACCCGTGAACTCACGCACGCACGCACTGACTAAAAATACTATGTTATATACAGTTGAGGCCAGCAATTGCCCTGTGGTCGGTGCGACGCACAGTCACTCTTTCAGGTGAAAGGTTCCTGATAGGGATCCATACTTGGAAGGGTGACTATGAAAAATAAATAAAAACGAGCGTTGCGCCCGCTACGGCAAAGATAGCAGGCCGATTGCTGAGTGGGAGACACGGTTGCTTTACCATCAGAGGGTAACCCCTGATGATAAAGTAGTTTGTCGACTGTATCTGTCTGGGTTTTCCGTAGTTTTCCCAGACCCCGTGCAAATGCGATACAGAGGGGTCTCAAGACGTTCTACGGGGCGCAGTAATGGGGGGACTGGCTCTGGGTGGGTGTTGCTATGTGCTGTTATGTATTGTCTTGTAAATGTTTTCGATTGTATGTCCGACCTATCCACCCGAGAGCCGACCCGCGAACAGGCAAAAATGTCATTAAAGCGGGGGATAATTCCTATCCTTTATCCTTTATACAGTTGAGGCTCATGTGTAGCCAATATAAATATTCAAATGTTTTTTCGTGTTTAATGCACAGTGTTGAAATTTACGAAGTTAAATTGGACCGAAACTGAGTGCTGAGTGTATATAGTATAGGTCGACCTTAACCGATGTCAATGAGATATTTTATTATCCGGTGTGATGTCGGCGTGATTGTTGACACGAGACTCCTATATAGAAGAACTGCGAGGAAATAGGTGACTTCTTCTCCGGTAGGCATCGTTCCTTTTATTCGATAGCCATTTCATTCTCGTTATCGAAAGCCATCCTTTTTTTAGTAGATTAGGAATCCGGACGGTGGGACCTGACACTTGTATATGATATTGTGCTTCGATTCATATAGTCTATGTAAATCGGTATAGCAGAGTACAGGTTTATATTTAGTATTTTTTTCGGAGTTATATCTCTGTGATTCTGGAGAATTTTACTTTTTACATTCTTTTGTTTACATCTGACATTCTTATTTCTTCATAATTTTCAAGATGAATAAAACCGTATTGCTAAGACAAAAGTGCCCTGGCTTCAATACTTTTTTAATAAATACTACAGGCCGAAAAAAATTGTAACAAATCAACAGGAAGCGAATATTTACTCCACTTCTTTGCAGCAAGCAATAAATGTAAATGACATTATTTGTCAAAAATGTAGAATGTCTGTTTATAGAAAAAATATATCTGCAGAGAAATCTGAAGTAAATGTCGTAAATGATGTTGTGCCTGATTCGGTAGATAATGATCCCACGTTTGAAATAGTTGAATCAAAAGCATCAGTTTCTGAGGTTGAACGTATGGAAGTTTTTATTCGGAGAACTATTGCAACGCATAAATCATGTTGCTTTTGTGGCGGCACAAAACATTTACGTGTCATTCCTGAGGAAACACGAATAAAAACTTATATCAAAACTCAAATCTACATTCCATCTGGGAATCGATGTTATCGTATGCACTTGATAAACGATAGAATATACGAAGAAGATCTTATCCAACTGAAAGCCTATTCTAATACTACAAGCCTTACGGCATCTGAGTTATCAAAACTAATGGAAACTCTTTCTTTTAGATGTGACTCGACATTGCTTGATAAAATAGGGGAATTCAATATTTCTGAGAAACAACTCAAAATTTTTACAGGCTTAAATTGGGAACAATTAAATGAACTGAAAGACATGTTAACTTCATTGCGAAATAGTCATTCCCGTTCCGTCATTCAAGCTATTGTTGTCTTTTTGTTCAAATTACGGTCGGGTAATTCGAATGCAATGATCGCGTCAATTTTGCAATTGTAAAATGAACACGATGTCTCGGACTATTCGGCCAGTGTAATGAAATCATTTGAAGATGATGTTTTGCCACTTCGTTTTGGAGTGAATGCTTGTAGTCGGAATGAACTCATTCTAAACCATACCACTAAAATCGCAAAACATTTATTCGATTCTAACGATAAACTTTTTTTGATATGCGACGGCACATACGATAGACATCAAGAATGTTCTAATAATGTTTGCCAAAGGAAATCGTACTCTGGCCAAAAGAAAGTTCCCCTTTGTAAACCGTTTACCATCTGCACAACTGACGGGTATGTTGTAGGCATTGCTGGACCTTTTCTTGCGAATCAAAATGATGCCCAGATTTTGGAAACAATTCTCGAAAATTCTGAAGGTTTATCTAAGCTGGTTAATGAAGGTGATATTTTTGTTCTTGACCGTGGATTTCGTGACGTAAAAGAAAAGTTGGAAGAAAAAAAATTTCGAGTTTTGATGCCTGCCTTAAAAGGAAAAAGGAAACAATTAACTGCAGAAGAATCAAATAATTCTCGCTTTGTTACGAAAATTCGGTGGGCTGTAGATCCGTTCACGGTGTCATCAAGCAAAAATATCTTCTTCTTAATCATAAAATCGATAATAAGTTATTACCAAAAGTTGGATCATACTTCAGAATTGCATGTTTTCTTAATAATATTTTCGGAAAAAGATTACATTCTGATGTAGATAACTTCGATGATATTCTTCAAAAGATGCAAACTCAGAAAAATGTGAAGTTTTCTTTGGCTGATAAAGTAGAAGAAGCAGGATGGCTACGTCGTAAACTTCCGTTTGGAACTATCTCCTCAGATGATCTTAATGATTTTCCGGAATTAAAAACAAATGATTTGAAAATTTTATTCACTGGTACCTATCAACTTGCTCAGGCTGTTTCCTATTTAGCAGAAGTGCTTGACAAAGATGGCAATCTAAAAATGGAATTTGTTAAAGATGATTCAACGACTTTAAAAATTAGAGTTCCGTCCCGTCACATTTTTCGTCAAACCTATAGGTGTTTTATTAAATACGAACCTGACACTATTGGACATTCTGGAATTACAGAATACACATGTGAATGTGCCAATGGAAATAGAACTGTTGGCTGTTGTTCCCACATTGCGGCTGTTATATATTATTTATCACATGCGCGTTATTTATCAAGAATTTTCAAACCAGCTGAGATATTAACTGACATATTCACCACAACTAAAATTGTGCCAGTAATCGAATCTGATAGCAATGAAGACTGAACAATTGTAGCATCAGTGAGCGAGAGGCAAGATAATATATCTTGCTTTAATTGTATGGGTAACAACTCAATCTGCCTTAACTGGCTGGGTGACTCCTCCATCTTGCCTTAAATGGCTGGGTGACTCTTCTAGCTTGCCTTAACTGGCTGGGTGACTCCTCCATCTTGCCTTAAATGGCTGGGTGACTCCTCCATCTTGCCTTAACTGGCTGGGTGATTCCTCCATCTTGCCTTAACTGGCTGGGTGATTCCTCCATCTTGCTTTAACTGGCTGGGTGACTCCTCCATCTTGCCTTAAATGGCTGGGTGACTCGTCTATCTTGCCTTAACTGGCAGGGTGACTCGTCTATCTTGCCTTAATTGGCTGGGTGCCCTCATTTGTCCACCTTCACGTGGTGGGGGTGTTACGGCTAACGATCCGCTCGGGCTATATCAGATCAGGTTCAACCATGCTGAATGCTGGCCGACGGGGAGGTCTAAACTAACGGACATAAAGAAAAAGAATTACAGAACCCCACCATGGGACCTGGGTCCTAAGACAAGATCGTATTCGGACGTAAATTCCGCTTTTTCCATTTCCGGAGTGAAAAAATAAGGGGTCTCATTAAAAAGAGACTTCATACTGAAATGACCTTAGAGGTCAACGTCAAGGTCACTATTGGATGTCTCCCTCGGAATCCAAAAACTTTTCTATTTAAACTTTTTTTTTCTAAACAGCATTCATTCTCAGATTTCCGGGTGGTAGTATTAAATTGTGTACCCTGTATTATACATATATATATATATATATATATATGCGTGCATGCGTGTGCGAATGCGCAAGTCAAGCAGGACGACCATGGTTTACGATTTTTTATTCAAAAACTATATTTTTTAAAAATTAAAAAAAAATATAAATGAAAGGGGACATTGTAAGGTACCTCAAGAAAAAAGATGAAGGTGGTCACATAAAAAATTATGCCAAAAAAAAAATTTCGAAAATTTCAAACCAGTTTTTTACTTATTAAAAAAAAAAAAAAAATTCATATTGTTTCTCTCAAATTGTCTTACCTACGTTTCTAACATATTTCAAGTTCATTAAAATCGATCCAGTAGTTTTCGAGAAAAATTAGTTTTTTATTTTTCTTTACCCCTCCATAACTTTTTCGAAAAAGCGATTTTTGAGTTCATACATTCAGAAATTTGTAGTCATCGGGGTAGCAATATATGGACCCAGTTCGGGTGACAGAGCTGTGGGGGCATTTTTTGTATAGTTAACCCCCTATGCCCAAACGGATAATTTTAAAAATGACGAACAAACATATATATAATGCGATCCCTTGCAATGCAAACAAGTTTCATTTTTAGTAGCCACTAAAGCTTTTGATGCATGTCGAGCGTTTGTGTTTTCCTTTACTGATTTGATTTTAAATTTTTCAGGCTTTATGTCGTGCAGAATTTTACATCTTTCATCCAAAAACGTTAGCATCTCTTTCAATGTAGGCATTTTTCCAGCAACTTTATACGATTTCCAATCTCTCAAAGGTACTGGATCTAGTTTGCAAGAGATAATATATATGAGAATTGCATCCCAACTTTTCACCGGCAATCCCAGCACCTTTAAAAACCGAACATGTTTTTCGATATTCGCATATATCTACGGAAGCCCTACATATGCCTCACGCTGCAACGGTGCAATTTCAAATATCGCGTCAATATGATTTCTATCAGTCTCTCGTTTTCGAACCGTTCCTGAAGCAACGACCAAGCAATTTCGTAAAAATGGTAATCTCCCGAGAATTCAGGAATATTTATGGTTGGCAACCTAACCCGATTACTTGTCATGTCTGAATCGACTCGTGAATCAGCATTGGGTAAATTACAGCTCGATCGGCGGTTTAAACTTAACGAACGTTCTGTGAGAGGAAGTGTATCAGAAATATCATAAATATTTTTTCGCAACTTCATCAGATTCTTTGTCGATTGTCGAAATTTGAGTTTGAACATTAATAAAAGAATCTAAAATATGATTTACCCATTCTAAACGAATTTATAATTCTTCTATATTAGCAGTTTGAGTATTAAAACTAGTAAAATAGTTTTTGAAACGCGTGAAATTAGATCTTATTGTTTTTCGTTGCGTTTTAAATTCGCCACTTTCAGCCATTTTGTAAATGAAATTTTAATCCAAATAGAATTCGTCAAAAAATGTGTATATGAATATTTGTTGTATGGACTATTTGGATTAAAATTGACCGTTTCCGCGTTAAGTCGTAGCGCCGCATCGACACGAGTCATACACCGCCGAAGAGAAAGAAGAAAAACATAAACATTCACAATAATTCTAAATATTTCAGCACACAAATGGGCAACGGAATAGGACTTACGTAAAACAAGCTCTCCAAAGGGAGCAGAAAAATACTAGGTCCGCGTCGTCGTTCTGGGGTAACGATAAATGTATTTTTTTATACACAAACAAATCCATGATTATTTCTCATAAACTTTCCATTGTAGCCACTAGAAAACATTACAATAATAATATCAAATCAAAGAGTCGAGAATCAAGAATCGAAATCTGCAATAAAAAATAAAAGAGTGAATGCATGATAGATGCGAACGAAAACAGCGAGCTAATCGATAAAAGTGCAAATGAAAAAAAAACAGGAAGAACAGAGGTAATGTTGGGAATGCAATAGTAGGATGGAAGCAAGGTGGATGGAAGAGAAAGAGAGGGAATAAAGTAAGATATCATAAGAATACTGAGAAAGAAAGAATAGTAACTCGAGAGGTGGGAAGGGAGGAAAGATAATCTTCTAGAATGTAGCGGATATAAAATCAAAAGATGAAGCATATTGGAAGTCTATATAAGGGTTCGATGTGGTATACATATTAGAGACACGGTTGGAATTAAAGAAGTGGGAAGAAACAAAAAAAAATAATGTCAAAAGAGTAGGAGTGGAAATGTATAGGAGGGAGTAGAGAAAATAAGACAGGGCAAGTGGGGGAATTATTCTGGAAATAAAACAGGGAATACTGGAATTCGAGAGGCAAAAAGTTGTTACAGATTGGATGATAGAAAGCAAAGTTAGGTTAGGTGGAAAAGTATGAAGGATAATTAGTTTATACAATAAGAATGGAAATATCGAGAGAATTCGAGAACTGGAAAGAGGGTGGAGGAAGCAGAAAAAGAATATTCATTGATATGGGGGACTGTAATGCAAGAATAGGTAGGAAAGGGGAAATAGCATGTGACAGTGGGAATGAAGAAAAAAGGAAAGAAAGTCAAAAGATAGAATAGAAAATAGGGAAGGTAATGAACTGATAAGAGTAGTAGAGGAAAACGGATGGGTTTTTCTGTACGGAAATATGAAAGGGGATTATGAAGAAAAATATACATTTGAGAGAGGGAACTATAGATCAGTTATAAACAATGGGGTGGTAAATATAACAGCATGGGATGAAATAAGTAAATGTGAAATAATAGAAAAAACAGATTCGGATCATCATCCAATAGTAAATGTACAAGATGTGAGGCAGGAAACAAGAAAAGGGGAGATGAGGTTGGATAAAAAGATAGTGCAAGATTGGTCGGTAGAAGGGGGAAAAAAGATTATAAAGAAAATTAATGAAGTAAAATGGTCCACGGAAGGGACTAGGAGGGAATTGAAAACAACAATAAATGAGGCAGTATGTAGGAAACAGATAAAAACAAAATCAAGGGAAATCGGTAGTAAGCCATGGTGAGAAACAGAATGTTGAGAAGAAAAGAACAGACTCAGGAATGTATGTAGGAGGGGGCATAGGGAAGAAAGAGTGGACGAAATAAGAAGAGCGAGGATAAAGTATAAGGAATTAAGTGAATGAAAAAGGGAAGAATGGGTATTTCTTCCGAACATGGAAGAAAAGGTATGGGGAGAAATAAAAAATTGCTCGAGTGCAGGTGGAAAGCAGGTGGAAAATACACAAAAGAAAGAGGAAATAACCGTAGAGGAGGTAGGAAGGAAATAATGAGACTGAAAAGTGGAAAGGCAGCTGGTAATGATGGTATAAAGAATGAAGTATGGAAAAAAAATGTGGGAAGTGTGTAAGAGAGTGTGGAACGGTGTGGAATATCCAAAAGATTGGAAAGAGGGAATAATTGTACCAATAAAGAAAAAGGCGGACTGTAAAATAATAAGTAATTATAGAGTGGTCACGCTAGTAAATACAGGTAGTAAAATATATACAAGTACCTTAAATGAAAGGTTGATAAAGGAAGTGGAGCGAATGAAAGCATGGGGAGAGACCGAATTTGGATTTAGAAAGAAGAGGGTCTATACATAAACTGTATAAAATGAATTAAACATGTAAGGCAGGAGAATTGAAAATAAAAATGGTAAACTTTTTGCATTTTTTATGGACTTGAAGTAGGCGAATATTGTGGGATGTGCTGAAAATGAAAGGAATCAACGAAGATTTAATAAGGAAAATGAAAGAAACATATAGTGAAATGAAGTGTAGAGTAAAAGTAGGAGGGAGAACATCGGAACTGTTCTGGACAAAAAGCAGGATAGACAAAGACAGGGATATCTATGAGCCTTACGTTATTTGATTTATATACAACGGATTTAGTAAAGGAGATATGAAAAGAGCCGGGAGGGATTAAGATAGGAAAGGAATCAATAGTATCCATTGAATAGGCGGAGGACGTAGTTTTGCTGGCAGAGAATGTAGATAGTTTGAGAGCGGTGTTAGGGGGTTGGAGAGCTATGTCAAATGGAAGAAGCTACAGCTAAATGCAGAAAAAATTGAATATGACGATATTTCAGAAAGGAGGAGGGAAAGAGAAAATAAGAGAATGGAAAGATCAGAGATTTGAAGAAGTTAAAGGCATTAAATATCTAGGTTATATTTTGCAAAGAAACAATGAAGATGATTTCCACATCAGGAACAGGATAAAGAAGGCAAATGTTGTAACAGAATTTTTATTATAACTTTCACATGTATAATCATAAAAAATAAACAACCTACAAATCGCACAATAAACAAACACAAAATTACCTCTATAAATTGTATATTCTAAATAATATAGATTAATATATTATATAGCTATTCCCGTTTCTTCCAATTACCATTATCGTTCTCATAATTTTAAAATGTTTCCATGTGATCGTGAGCGTTCAAAATTAGTTAAACCACAGTATGTATTTCATACACTTGTTTATGTTTACATTCACTTTTAATTATCAATTTACAGAAATGACTGGAAACAGATAACAATGATCTTAATAGCATTTTCAAATTTAAACGAAATCCAAATAATGACATAAATTTTATATTTCATTTTAATTTTAATTTTTCAAATTTAATACTGTTTACCAAATTTCCCTGCCATTAATAATTCAAAATAATTTATATTACAAAAGAAAATCATTCCAATATAACGAAAATTACATTTGACATAAAAAAGCACATTTTAAACCTGAGGTAAAATTCACCAAATATTTATTTTGAAATTAATTTAAATAAAAATAACATAGACCAAAACATGTGTAGAGACGGAGAGCCTTCAATATTGACATCGAAAACGTGGAATATTTTTTTCTAGAACCTCAGCTTTGTTCGGCTTCGCCAGATGTGATGGAATATTTTGTAACGATTTATTTTTCGGGTCGCCAACATGATTTGAACTCCGGGTCTGCGGTACAGACTCCGGGACAGATTCCCGATCTGTCCGGCCCGATTCAAATGTGACGTCCTGGATCGGACGCGACCCACGGCGAAAAATCGTCCACCGACTAGCTCTCCAGCGGAGAGTACGGGACGGTCGTTAATAGTTGGGGATAAAGCGTCACGGATCGTATATAAATGAAACGGCGTAGTTAACCAAATAACAAAATACGCGTTTATTCCACAAACATAAAAAAAAATATATTAGATACACAAAAAATAAATTGTAAGTTCGGGGCAACGAGCCTCAGAAAGACGACGTGGCGCTTAAGGCGCTATCCGTAAAACGGCGCTTGCCGGATCCCTCGCTAGGATCTCCGGCGTCGGCGGATCCCTCGCCTGGGATCTCCGCGCTGGACCGAGAGAGAGGCAGGAGAGGTGGAGGGCGCGAGATAAGACGTTGCCGCTGAGGCGGGCAACTGAAGCCGGTACTTACTATTTTCTGTGAACGCCTAATCCCAATCGGATGCACAACACTAAAAATTACCACCGGAACACGCACGTCGTTTCGTCGCGGTAGCAAGGAGCAATCTGTCTATTTTTCGCGGTTCCCCCGACGCGTTTCGCGTTTAGCGTTCTCTCTCTCTCTCTCTCTCTCTTACCTCTTCCTTTGTCATTTTCTAATTGGCCAGCCCCGTGTCGTTACACGGCGCCTGGCCCCTGAAACATACAAAGTATTCATATATATACAAAAATATACAGTAATTCGGGCCCGAGGATGGTCGTGTTAAGAGAGATTTCGTCGCCCTTGGTGCGGGCTCGAGATCTCCGTTACACCCCACCTCCAGACGCTGAGTACCCGAACGGCGTACCAGCTCGAATCACCCACGGACCTCAACGGACCCGTCTTATCCCGCCACTGAAAAATGTGGAATTAGGATGGATGGTGGGAGATAGGACCGGGAGAAGGTTGTTGGAACTCCCCCCCTTCTATCTCTCTCCCGATTTATACAAGGATATGGGCGCGACTGAATTACACCGCTGATTTATAAAGAAAAAAAAAATATATTTATTCTTGTCCGGGGACAACCCGCCCCGGTCGGGTTACATTATGGGGCCATCTGGCCTTTTCTGCCCTCCTAGTGAGCCCCCTTTTTCGGGTGAAAGGGTGCGTTCGGGCATTCCGACACCCTAACTACCCCAGCTAGGCCGCACTCCCGACGGAATTGTCGGACCAGCACATTTGCTCCGCCTGGTTGGGCCAGAGCTACTTTTTTATTGGCCCGTTTTTCGGCCAATATGGCTGCGTGCCGCTCCTCTTCCGCGGCCTTTACGGCTTGGCGGGCGTCCTGAAGTGCCTTTACGGCGGCGGCCGCTCGTTCCTGGGCCTCTTTGGCCCCTAGTTCGGCGGTCTTTTGTTGGGCCTGCCGTTCCTTACGGTAGGCCTCTTCTTCGGCCTGCTTTAGCCGAAATCGGTCCACCATAGTGGCCCATTTGGCTATTTCGGGGTCCTCTCCCCCGACTTCCCGACGAAATGCGTCCAGAGCCCGGAAGGCTTCTTGCTCCTCTTCCTGGGCCCTTCTTCTGGTTTCTCGGGCCTGGTTGAGTAGCCGCAGTACCTCCGCTTTTCGGCTTCCGTCGTCCGGACATAGGCCAGCCTCGTCGGCCCGATGCTCTGGCACCGTAGGAGTGCTCTCCGGCACTTGTACGAGCGGTGGCGGTGTCCACCAGACCCACCGCCATTCCGTCTTTCCTGATGCTGCGTTCTGGTCAGCCATCTGTAAAAAAAAGGATGCATGGTTATCATCCATCGTCTCAGGTCAAACATCTTACTCTAAATTAACGCTATGTTAATTTAGACTACGTAACGCGGGTGCGATTTCGCTCGGATCGTAGGCGTGTTCGATAACCCGTCGAGCTCACGGACTCGTTCACGGATATATTAGAATCCTGCCCGGGAACCGGGAGCTCGCGCGCTCAACGCCGTTTTTCGCGGACGCCCCCTACCCCGTTTTGGGATCGACGCAAACGCAACGCGTGATGCGGCCTGAGGGCCGTCCCTCGGTGCCCCGTCTTCATCCGGGGAATCTTCAGTGACGAGCTCTTCTGTTTCTTCCGGATGATCCTGAATATATGGTTTCAGGTCCACAACATGTACGGGTGCCTTACGCTGGCCAGTCGAATCGACAAGTTCTTATGTATTCGACCCTAATTTGGCAGCGATCTGGAGAGGGCCCATGTACCTTGGGGCCAATTTAGCCGTAATACCTTGTGCGGCCGACGAAAGCACTCTGTTGCGCTGGAGCACGTACTCTCCGACTTCAAACTCGACATCACGTCGTTTCGCATCGTAATACTGGATCTGACGCGTTTGCGCTGCCTGCGCTTTATCTTGGGCCTCTCTGTGCAGAGCCTGCAACTTGCTCATTCGTTGGCTCCAGTGGCTTAACGCTTCCTGCGCTTCATTTTCTTGCGCGCGAGCGTCTTCCTGTCGCCGTAGCGAATTAGGAGGGCTGGGCTGTCGACCTTGTATCAGCATAGCCGGACTGAAACCTGTGGAGTCGTGCCGCGACGTATTATACGCAAATGCGAACTCGCCGATGTGTTCATCCCAGGTGCGATGATCTTTCGTGATGAAAGAGCGGATCATACCCTTTATGGTACGGTTGACCCATTCGACGGGGTTCGCCTGAGGATGGTAGAGTGGCGTAAGTTCGCGCGCCACGCCTCTTTCGGCCAAGAACTCATCCAAGATTTTATTCTTAAACTCCAGTCCTTGGTCTGTCAGGATAACTTCCGGCGCTCCATATCTCCACAAGATGCGTTCTTCCAAGGCGTCGGTGACTAGGCGAGCGTTAGCGTGTCGTAAGGGGACACATTCGATCCATCGAGTGAAGAGGTCTACCCAGATCAACAGATATTCAAACCCCTTCTTACTCTTCGGGAATGGTCCCATCATGTCGCCCGCAACCACTTGCCAGGGCCGCATAATTTTACGACATCCCATCAGTCCTGCTGGTGCCATTTGTTGTACTTTGCATACTTGGCACACTCTACAACACTTTACGTACCGTGCCACGTCCCGGTGTATGCCTGGCCACCAGTATCGCGTGGCTAGACGCTCGTATGTCTTTTGCTGTCCGAGGTGTCCTGCTGTATTAGCATCATGACATTCTTGTAGGGCCGCTTGTCTCTGACCCAAAGGTAGGACCAATTTCCAAGCGTCATCGTCACCCAGAATGTCTTCTATCATCGGATCCGGACGATAAGAATATATTCGGTTCCCCACTACTTTCCAGTAGGGATTCTCTTGGGCTCATCGATAATTTCGCGCCTCCTCTTTTGGTACCACGGATCCGTTTCCGCCTCATCCGTAGTATTTGGATCTTGAACAGCGAGTAGTTCTGGTATCTCAGATTCGTACATTCTTGAAAGCGCGTCCGGCACATAATTCAAGGCGCCTTTTCGATGTTTGATGTCACAGTCGTAACTTTGGAGCTGCAGGGCCCATCTAGCTAGTCTTCCCGTCGGATTACGGAGATTGCGCAACCACTGCAGACTGCTATGATCGGTTAGGACCAGGAACTGATAACCCTCCACGTATGGGCGAAACTTCTGAATGGCCCATAGTACGGCGAGGCATTCCCGTTCCGTAGTGGAATAGTTCCTTTCTGCTGCTGACATCGTACGACTAGCGAAAGATAGAACACGTTCTTGACCGTCAATCTCCTGGGTCAGAACTGCTCCGAGACCGGTGTCGCTTGCGTCCGTCTGGACAACGAATTGTTGCTCGAAATTCGGGCGTTGCAGGACCGGTGCGGTTGCGATCATGGCCTGCACTTGTTCAAATGCCTGCTGGCACCCCGTGGTCCAGTCATACCTCACATCTTTCTTCGTAAGGTGTGTCAGCGGTTCCACGACTGTGGCGAAGCCTTCCAGGAACTTCCTATACCACGATGCCATTCCCAGGAAACGTCGAAGCTGTTTCAAGTTACGAGGTGGCGGGTACTTGAGTATCGGTTCAATTTTGTCCGGGTCCGGCCGGAACCCTTGCTCATTTACCATGACACCCAAGTATTTCACTTCATTCTTGCAGAAGTGACTTTTCTCACGGTTGATAGTCAACCCCGCATCTTGTATTCTTCTCAAGACGTATTCCAACCATCGCAGATGCTCCTCAAACGTCTCTGTGACGATGATTATATCGTCCAGATAAGCATAAGCGAATGGCTCCAATTCTGGCCCGATCAGCGAATCTAACAGAGCCTGAAACGTAGCTGGGGCACCCATTCGTCCATAGGGCATCCTCTTGAATTGAAAGAGGCCCTTGCCGGGGACCGTAATCGCTGTTAATGGCCGTGCAGCCTCCTTCATCTTGATCTGATGATATGCGCTGCTAAGATCGAGCGTGGAGATGTATTTGGCCCGTTGGAGCTTCCGATGAATGGCATCCATGTACGGGATCGGATACGCATTAGCTTCTGTTACCGCATTAAGCTTGCGGTAATCAACGCAGAAGCGATAGGTCCCATTGGATTTTCTAACCATCACCACCGGGCTCGACCATCCACTTGTTGACGGCTCGATGATATCGTCGGCGAGCATCTTGTTGACCTGGGAGTGCATTTCCTCTTCGATCCGTTTTGAGACGGGATAGTACCGCTGTTTGATGGGCACCGCTGAAGTCAACACAATATCGTGCTCTACCAAATTGGTACATCCGATCGCTGGGCCAACGGCGGGCACGCATCTCCTGAGAAGATCAGTTAAGCGCCGGGCCTCTTCTTCCGACATTCTTGCCGTGCCTTCCGATGAGGAGCTTGGGTGGTCACTCACCTCCAAACTTGCAACTTCCACGGCGATTCCTTGCCTTGAGCCTTCAAGGTACAGCTGGTTCTGTCGTGGATGTAGAACCGCATCAAAAGCTCTTGCAAAATCTGCACCGAGCAGACACTCCATATCCAGGCTGGGCATAACCATTGCCTGGATCCACTTCTCCGTTCCATTCACTCGGAACGGAAGAGTCACGAGACCCAGGATCGGAGAGTATGATCCATCCGCTACTCTCGCTCCAGGACCACCGTATGGAATGATCCGCTCCCCACATGCTGCTGCAATGTGGATTCCGATTGGCCCAATTGCGGTGCAGCCTGCTCCAGGGTCAAACAATGCCAGAACGTTAAAGTTCCCTATGGTGACGTTCAACCACCACCGAGAATGTCCGGCTTGAAGGGCACTTGAAGTGCTTTGTTCCTCCGGAACCGCTTCCGGCCCCGCTCTCTCTCTGAGGTCATCTGTTGGGACCTTGGAGACGCAGTGACCTCTACTGCTGTCTCCTGGGCCCGTTTTCCGCACAGCGCGGACAAGTTGTCCTCGTATAGCCAGGCAGTTTGCAGGTCCAACACGTCAATTTAGGATTACCTGGTTCCGGTGACCTCGCTTTTTCTCGAGAGGTCCTAGGCTGCATCGGCGGAGACGGAGTCTTGCCTGAGGCAGGTCTCCCGCTACTGGACCCCTCTGACGACCTTTCTTTTCGCCAAAACGGTGTTTTTGGACTCTTAGGCCGATCTGGCGACTTTTGTTTCGCAGATAGCTCCTGCTTCTGCTTCACCTGACGAAGCTCTTCACGCAGCTTAGCCAGTTCTCGGAACACTAGATCCATTTTATCTGGCGCCGGTTCTTGAACAGCTGCAATCTTCGGTTGGCTCTTCTGTGCCAACTTTCTGGGCCTGTTGTAGGCGACTTCAGGCACGAGTGTACCCTCAGGGGGCGGTGGCTCTTTATAATTGCGCATGGCCTCTTCTGCGCTCTCTGCCTCAACCGCCGCGACCATGAAGTCTTCCAACGAGTGAACTCTGGCCATAGGTACTCTCCACTGAAGGCCTGGCTTCATATTTTTGTGCAGGAACACCAGTCGTTGTTCCAACGATAGTGGATCTGGATATAAATCCAGGATCGTCATGAGACATCCAATATAGTCCCTGACTGGCTCGTCTAAGCCTTGAGTTCTGGCAGTCGCTTCCAGCCATAGCTTTTGCTTGTCGACCTCGCTAAACCCATAGCATCGACGTGCTGAGCGACAAAAGTCTTCCCAGGATTGCCAAGTAGATCTTGAGATCCTGTACCATCGTTTTGCTGATCCGGTAAGTAGCTCAGGTAAGGCACTTAAAATTTCCTCATCTGAGAGGTTCGCTGGGCCTCGACATTCCTCTACTCTGGCCAAAAATGCCTCGATTCTGTCACCTTTGAGCCCCGAGAAAGATGTCCTCCATTGGCGTACAATCTTGCCAACGTCACGTGGACCCTGATCCCATCTTGAGGATGCGCCGAAACGTGTTCCAGAGAATCCTGGATTCGGGAACATTTCCCCTCCCCCAGAGACGTCCACACCCGGAGGGTTGTGCTGGCTCGCAATAACTGAGGCATTACCGAAATCTTGGCCCTGCCTTCCAGTCTGAGCCTGACTTCTTCGTGGAGTTTCCGGTACTTGTGTTCCACTTCCAGGGTCATAATAATTTAACCGGAACGTATCCTGGAAGTTCACCCTTGATGTCCTCAATACTCGTTCGGGTTGTTCCATATTTTGTACCCCAGTACTTGACCTATCCGGAATCCTTGTACTGGAAAATGGGGTCTGGAGATGAGTGTTCTGTTGAGATTGTAGAATCTCCGCCATCATTTGGTCCAATCGATCCGCTTTTTCTGTCAGCTCCTTAATATTTCGGCTCTGCTGAGTTTGCATCGCTGTTGCCATTTCAAAAGCTGCCGCTGCCCTTCTGGACATCGTAGTTTGCGTTCCATCTGGCAGCGTATATTGGATAAGGTCCTCCGGCGCTATTCTTTCAATTGGTGACATTCTAGGCCTATTTCCTGTCACCGTAGTCCACATCGGGCCTGCTACATTTCTTGGGCCTTGTGACATACTTCCATTGATGGCCGCCGTAGTCGTCGTTATCGATGTCGTTACAGTCGTTGACGTGGTTATCTGTGAGACTTCCTGCACCAGTTCCACGTCTTGACTCTGTGCCGATTCCAATTCCTGTTCCTCTGCGAGGTTTTTTATTTCGGGAATCGCTTATTCTAGGAATGTGGCCAACAGTGAATCTCGGTATCTTTGGTCACTGGAAGTTGGTATGAAGTCGGACTGCGTATAATCGCCTAGCATCCGGCGATACAGTCGATCCACTTTTGTTAGTCTTCGGCCTGTCGGCTGAAGCTCTAAATTTTCCAGGGCCAGATCAAGTTCATTTTTCCGTAATTGGAAGGCCCATTCTTCTACTGGCAGATTTTGCAGTTCCTCTTCAATTGTCTGGTCCATATCATTGGCTTGAGCCATCTTAAATTAAATAAAAAAAAAAATTCGCACCTATTGGAACTGATGGTGCTCACTGGCGCCGTATTATCGAAAAAAAAATTGTGTCCGGTCACTAAATTGATCGGGACAAATTTAATGCGAAAAAATTATAATTACAAACAATTATACACTTTCTTCTATCTTGCGTGAAGATCTTCGTGACTCTTGATTTGTCTCCGGATACTTAATATTATTATACTTATAAATATTTACAATTATGTCTATACATTTATAACAATTCATCTATCCTATCTTTACGCAAGAGGAAGAATAAATTTTAAATAAAATTATAAAAAAAAAACAAATTTTCCGTCCTATGGCCAATTATCTGGACCCAAATGCCCTTTACCGGCACAACAAATAACCAAACAGCTGTAAATACCTTAATTATATTACTTAAACTAATTTAACAAAAATAAAATAAAATCAATTTGATTATATGTTCTTTGGCCCTTGGTTGAAGGCTTTCTGTAAAAAGATATCTGTCTCCAGCGAATGTCTTTCAAATTATTAATTTTTATTAACAATGTCAGAATGACGCTTAATTTCTGGGTGTCTGACCCGACCCAGTAGGTACTGCACAAAATTGTAAAATTTGTGACTCGGTACTGGCACGATTTGTGCTGACGCAATACTGATGTATTGCGTACCTATTTTCGTACGTTTTGATTATGTATTGGTTGTGCATATGTACAACCTTAGGAAAATTTTTCCAATGCTGAACCGACGACAGCTAATTTGACAGTTCGGGAACAGAAAGAGTACAGAAATTCTGCCTGTCTAATATTACACCGGGCCAGAGACAATAAGCCACACAAAAAAAATTGATACAACAAAAAAAAAACAATATAAAAATGCATTAATTTCCTTTTTATTGTTTTTGCTTTATTTGGTTTAATTATTGTGCCTGTTTTTGGCACCGCTGTTTGATTGTTTACTACTGTCAACAAGCAGAGTAAAAGAACTAAGTAAATCAATCAATTTTTGAAAATTATTTACTCTAAAACACCTTTATTTTTCCTCTGCAAAATTAAAGCTCCCTGTCTTTACACTGGCACTTGTTCACGCCTTGAACAAGTGCTACAAAAAGCTTTTTAATTTTACAATTAACTAAAATATAGAAATACTCTATTCGGAGTCGATTATTTTCCGATTCCAAGAAATCGGTCATTAACCGCGCAATTTCCCAGAATTGGATATTATTTTAATTTCCGACACTCGAAATTAAATCAACAATTCCAAATTAATTTTTGTTAAATTAATCTTGGTATTAATTCCGCAGGCACCTGTTTTATCTTAAAATAAGTGCTCTTGGTATTATTCGGTTTTTGTGGCACAAATAATTAAAAATAAAAAAACAATCGCAACGTACAACGAAATTTTATTAGTTCTATTTCGGTGCCGATTATTTTTTCCGTTCCTGGAAATCGGGTTCTTTTCGCTCGAATTCTCAGAATCGACGATTATTTTAATTCTGATCACTTTAGTGAAATAGTAATCTGTCAATTATTTTATCCAATTTTTAATTAGCATTGATATTGTGTTTCCTGTCACGATTATGATTTAAAATTTTTTTTTAAATTTAAAATTCAAAATTATTAAATTAATACCCCATGTGCGAAATTCGCAACGGCCCAGCCCTGGTCCAGTCCTGGCAACGACGCTGCCGAGGCTCGGCTGCGACATTGGGCCAACACTGGCATGAGTCTTGGCGCGACACTACGGCCTAGACTCGGCAACCGGTCTTGGTCCATTAATGGCTGCCAGCACTGTCACGGCATCGACAGCCAGCACTGGCCCGGCATCGGCAGCCAGTATTGGCGCGGCATTGACTGTCAGCAATGGCCCAGAGTCTGTTACGACACTACGGACTAGACTCGGCAACCGGTATTGTGGACCATTAGTGGCTGCCAGCAATGTCACAGCATCGACAGCCAGCACTGGCCCGGCATCAAAGCCAATATTGGTCCGGCGTTGTTTGTCGGCGATGGCACAGAGCCTGTTGTAGCTAAATTTTACAGGCATTATTGTCTTTGCAACGTCGCAGTAGCACTATAAAAAAAGAAAAATAAACGTTGAAAGGAATTTATTGTTATTGGCAGAAACCTTAAAGATTTATATACATCGATGGATATATGCATATATCCCTGCTTATTGACGAGTCTTTTGATGTTGTAAGCCCCTGGGCGGGGCCAAATTTGGAACTCCAACGAGTTGGATTAGTAAGTTCGTAAAACGTCGTACTAGTTCAATCGTATTCCTGTAAATAAAAATATTAATTTCTAATTCGTCGTTTATCACGACGAGTTAGTTCTTAGTCGAAGGGAAGGTGCCCACGACTCCAAAAAAGGTAAAAGTGGCGAGATCGCCCTCCGGCCGGAGTTGCCGCGTCGGTGCCCCCACTTCAAGGAACGCGGGCGCTACTTCATATGCGGTTCGGCGACGCGTTCCTAACAGCTACGGCCGGAACCTAACTGCTGGATTTCCCTGGGGATTCGAACGTCACCGCTGGCTATGGGCCGAGTCTCCAGAGATCGGAGGTCTCGTACACGTAGAGAACTGTGCAAGTATGTAACTGTAAGGAACCACTGTACTAAGATTTCGGGGCTGGTTCTGCACCTTGTGTCACGAGATATCAATCTAAGAAAGTCACAGTCTCAGACTGTGAAAACGATCACGGATGATTCAGCAAAAATACGATGCTTTCTTCGAGGCTTGCTCCCGCCTAAGTTATACTTTTTAGACTAGGGCTCTACCGGACTTTTTTGTAGGAAATTTCCTCCTCTACAAAAAAGGTTTAGTAAATTTTTGCTCTATCTTGCATCGTTTTCGATACGATCGATATTCGATCGGTAATATTCTGTGTGACATAAGTTTGCTAGGCTTGGACCGATGTTCGGTCCCGAATGTTTCCATCGCTGGGTCGAGATTTGGCACTATCACTTTGCCAGACTTGGTCCGAAACTCGGGTCCAATATTGGGCTGACGCTGGCACGACGATCGGGAGAAATGCCTATGAGATCAATTTGCCAGGCCTGGCCCGATACATTGGCCGGTTTTCAGCCGAAGTTTGGCAATTTGTTATAGCCAGTATCGGCTACCAATGCTGGCCCGATTCTGGCACAGTGAAGGTGCCAACATTGGGCCAGCACCGGCAGCCGAAAGTCGGCTGCCAACGCTGGGCCAATACTGGGCCGTATGATCAGCATCGGCATTTCGCACATGGGACTTTAATTTATGTTTTCAAAATTTATTTATTAATTTAATATAACGATTCATTTGATCGTGACAGAAATGTACACACAATTGCTACTGGTATACAGGCAATTGTTTACATTCTCGGAAATTGACTTCTTTCACGTCACTTTCCGAGAATTGTATTATTTTAATTTCAATTTGAAAATTAAAAATAATACTATCGCTTTCTTTGCGCAAAGTTATTGGCAACTTCAAATTTTGCACTTTGTCTGGTTTTCCGTGGGCGTTATGACACGATTAATTACCCTAACAGACCCACTAAAAAAACCTAGTTTTTGTTGGGCGCCATGTAACGATTTATGTTTCGGGTCGCCAACATGATTTGAACTCCGGGTCTGCGGTACAGACTCCGGGACAGATTCCCGATCTGTCCGGCCCGATTCAAATGTGACGTCCTGGATCGGACGCGACCCACGGCGAAAAATCGTCCACCGACTAGCTCTCCAGCGGAGAGTACGGGACGGTCGTTAATAGTTGGGGATAAAGCGTCACGGATCGTATATAAATGAAACGGCGTAGTTAACCAAATAACAAAATACGCGTTTATTCCACAAACATAAAAAAAAATATATTAGATACAAAAAAAATGAATTGTAAGTTCGGGGCAACGAGCCTCAGAAAGACGACGTGGCGCTTAAGGCGCTATCCGTAAAACGGCGTCGGCGGATCCCTCGCCTGGGATCTCCGCGCTGGACCGAGAGAGAGGCAGGAGAGGTGGAGGGCGCGAGATAAGACGTTGCCGCTGAGGCGGGCAACTGAAGCCGGTACTTACTATTTTCTGTGAACGCCTAATCCCAATCGGATGCACAACACTAAAAATTACCACCGGAACACGCACGTCGTTTCGTCGCGGTAGCAAGGAGCAATCTGTCTATTTTTCCCGGTTCCCCCGACGCGTTTCGCGTTTAGCGTTCTCTCTCTCTCTCTCTCTCTCTTACCTCTTCCTTTGTCATTTTCTAATTGGCCAGCCCCGTGTCGTTACACGGCGCCTGGCCCCTGAAACATACAAAGTATTCATATATATATACAAAAATATACAGTAATTCGGGCCCGAGGATGGTCGTGTTAAGGGAGATTTCGTCGCCTCTGGTGCGGACTCGAGATCTCCGTTACAATTTATTGACCAGTACATTCAACGTTATCCTTCTTCCGCACATTTTGCACAATTTTCGAAATCGAGAATGGAAATTCAATTTTCTTGGATTTTTGTCCTTTTTCCTTACATTCTTCCGGGCTCTCAGATTTTTGAAATAAGAGGATAATTTCTCATTAATTTTACATAGAATACAAAATGTATTTCTAATTTTTATAATTTTGTAAAAAATTCCTTTATTTTAATTTTTTAGCGTTTTAGTCATCATTACCAAATTATCCTTCGACACGGTTGTTCAAGTTTACAATGTTTCATCGCATTTTTGACAATGTAATGCACAATTTCATTTTAAATTTTCTTATTGACGACAATTCCGTTCAAATAGTGACCCCAAAAAGACCCTAAAAAGTGCCCGTTTTTTAGCAATCGAAATTCGGATTAATTATACTACCAGAAGTTAAGTTATGTTGAGATAAAAACGATAAAAAAATTTCAATTTGCGGCGACATTTCCTTCTCGAGTAAATAGGGGGTCATATATATTAAATGATGCTGTTTTCTAGTATCACCTGTATCGAGTATTCTGAATGACGATGCGGCTCGAAAATACCATATTTTTAAAATAAATTTTAAAATTGTGTTCGTGTGTGTGCATGTGTGTTTATGTGTGTCTGCGTGAGTGAGTGTGTTCGGGTAATCGTGTATGTGTGTAATATGGATGCGATAGCCAGTCATAGTAAATCGACGGTTTGTACCTCATGGCGTATTTACACTTACTTCAGATTATTTCTATTCATTGGGTCGCCTTACTGACGAGTTCACCCAGTATACTTCGGACGAAACGTGGCATATTTTACAATAGGCATTTGTTTCAGTATTATCGCCATAGCAATACTGAATCTAGTTGTAAAGGATGGGGGAAAATTGCCTGATTTCCACTACGCGACTACCCCACCTTGTATGTGTAAGTGTATCCGTGTGATGTAAAATTCTGGGGCACCATTTGATATGTGTGAGTGCGTACGTGTGATACATACTCACACAAGCATGCGCATCTCGTACATGTGTGGCGCATGTAAACCCAATGTAAACAAGGCGCCCTAGCCTAGAGGAGCGTGTGCTGGTGTCCGGACGAGACAAGAGGGTCAACGTCAAGAAGTGTAAAGCTGACGAGGATGACGTTCCCAGAGTTCTCATCGTGTGCCCGAACGGGAGCAGCAGCCGACGAAGATGATGTTCCTGCTGCTATGTAACGATTTTTCTCCTGCTAAAGAAGATTTCTCTTGCCAGGTCAGCTTTAAAAATTTTAAAATAAGTATTAACCTACACTTTTAAAAAAGAAGTTTGATTCTTTCTGGAATCTTTTTTCAGCCTGTCAGCACAGATAGAAGTGGTAGTTCACAACGAATACGAGATCCGGAGCAGGCGAGCAAAGCGATGATGAGGTAAAGGGCGCATTAAGTTTGTTGGTGTGTATCCTGCAAATGGCTGAGGTCCGGCTTGAGCCTCACTACCCAGCAGATGACAACCACCTTAAATAAGCTAGCATATCCAAAAAGGCCTAAAAACTACAGGCCCTCTCCAAAAAGGCCTCCAAACTGTAGACGCTTAAAATTTTCAACAGTCCACGATATGCACTAAAAGTGTGTTTAATCAAAAGTAGATGTTTAATTTTTATTAATAATATTTAAAAGTAATGAAATTTATAGTGAAGTAAAATTTTAAACATTGAAAACGATAGCATCCCCAAAAGGGCCTGAGAACTGTCGACACTAAAAAGGTCGAACTTAAAAATTTTCACCGGTCTACGGTATGCACTAAAACTGTTTCAAATCAAAAGTAGATGGTTAATTTTCATTAATAATATACACAAGTAATTAAATTTATAAATAATGTAAAATTTCAAACATCGAATAGGCTATTAATTCAAAAACTGTGTGACAACTGTCTACGCTTGGAATTTTCAATCATAAAAATTTTCACTGATCTACGACATGCACTAAAACTGTCTCTAATCAAATGTAGATGCTTAATTTTCATTAGTAATATCTAAAAGTAATTAAATTTATAAATAAACTAAAATTTCAAACACTGAATACTCGAGCATCTCCAAACAGAGCTGAAAACTGACGACACTAAAAATATTCAAGCATAAGAATTTTTACTGGTCTATGATAAGCCCTAAAACTGTTTTTTATCTAAAGTAGATGCTTAATTTTCAATAATAATATATAAAAGTAATTAAATTTATAAAGAAAGTAAAATTTCAAACATTGAATAAGCTAGCATCTTCAAAAAGAGCTGAAACTATCGACACTACAAATGTTCAAGTTTAAAAATTTTCATCGGTCTACGATATGCCCTAAAACGGTTTCTAATCAAAAGTAGATAATTAGCTTTCATTGGGAACATCTAAAAGTAATTAAATTTATAAATAAACTAAAATTTCAAACATTGAATACGCTAGCATCTCCAAAAAGTTCTGGAAACCGTTGACGAAGGAAATTTTCAATCATAAAAATTTTCAACGGTCTACGATATACACTAAAATTATTTTTAATCAAAAATATACGCTTAATTTTCACTAATAATATATAAACGTAATTAAATTTATAAATAAAGTAAAATTTCAAACATTGAATAAGCTAGCATCTTCAAAAAGAGCTGAAACTGTCGACACTACAAATGTTCAAGTTTAAAAATTTTCATCGGTCTACGATATGCCCTAAAACGGTTTCTAATCAAAAGTAGATGCTTAATTTTCAATAATAATATCTAAAAGTAATTAAATTTACAAATAAAGTAAAATTTTAAACTTTGAATAGGCTATCATCTCCAAAATGGTCTGATAACTGCAGACACCACAAATGTTCGAGCTTAAAAATGTTCACTGGTCTACGACATTCACTAAAACTGTCTCTAATCAAATGTATATGCTTAATTTTCATTAGTAATATCTAAAAGTAATTAAATTTATATATAAACTAAAATTTCAAACACTGAATACTCTAGCATCTCCAAAAAGAGCTGAAAACTGACGACACTAAAAGTATTCAAGCATAAGAATTTTTACTGGTCTATGATAAGCCCTAAAACTGTTTTTTATCAAAAGTAGATGCTTAATTTTCAATAATAATATATAAACGTAATTAAATTTATAAATAAAGTAAAATTTCAAACATTGAATAAGCTAGCATCTTCAAAAAGAGCTGAAACTGTCGACACTACAAATGTTCAAGTTTAAAAATTTTCATCGGTCTACGATATGCCCTAAAACGGTTTCTAATCAAAAGTAGATGCTTAATTTTCAATAATAATATCTAAAAGTAATTAAATTTACAAATAAAGTAAAATTTTAAACTTTGAATAGGCTATCATCTCCAAAATGGTATGATAACTGCCGACACCACAAATGTTCGAGCTTAAAAATTTTCACCGGTCTACGATGTATACTAAAATTGTTTTCAACCAAAGTAGATCCTTAATTTTCATTAATAATATCTAAAAATAATTATATTTATAAATAAACTAAAATTTCAAACACTGAAGACTCTAGCATCTCCAAAAAGAGCTGAAAACTGACGACACTAAAAATATTCAAGCATAAGAATTTTTACTGGTCTATGATAAGCCCTAAAACTGTTTTTTATCAAAAGTAGATGCTTAATTTTCAATAATAATATATAAAAGCAATTAAATTTATAAATAAAGTAAAATTTCAAACATTGAATAAGCTAGCATCTTCAAAAAGGCAAGAAAACTGCCGACAAAGTATGAAATTTTGTTTAACTGTATAAGAAAATAATAAACAAATACAATAAGATAATACAACTTTATTTACTATATTAACAATTGCTTATTGCTCAATGATACCTCAATATGCATTATTTTACTGCAACTCTACTTATCTAATGCGTAAAGTCTAGTTTTCACTGGCATTATAAACAGATTTTCCATAATTTTCAAAATTATCTTCTCAAAACTTATTTGTATAAAGTAGCTAAAAATATAATTGTTTTTGACGAAAGTTTGTACCTGAAGTAGTGTGGGTAATATATCTTTTTAATATGAGGCATATTCATTAATTTTATACTTTTTGAAAGTTTATTGAATGTGTTTCCACGTGATCACGAAACACATAGAAACAGTTTCATTTTTTAATGCTCCTAATGGTTACATTACATTTAAAATCACCAGCACCCGTAGTATTAAAAAATATGTAGAATTATTCGTATACGTTTTGTTATTAGAGGCTTCATAATATATTTCTCGGCATTTTATTATTATTTTATTAATGCACCATTATCTTATGGCTTGCTACGAGAGCTTCACCCGTAATGATGACCCGGGGTCACTGTGGCAGCAAGCATTTCAAAAATACTTCATTACACGCCATAACAGTTATGAATATTTTAAATAAACTGTTCTATCACAGATTAATATCTGTGGTTCTATCATGTTTTGTACAATAGTACCGTAATTTTTTAATTACTTAACATTGAGTGTCAACTTTCTGTAGGCGTTGCGTAAACAGGCTCGGCAAAAAGGCATGCAACGACTGTTGCAAAAGGACAATGATGTAAAACTTGTTCTCTACCGATTTATGTCGTTGGCGTACCTCCATCCTACAAGAATTCCTGATGGAGTGGAATATATAAGGGAACAAATGAACACCAAAATGGAAAAGTTGTGGAGGCCATTTTATATTTATTTCCAAAAAGAGTGGATGGAAAAAGTAAAGCCGGAGGTATTTTCTGTATATGACCTCGAACACCGCACCAACAATGCGATCGAATCTTACCGCAGGTTTCTTAGTAAGAACATACGAAAGAAACCAACGCTTGGATTGTTCCTTGGTATTTTTACTATATTATTTGGAATTTTAGTTCAACTTAAAAATGGATTTGCGATCATGTTTGTATTATTCAAATTCAACAAAATCTTTTAATTCTTAGTGGAAATATTTTTTGTTCTTTTAATTATTCACAAATTACGAATACTAGAAGCATATCGACGCTTAAGATACAACACCGCGTATCTCATTTTTCACGACTTTTCAAGAGATCCAAAAGAATAATTTCCGCATTAATTAAGAATTTCTTTGAAATTGTTTTAATGTTTACAGATGTTTATAAGATTTTGTCAAAGTATCGGCACGACAGCATGGAACAAACAGGCAAATGGAAAATTGTTGAATTCGAATTCCCGCGCTATAACGCTCAATTGACTCTGGCGTGCGTGAGTGTACGTCATGTCCGTATGCGCGCGCAGTGCTTCCTTCTTCTTGTCCGAGCGTCTCGACCGTTTGCGCGCCTTTTGTACTCTCTCTAATAAACGACGGTTTTTCGCACGTATTTCGTTGTGGTTTTCTGAACTACATCCTGCCTCATTCGCCTGCATGCCAACAAAAATGCTATAAGATAAGGTATGTTGCCACTTCTACCTAAAAGGGTAAAAGCAATTATGTAATTTTTAAAACTATTACGCTATCTGTTGGTTTGAGTTCAATTAGATTCAGCGTACAATTTTTTATATAATGACATATATAACTAATTTTGTCCAAAAAATGAATTACGCTATGTTGTTTCTTAAGCGACGATGTAATAGTATCAATTATAAGTAGTATAGGGGTACTGATGGCGAGACGTAAACACCCCCACTCCTCCACCTTGAGGTAGGTCTGGCGCCAAACGGCACGCGCGCCTTGGGATAGGTCAGGGGTTAATGACCTCATAAAGAGGTAATAATGGTTATTAATGGGTAATTAATGTCAAAACAAGCAATAAAAACGTCAATAAATAATGTTAATTGGGTAATTAATGTCAGAAAAAAAAAATGTATGACCGTAAATATCCCTGTAGCCGGATCAGCTCAGATCTGCCGGATAGACGCCTTTCGTATGCCCTTGGGTGTATCGAAGGGATCGTAACAGTTGTTTCGAATTCATTGGCGATTTGGTTTGGCGCCTCCGAACTGCAATCGCCGGTTGCGAAACTGAAACTAGTTTCTGTAGAAACACACAATAACGACGACGACGACGTCGAACGCGACGAATCCCAATCTTCACTTTTATCTCTGTCGCTGTTGTTGACGATGATGTTGTTGCTGATGTTGTTGTTGTTGTTGTTGTTGTTGTTGTTGTTGTTAGAAGCGGATTTGCGCGAAATTAGCCATCCTCGTAAGTTTACAGCATTATTCAGGGCGCACGAGTATTTGTCAGACATTCTGATTCCGTGATAAATACAGAACGTTTCATTCGAGCGAATTTCGGTGAATGTTGGCGCGTCCGGGTTTTCTTCTAAATTTATGAAAGGTCTCATAATAATTTTCTCCAGTAATTTTTTTTTTATATCCGCGTACGTAAATGCGACTGGCTTGACGCGTGATTTCTTGAAGTGTGTGAAATACTTTACACGTGTCTGATTCACCGCCGAACCACTCGATCCCGTGATGATGCTCGGATAGGTATGAATTTGTCTTTCGCGAATTTGCAGGTAATTCGGAGAAATTATCGTTCGATCGTAGAATTCACAAGGCCAATGTAGTTTTTTTCTATACAAGTGACAGCAATCTCTTTCGGAATAAAAGTGTGCCTTTTGTTTAAAAAACCTTGAACGTCGACGATAAACTCCATACTTGTACCGTGATACTCAACTCGGATCGTGCAACTGATGTCACAATACGTTCGGTTTGATCCTTTTAAGCGAGACGGCGTCCTCTCTTTTTACGAATTTAGGCATTGTAATCGGTAATAATCTGACGAGAAGAGTCAATTTCTAAAACATTATCGTATTCTGCGTAGACTATACAATTTACAGTATTTTCAAGAGCGGAATCGAAGCGTACCTCTATACGTAAGCAACCGTTCTTTACGAGGTTCCAATGAGTAGCGCAACTTGCAGAAAGATCAGACGTTAGATCAAAAACAAACAGACAATAGCCGTTTGCAAATTCATCCCTCGAGATTTCGTTCCCCTCGTTCATGAAATGAATACCTGTGCCTGAAAACAGCGTGTGAGACGACTCCACGAATAGCTGTGAATTTGTTTTGAAATTTGGCTGTAGTGGTTTGCTAGGGATTTGTGTGCCGTCGACGTATAACGATAAAAAGTTAATACCATAATTTTTAAAATTGAATGGATTAAGTCGACGATCGCCGTTAAAAGCTTTATTGTCGACAAAACCGATAACCACCCTTTTCGGTAACTGTCCTAGAATAACGTTATCAAGTGTATCTCCGAGTACTCCGCTGTGTAGTGCAAACGATTAGACCTCGACCCTGGTGAAAGGATATTTCGCTGTAGTATTTGACAAGGTTTTTGTATGTGCGAGAAGTATACCTGGGTTTATCTTGGCTCGACGCACTAGTAATGTAATATCGCTGATATTTACTGAAAATTTTCCATCTGCCGATTCGTCTATGAGAGTAAACGAATCTTTAGAGCGGACGAGACGCAAGCGTATTTCGACACCGTTTAGCATGAATTTATCCTGATTGAAAATATCGCAGTGCAAATGTCCGATGAGATCCACTGTTTGAGAATTTTCAGTGTATTTTTTACGCTTAGTTAGTCCAACATTATTCGCACTTGAGGGTAACGAATCCATATGAGCCCCCGTGTCTTTATACCAAAGCGTCGAAGTTAAGTGTGAAGCCTTCGACGCTAGACCGTAATTCAATAATGTCTCAATGTACGATCGGTAAGCGTAGGTGTTATTAGGTGGTGATACAAGTTTTTGGTTAAAGAACACATCTACCTGGTTAAACATTGAATGCAAAAAGTTATTCAAAGGTGCAACTTTGGCGTTTTCTTCTGCATCGTTTGGTTGAATACGAGCTTTCAGACTAATCATCGTATGTGCAAGGTCAATGTACTCTTCGCCATAACCTGGTACAACAAATTCTATCGGTGAGTCATCTGTTAAGGAAGATACAGGTTTGTAGTGTACCCAGTGCGAGCTCTCGATCGTCGTTTGTGTCAGGGGTAGCGTGAAGAGGTCAAGCTCGGATTTCATGCACTCGCACGAGTGTGAATGAAGGAAAGACATTATTTCTACTTTTATCTAAATATGTCGTTTGAATCAGTATTACGTTTTCGCTTTCTACACTTTCCGTTATTTGTCTTCCTTCTCTTCTGAGTTTTCTTCTTCTTCTTTAACGGCTTCTTCCTCTTCTTGTTGGTTTTCCCTCGTACTCTATTTATCTCTCGTTTCGAAACACGCCCCGATTTGGTTTTGCATAATTTATGGGTGCTGCGACGACGCCGCTGTGTGACATGCACTAACGTATTACCAGATGAATACTGAGAAGGATCTATTTTTGATAAACTTTTATATCCCGAACCAGATATCATTTTTGAAAGTTTCTCTCTTGCTCTATCTGTGAGGTTTTTTCCAGATTCCTTTGCACGATTTCTTAACGATTCCTTGAATGAAACTTTCTTCTCGCCGACATCTTCGATTACATTTATTCCAGCACGTAAGGCCTCTTTACCAACTGCAGTAGCGCTTTTACCTAAGAACGGTAATATGCGTCTAAACAATCCTCCGAGAAAACTTCCAATTCCATGACCGCGCTGATCCAAAGACCCGACATAAACGTTTCGTATTTGTCGACCTCTACCGAACAAGTTTCCACCACCACCAAGACCATTACCAGCCTGTTCGTCGTAGTATGTTATGTAATGATTCAACATTGTAGACCCATTCAATATTGTCTTTTAAAGGGAAGAGTGACGGTCAACGTTCCGTACTCGAATGGTATTGGTAAACCTGCGTGGTCTCTTATATCTATTGTAATTTCGCGAAATCTTTTCGATAAAAGAGGAATGTAATTGGGCGGTGAAAAATGCCTTACCACAGTTTCGCCGTAATTATAATTTTTTCCACCGATATTGACAATTCGCAATAAAGTCACTTGCGAATCACCGACAATGTTCGGTTCACAAATATCGGTGTAGACAAATAACTGATCGGGGATTGCACGGGACAAACTAGCAGGCTAGTACCGATGTATTCGATTTTTCTTATCAGCTTCTTTCCCCTTTTCTGGAGTAATGTTCGCTATATCGGGAAGTCCGAGAATCCTATTTACCGAACTGGGAAAAAGAAAGTAATGTGATTTTTTACAATCTTTTTGCGTACAAAACGAAGAAACGATGCCCCCGCGTGTATTTGCATAATTGAAAACTTTTAGACGATCGTTGATTCCGTCTACAAAATCAGATACACTATTGTAATAACCTTCGGAAATATTAGCACTGGTTGTATCGATAACTTGCAGTCCATCGGCCCCAATCTCCAAGCTTCCAAATGTGAATGAATTATTATTACGTCTTATATGTACAACACTGTAAGGTACGTGAATTTCTGATAATCCAACTAACCAGTTTCCCGTTAATTCAATTTCCTTGGGAAGAACTGTCGTGAATCTTGTCGTTGTATTATTGGGAAAATATTTCATGCTACTGTTGCTGGGTAAAACTACAAAAAATTCTTCCATTTGCGAATGGTGCATTTTAAAGATTATTTAAACTCGCGGCGGGGATCCACGAATTGAATTCTTCGGGATAACCGACCCAACTAATAAAGTATTGTTTCTTCACACCTTGACCTTTAGAACGAATCACACGCTCAATTTTAAATTCTTGTTCGGTTCGGACTTTCGAGACTGACCCTAGTTCTTGCGGATAAAAATAACCCTCAATCTCGTCGCCGTTCAAGTCTTCGAGCTCGTAAACGAAAAGATTTTGACGTTTTAAAACAGACTTTATACGAAAAATTTCTTCACTCCAACCTCGCCCGTAGCCTTTCTTGAATGCGTTTTTAGCACTACTGATTCGAACGTAATCACGTTTTTCATATTTATATGATTTGTTTCGTCGTTTCGAGTGAAATCTGGAATCGATATTTTGACGTGCAATGTGCGCGTTGAATAAGGTTACTGAAGCCGGTCTCATTTTTATACTTGTGTGAAAAGAATTGTTATAGGCAACGGCTATTTTTTGCAAAATAACAACGTAACGCCTGGTATTCTTATGCGTGAAATAGCGCCTAATTCGCTCCTTAAGTGTACGATTGAACCTTTCGACGATTGCGGCTTTTACATCGGGGTTGCTACGGGTAACGCGAAACTGAATATCCATTTCACGTAGATAATTTTCCACTGGTTTCCCGATAAATTCCTTTCCGCGATCTGTCTGAAGAACGACCGGTAACCGACCATCGTTTCTACCGAAAATTCTTTTAAACCCAGCCAGAACTTCAAGGGCACTTTTATCTCGAAATGATTCGACCCATACATATTTACTCAATACATCTATGACGACAAGCACGTAACTTTTATTGTCGTTGTAAGTTTTAAGGGAGCGTAAATCTACGAGATCTGCTTCCCAGAGGTCGTCAATATCTGTAACTGAATATCTTAAACGCTGAAAACGTCTTTTGATAGGTCTGTAGAGTGTAGGCGTCTTTCTGGTTTAACCACTCGCGAATGTTTTTCTCGGGAACGTGATACTTTTTGAGACGAATAATGTTTCGGGCGCCCGAGTACCCTACCGGGTGTGAAGGGTCGTAATAAATACGCTCCAAATCGTTTTCCGTTACAATTCGAGATCCAGCCATTCCATCTGTCCTGAATTATCGTGTTTTCGTTCTTGTTGCGTTTTTTCTGTTTCTCTCTCCCTGTCACTGCCCTTCTTGTCGTCGTCGTCGACGACGACACTTTTCGACAAGTTTTTTCGGAATCTCGCAGCGTTTATAATATCTCTAGATTTTTTACCAAATCGTGGAGTAGCGGTAAGCTTCCACAAAGATTTGTTGCCAATGGAACGTGGTGGGATACGTTCCGCACGAAGAGTACGAATAAATTCTTCGCGACCAACTGGTTGTGCGGACTTTCGCGCACGTGTTGCATCGTTGACAAGCTCGACAATGTCAGACCCGATGACCTCATAACCGTCGATAGTTACAACGCCTTCATTGTCCCACGAAATACGTTTCGAGCGATGTATATGGTTCAGTAATTTCAAAGCTTTTGCTCTATACGAGAAAGGGACACTTTTTAGAATTTCGGAGCTAGCAATTGGAATCATAGCCTTGGACGTTACTTCATTTCGAGCTCCGGAAATTTCCTGTCCACTGTTTAGCGGCTTATGTTGTTGTTGTTCCTGCTGCTGCTGATTCTCCTCATTCTTGACATGAGCACTATCTTCAATATCGCTAATATCCTTTACATTCTGTAAGTTTGTTCGTTTTTCATCATATAATTGTTTGGTAAAAAAATGAAGATATCGTTGAAGCGTTCGAAAGTACCGAGCGAGTTTACCACGCTCGTGGAAAATCTGTGCTGTCTCGCCGTCTTTAATATTAAACGTGGAAATATTATCACAATCAAACGTCTTATTATTATTATCTCCACCCTGTAGGATATTAGACAATTCCTCGTCCAATCGCGATAGCGCTGTGCCGGGTGTTTGCGCCGTTCTCTTATCCTCACTCGCCCCGTGTACTTCACTTTCGGGAACTAGTATCATTTTCTTTGCATACTCCATAAGGTCAACGTTTTTTAATTACTACCGCTGCCGCCGATTAATTTTGAAAAAATGGCGCTGATAACCGGTGCCAGAAGAATCGGTATCCAATGTCCACCTCTTTGTAAAATAAGCCGTCTTTTTCGTTTCCAGGTACGGTTATCACCACCACCACCACCACCACAACCACTACCAACACCGCTACCGCTACTGACCTGTCTAGACCTGTTTTTATCGTTTTTTTTCGTAGTAAAGACGAGTGTACGTAAAATTTGTTTATGCTTTCGAAGTAAACACTTCTCCCGCGGTTTTAAAAAAACGACACCACGCAATACATTGAGCGCACACTCACAGATATATTTGACTAGTGTTCTGTCGGCGGTTTTCAACAAAGCTGTACGTTGTCGTTTATCCGCATGACACAAAGCGTGTAATAAAGCGAGATATTTTTTTCCAAAAGGTGAAGAACACGAAATACCGTCGTTTATTTTTTGTGCGCGATTTCTGTCTTTACGATTTCTTGCGATGAGATGAATTTTGTTATTTTTATGTTTTCCAACAGACGATACTTCCATAGTCGCGGTTAACCGTACACTGACAATAAGAAATATCTGTACGTTTTTTTTTTAAACTCGTTCGCTTTAATTCATTCATCTACGTTTCGGCACATATGCAACATGCGGTTGTTCGTCCGGAAATATACGTGCACGAAATCTGAAATCATCCGGCGTGCTTTGTTTAAGATCTAAGAGAAGATAACCATGTGGGCGATAAGTTGCATCTCTGTACGCTTCTTGGAGAAAATTTGAATTTTCCGGGTATACTTGACGTGCGAGATGCTGAATTTGAGCCCTATCTCGAGGATTTTTAAACAAAACCGGGTAATTGGTATTAAGTGAAATGTCGCGCTGTCCACGACCCTGATGAAAAATATTTTGCGTAATGAAAATTACACTCATATTTTTATGGTGACTACCTTTAGTAAAGAGATCCATGATGGTAGTATTCGATGATTCGCGCATAAGATCGTCGATTATTATTAATTTTTTACTATTGTTGTCCTTTGAATAATCATCGAGGTTCGGTAGACCTTCTAGAAATTCGATTCCACGACGCGCTGCAGGCGATTTTCCACCCAAGACCATTTTATTACGATACTCATCTTGCCATTCGGCGTAATAAAAAATCACCCGATCGAAGGAAACGTCCGCTAATAATGACAAATTTCTTAAAAATTTTGTCACGAAAACTGTTTTACCACATCCTGTGGGACGCATACCATACACGTCCACGGATGTTTCCATCTCGTGTCCACAGAGGGTTTTGAACTTGAATACATTTTTTTGTTTGCAGAGCAACCGTACTCTGTACTCTACCGTAAACGACTGACAAACCCGCGTTATACATGTAATGTGTGTGTGTGTGTGTGTGTGTGTGCGTGTGTGTGGAAGGTTAAAAAACTTCATAAAATATGCTCATGTACCTCTTTGAAGAAATATCCGTACATACTTACAAAAATACAGATACATGTACACCTTCGGAGAATATTCCGTAGAAGAGATGTATTATGCAACGATAAAAACGATCAAACAACATCAAAGACAGCGACCCATTTTACGAGAATAGTTCTTGCCAACAAGTGGATCTTTTGCTCCAAGATTGCGGGTGAGGAAGTGGTGTTTTTTACAAATAGGTTGAAATATTAATAGGTAATTTATTTCATGTATGATGATACGTTTTATTATTCATATCAATTTTTACAGTACCGCGTTAAACGTGGTTTTTGTATTTTCGATGATTATTTCTAAAAATAATACAACAAGTTCATACATAGTTATGTTTAACAGTCCATCTGCAAAGAAAGCCTTTGACACTTGTGTTTTCATATAATTGCAAATTTGTTCACGTTCATTTAGAAGAATTTGCTCGATGCGTAGATCGCACGGTAATTTTTTATAATTTTGAGAAAGAAGATACCGCAGAATTTCATCCTCGATTCGAAATCTGCATTTTTGTACATCCTCGAAAATTTCGTTTAGTTTTTTCATTCGTTCATCGACACAGATCACTAGTCTCTTCAAACCATCAAATGTGGTTTTGTGCATTACGATCGATGGTGTAAAAGTTCTCCTTCTCAATACTCTGTTATCAGATGCTTCCTTCTTTATCCTCTTTCGCGGTGGTGGTGATTGGTTTGCAGATTCATTGTCCCTATGTTTTTCAGGTGTTTTTAAGATATTCTTAGCTAGCGATGTCGGCGCCTTCTGCATTTCGTTGTTTTCGAGCGTTGCGGGTACTGCTGTCACTGCTACCTTCTCACCATCATCACCCTCATTATCATTTTCAGTGGTGGTAGTGGTGGGGATTTGTTCGAAAACGACCGCTTTCGCACCGTACGATGTCGTAAAGATGATTTTAAAATCTTTGACGTTTATTTTCGTATCGCGTAATGTTGATGCTCGTTTAAAATACGAGTCGTCGAAATATGAAGAAAAGTTATCAATGACCTTTGTGAACTTTGCTATATCGCAGCTATTAATAGTGGTAATGCTTTTTCTTATTTTTCAATAATATTGATACATATACATTAAAAATATTTAACGTAATTGTTACATTTTTTATAATTTTCTTAGACTTTGAAAAAAGAAAGCGCTTGCGACTCGTGCGAGATTACGCCGAATATGGCCTTAAAATGGAGAGGGTGGCAAAATGGTTGGGAACCCATTATGAATATTCGGATGGGGAAACCTTTCCATCCCTTAATCTCGGGATAATAATGCGATATGTCGATGCGACGTATTGCTCGAGTCTCGAGGAATAAAAATGTAACTTTTCGTTTTTTTTTTTCGAAAATTATTATCATTGTCTAATGTATAAAATTATTTAGTAAGCGTTAATAATTTGTTTTCAGATCATTATGGCGCTCAAGGACAAGTCGGTGAAGGTTGTTCAGGGGCAACATCCGCCTATGAGGCCGATGACGAAAGCGATGATGACAACGACTTTTCCAACAGCAGTGTCAGTACCGGTGATGCAGCATATACCCCCGACGCTGACGAAGAATATGATGACGAGGATGATGACACAGACGTTGGAGAAAAGTCTAGAAATGATGAACCAGCATCAGCGTTTTCCTCATCATCGCCAGCAGCTTCATCATCATCATCTTCATCATCAGGACCACCGGCAAGTAAAATTCAAATTGCTAAGGATACATTCCGGTACTATAAACGATTTCAACTGTCGGGTCGCGAGATTCGTTTTAAAATAATAAAACCGCGCGATGAAACGAATCCGATCAAATATATAGAAGGCGTTATACAAGAACTGTTTGACTTGATAACGTCAACTATAGTTTCACGCGACGATAGCGGTGATTCCGACTTAATAGGTCTAACTTTTAACGCGTCTAATTTTTCAAAACCTGCCGGTTTATCATTCCGAACTATCAGTAATTTCAACGCAACGGACATGTTAAATCTTATAACGTCTGTTGCGCAAAGCGCGTCGGGTATTGAATTAAATGATGATTTTGTTATTGAAGTGCATCACGTTCGTGTACCCCGCGGTCGGGGTAATAACAAAATGAACGAAGCTGCTTTCCGTAGCAAATCAGTCGTGTCGATTCGAAACGATGACAATCTCTGCTTCCCAAGGGCTCTTGCTATAGCCGAATACTTTTAAAAAAAAAATTTAGTTTCCCCAGATATATGGCGTAAATCGTGGAAAAGCATATGTCACCCCAATAATAATTTACAATTAGAAAACGCGAAACGAATTATATCAGAGGCTAACGTTCGAATCCCTGAAAATGGTTGTTCAACGCTTCAATTTCAGGAATTTCAACGATATTACGCGGGTAAAAATGTTGCCATTGTCATATACGACAGTAATAGTATCGGCAACGGCGAAGACTTAATATTTGACGGTCGACGAGAATTCCTCTCGTTTCGTGGTGATACTATAAATATACTCTACCACGCAAGAGCGAACCATTTCTCGACGATCACAAATCTAATGGGCGTGGTTGGGAAAAAATGCAGATATTGTCGATGTTGTAATAGACGCTATACAAGACCCGACTCGCACTCGTGTCCGTATACCTGCAACATGTGTTTTTCGGAACCCGCATGCGAGAAGATTAGGAATAATTTTGTTTACTGCACCGTTTGCAACTGACATTTTTATAACTACGATTGCTTCGATAAGCACCGCACCCCCGGTTCATATTCTGAATTGGGTAAAGGTATGCGTAGTATTTGCGGTACTATAAAAATTTGTAAAAGCTGCAACAAATGTGTAGATGTTAATTACGAGTCTCACATGTGCGGGTTAACGAAATGCAGACGTTGCAAAAGCCAACACGATATCAACGCGCATTGTTTTATGCAAAAAATTGCTACAAAAAATTCGAATCTTTCCTTGAGACCCCAACCAACATTATCATCACCGTTATCGTCGTCGCCGTCTTCGCCATCCCTGTCTTTGTCATCTTCTACAACTTTAAATACTAATGGGAGTGGTATCGATAATAGTGGTAGTATTAGTAGTAGCAACTCGCCGAATATTATTACAAGTCGCCCCCGTACACGTTTTATTTTTTATGATTTTGAAACCAGACAAGACGTGGCGTATAGAGGAAATCCAGAGATCAACCTCCACATCGTAAACCTTTGCGTCGCACATCAAGTATGTGAGTCATGCATCGATTTATTAGATATAAGCGGAATTTGTGAGTTTTGCGGACCGCATGAATTTATTTTCAAACACGACCCAGTTAAAGAATTCATAGACTTTGCAGTACGCGAGAAATCGAGTTTTTCTAAAGTTGTTTGTATAGCGCACAACGCGAAGGGCTTTGATGCACAGTTTATCCTGAGACATTTGATCGAACGTGAAAATGCCTTCAATAAATCATTAAAGCCGAGTGTAATTTTAAACGGAAAAAGCATTATAAAAATAGAATTCGATAAAACAATTTTTATAGACAGTTTAAATTATTTCCATATGAAGTTAAGTGCTTTGCCTAAAGTGTTTGGCCTTCCAGAACACACCAAGAAAGGTTATTTCCCTCACTTATTTAATACTCTCGAAAATACAGATTATGTCGGAGCATTTCCTGAAACGCATTTTTACGCCCCCGATCAAATGTCGCCTGATGAGAGAGGAAAATTTTTCAGCTGGTATAACGACTGTATCGCTAGAAATGAGGTATTTGATATAAAACGCGATATGGAAGTATATTGCAAAATGGATGTCGATATTTTACGAAGAGCATGCGTTGCTTTTCGTAAAATATTTCTCCAAAATGGTAATGTTTGCCCCTTTAGTGAGGCGGTAACGATAGCATCAGCATGTTCGGGCGTTTATAGGAAGAATTTTCTGAAACCCAACACTATCGGGCTATTACCACCGGGAAACAGACGCTGCAATCGCCAATCGAAGGTGGCTATAGAGTGGCTTCTTTGGTGTGAAAAGGTGCACGGTTGTGAAATTGTGCACGCAGGTCGTTCTCGAGAATATCGACTACCCGAAGGTCCACTAGTAGATGGTTTCTTACCACCAGATGAAAACGATGTGACTAATAACGTCAAGGCCACGTGTTTCAATTTCATGGGTGTTTCTTCCACGGTTGTCGATATTGTTTTTCGGAATTTAGAGATAAACCTATTTTTTCAAACGGTGAAAATTTCAATAAATCTTATGCAAATACAATATCTACAGCGCGTCTAATACGCTCGTTCGGATACAAGCTTACCGAAAAATGGGAATGTACGTTTAATCGGGAGAAAAAAACAAATAGAGAACTTTCTGATTACGTGGAAAATCATCCAATGGCGTCTTACATTGTTCTCGATCCGCGCGCTGCATTTTTTGACGGACGAACGGGAAATACCGCAACATATTACGCGGTCAGAAATAATGAAAAAATTAAGTACGTAGATGTATGTTCGCTATATCCATACATCTGCAAGACCGGTCGCTTCCCCGCAGGCCATCCAACTATTTATGTTGGAGAAGAATGTGCTGCCATCACGAGACTAGAAGATCCAATTAATTTAGATGGGGTAGAAGGACTTATCATGTGTAAAGTACTACCACCCCGAAATCTATATCATGCGGTACTGCCAATTAAAATGAATTCTCGGTTACTATTTCCTCTCTGCCGAAGCTGTTGCGAGATCGAGTGGCAATCAGACTGTATACATGAGAATGACGACGATAGAATATTAACTGGGACGTGGGTGGTCGATGAGGTCAAGAAAGCTATTCAGAAAGGCTATAAAATCCGAAAAATACTCGAAATTTGGCAGTATAATATAACGCAATACAATCTTCAGACTCGCGATGGTGGTCTGTTTTCGAAATACATTGATACGTTCCTAAAAATGAAGCAAGAAGCGAGCGGCTGGCCTGCAGAATGTGTCGATGAGCAAACAAAAAGCTTGTACGTAGAATCTTATGAGCGGACCGAAGGGATAAAGTTCGAACAAAATAATATATCAAAAAATCCCGGTTTAAGAGCCGTTGCTAAACTGTGTTTAAATTCATTTTGGGGGAAATTTGGGCAACGCGAAAATCTGCAGCGTACAGAGATTATTTCCACGCGCCAAGACTTGCTTGAAATTTTCACAGATGTGACAAAAAAGGTTACTCAGATTCTTCCGGTAAATGACAAGATTATATTTGTCAATTGGGTCGACAGAAGCGAAACGGTCACACCATCAAATTGTGCAAACGTAGTTATTGCGGCTTACACGACAATTCAAGCGCGTTTGAAACTATACAGTTATTTAGAAAAATTGGATCGTCGCGTGCTTTATTTCGATACCGATTCAGTAATATATATATCTAATAAATCGATGACGTCACCCGAAGATTATGAACCGCCTTTGGGTAATTTTCTGGGTGACTTGACCGACGAGCTAGCGGATTACGGGTCGGGCGCGTATATTGAGACCTTTATCTGAGGGGGGCCTAAATTTTACGCTTTTCGCGTGCGAACTGAAAACGATCAGTATTACGACACGTGTAAAGTCAAGGGTATTTCATTAAATTACGAAAATGGAAAAAAATTAACTTTAATTCGATTTATAAAATGATTATGGAAAGTGATTGTAATAATACTACTAATACCACTACGACCACTGGTACACGTCCAAAAATACGCATTAGATTTAACGCAACACGATGCACCGCCGTACATAAAATTGTAACGCGACCGGAAGAAAAAACATGTCAAATAGTTTTGAAAAAATGGCGTTACGTTTCGACTCGCTACTCATTTCCTTTTGGGTATGTAACAGTAAAGTAACAAATAGTAAAGTAGATCACAATTGTAGCACACTTGGTAATTGTAAAATTTTGTACATACAAAAAGATTTATCGTTTCTTGTGGAAAATTATAAATATAAGAGGTTGAACATATATGTAATCGAATTAATAAGAATAAGAATAATGAAAAATTATTACAATATTTTATTTACCCTTACGATTGAACGCAAGTACAGATCATTCATCCGTTAATACAAGGTCACAGTCAACTCGGACGACTCCGGACCTCCTACATATTACACAACATATTTCCCCGTTGCTTGTCGACTCTACTCATAGGAATTCTTCGTATCTCCTCTTTCGTATTTTCAACGTCTTATCTCCCTTCGTATTCAAATTTTTCCTAGAAAACTGGGTCCCCTCGAGTAAAAACCATGTGTGTGCTTCAACGTCGTATGAAATCACAGTCTCTCGTTTTCGACCTACAAGCGGACTGACACGTGCGCAACGAATATATAAAGGTCATCGGTGTTATGTTTTGGTAAATCTTAAAAAATAATAAGGAGGAGTGGGGGCTGAATCATCATAAGAAGCCAAACACGAAAACTAACAAATAGTTGTCGAAAGGTCGTTGAGCCATGACCTACCTCACGTTCCGGCCAAAGGGACCCCATACGTCAGAATATTGACAAAGCGAACGAGATGGTGGTAGTGTTATTTACGACCATAAGTTGATAGGTGTCTGGCTTTAATTACCCAATTAACATTATTTAATGACATTTTTATTATTTGTTTTGATATTAATTACCCATTAATAACCATTAACACCTCTTTATGAGTTCATTAGCCCCTGACCTATCTCAAGATTCGTCTGCCGGCCACGCGTAGCAGCCAGAGGTACCCCGTACGTTTTTGTTTACGTTAGTCTATTGACAAACCGTACAAGGCGGGAGTAGTGTTATTTAGGATCATAAATTGATACGTATCTGGCGGTAATCGCTCAATTATCATTATTTATTGACATTTTTATTATTTGTTTTGACTTTAATTACCCATTAATAACCTTTAACACCTCTTTATGAGGTCATTAACCCCTGACCTATCTCAAGCTTCGTCTGCCAGCCACGCGTAGTAGCCAAAGGTACCCCGTACGTTTTTGTTTACGTCAAACTACCGACCTACTTCAAAAGGCGGCTACAGGGATATTTACGGTCATAAATTATTTTTTTCTGACATTAATTACCCAATTAACATTATTTATTGACGTTTTTATTGCTTGTTTTGACATTAATTACCCATTAATAACCATTATCACCTCTTTATGAGGTCATTAACCCCTGACCTATCCCAAGGCGCGCGTGCCGTCTGGCGCCAGACCTACCTCAAGGTGGAGGAGTGGGGGGTGTTTCCGTCTCGCCATCGGTACCCCTATACTACTATTTTAATATTGAAAATTTTGAATTAATGTGTAACGGAACATTTTTTGGGAGCCCTACTCACCCAAACAGGCCGGATTGCTCACCCGCAAAACTTTTACCTTTTCAAATGATGATTAAAAATACAAGAGCGCAAAAATTAATTTTTTCCCGGATAGGTACCGATTCATAGTGTTACGGATGCTGGCTACGCACATGGCAATCGTAACATAGACAATACTTGTCTTTGTAAGATCGACAAGATACACACACACCGAAGAGCCCTATTCGGCGTCGCACATATATTGCACACGTGCTGTAACTTACACTGGGAACCACGGGTTCCTCTAGCTGCAAGCCCAAACGATCAAGAAAAGAATGTGCCACGCCGAAGCTCGAAGTAACACAATCCTTAAGATTGTGACTCACACACGCACACAATAGCACACGTTCCCCGAATCGCCAATGTTACCGATAAGTCAAAAGGGGTGAGCGATTCGTGGAAGATGGCACGTGGCAAACAACAAGTGCAGGTGTCCATCAAAAAGGACGATGATCTCATCGACATCTACCATATAAAAAGGGCAATCGCATTGCCCGAGATCAGAGTCGCCCCGTTAATGATCGAGTGAAGATCTCGGTGCAGAGTCGCCCCGCGATTGACGCCGTCAAGATCTCGGTGCAGAGATCTCGGGACTTAGAAGCTTCGCGACACGTTAATCCGCGACTCTCCGCGAATCAATACCGGACTTAGTACTTATATACCCGGACGATCTGTACGACCTGAAGTTGGAATTTCCATAAGTTAAAATAAAGTTATCATTACTAAATTCGCTAGTATTTCGTCACTTGGGGTGTCGATCCCCTTTATGCGGAAGATCCCAAAAACGATTCTCAGCTACCGAGAATCATCCCTTACAACTCCTGATCCTGATAAAAATTGCATTACGAAAAACATAAAAATCGTAACATAAAAAATGGTGGCAGCGGTGGGATCCGCAAGTGACTGGTGAACTTCAAAAATAACTTTTCAAGGAAATTAGAACGGGTAAACGGAGTCCGGTTCGCGTAAAATAAAGTTGTGAATGAACACGAGCTGTTTGGAGACACAGCTATCCAGGATTCATTGCTCCAGAACGCGGAGGAGGCTCTATCCAATTCAAGATTCACGAGGGCGCTTCACTAACCTGAGGGACTGTCCAGTAACTTGAGGAAGCTCAACGCATCAACTAGAGCAGAGAAGACATCGAGGACGCTGATTGTCTACTTCATGAGTGCAGCTGCGTAAGTAAATTTGCATTTCTGTACAAATTTTCTCAAAAAAAAAAAAACTTTGGAATAATTTATCAATCTTTTGCTCAGAAGCATATTTAAATTTCACGAACAAAAAGAGAGAAAATTTGTAAACTATTTAACGATTGTTGTGAATTTTATGAACTTTGAAATTTTGTTGATTTAAAAAGGAAAACTATTACAATTCATTTTGAAACACTATTGTAATTCATTTTGGAGTGCTTATTCAATTAATGTTACTGTCACAATTAACCTTGAAATATTGTTATAATTAACTTCCAAATATTCTTTTAACTAAATTTGAATATTATCAAATTTACGATTTGTTGCATCGTGCGAACATTTTTTAACAAAAAAAAGGGAAATTTTGAATACAAAACAAACGCGAATCAGAAATTAATAATAGCGACTTTCAAAAAAAAATATACAAAAAATGGCGGACTATAAAAGCGGAATAACGACAAGCGGTAGCCACCAAGTGGCCCCCGCAGGTCCGGTATATGTGGTAGCACGAGCACCACCAATTGCGGAAGCAGTGAGCAGTGTGCCAGAATTTGACGGCACCCGCGAAAAATTCTCAGACTTCGAAAGTGCGTGTCGCGATGGATTCGGATTATTATCGGCCGACGAAACCCGGATCTACCTACATATGATGAGAAAAAAGCTTATCGGGAAAGCAAACATTTTTTGCGAAAAAATTTCGACATACGCGACAGTAGAAGCCTTTCTGGCCGATCTAAAATCTGCCTACGGCATCTCTAGTGATCCGCTCAAGTTGCTAGCGGGATTAAAAAATACTTACCCCGGACCATGCGAAAGTCTAGAAGATTTTGGTTACCGTTTATTACGCGATTATCGAGCTCTCGAGAAAGCTATAAACTCGTCGAGAGATTTTGACGCAGTTGCCGGTCAGAGATTATTAACTTTAGCAAATCGTGACGGAAAGGACCATTTCATTTACTGCGCGAAAGGCCCTATGGAAGTACGCCTCACGCAGTTGAATCCAGATACGCTCGAGGCTGCCGTAGAACACGCTAGAAAACTAACTGAAAAATACAGCGCGAAAGACGCAGGATCCGATCCTATGCTAGGAGGTCGCGGAGAAAGATATTATCAAGCGTCTGCTCATTTAGTTTCGAAAGGTTCGCAATATCAGCATGACTATTTAGACCGGCCAGGACGTTATGAAATCGATCCTGAATGGCGAAATTATAACGACATTCAGTGTAGTTATTGTAAAAGAATAGGGCACTCTCGGAAACAATGCCGAACTCTAAAAAATAGGAATTTCGATACCCCGGACATGCAGAGACATTGCACTTGGTGCGATCGCGTAGGTCACACCAGAGATAATTGTCCCGCGCAAACATTCAATCAACAAAAATGCGAATTTTGCCAGCGAATGGGTCACGTCAGCGAAACATGTTTTTTTAGAAACGGCGTAAAAAAAAAGATTTCGGAAGGAAAATTTCAGGATAGGTTGAAAATAAGTTTGCAGAAAATAACCAAACTTTTTTTAATAACGATCGCCGGGACGAATTAAAATTACGGAATGACCGAAATAGGGAAAACCTCCCAAGTTTTTCTGGAAATCATTCGTTCTCGGGAAATTATCATTCGTCTCATCAGACCAATAATAGATGGCAGAGAAATAAATACGGAAATAATCAAGACACCGATAAACGAGAAAACATTTCATCCTATAGCCAAAATCAGAATCATTATACTCCAGGGGCGCTCGACAGCAACCAACAACGTCGAGCGACGCCCGAGACAAAAACTCCACTCGGAAAATGCGCACCGTAAAAGCGGAACGGCCAGAGTCCATTTCGGGCATGTTAGTTTTTCAGAATGTCCGCGAATAGACATTTCTAGCCCCGATCTGCATTACGGAAACGGAATATTCTTGGTTGACTCCGGAGCAGAAATAAATCTTATAAAACTGAGTAAATTACGTCGAGATCTGTATCCCGATCAGGATATCAAATTCGATTTAAGCGGAATCGGCAAAGGAATAATCGGTACGCTATGTTGTGCAGAAGTACAATTTAATGATGAAATTATAGAGTTACAAATAGTGAGAGATGACTTCCCTATCGATGAAGATGGAATCATGGGAAATCCTTTTTTCCGAACTCTCGGAGCAAAACTCGATTACGAACAAGATTGCGTACATATAAGAAATGATATAATCCCATTTATTAATGAAGAATTCATACAGATTCCGCCAAGAAGTCGCAGAGTAGTCGCGTAGAAGTTCTAAACAAATTAGACTTCGGATTTGTACCAAAAGTCAACATCTGCAGTGGTTTATTTTTTGGTGATGCCCTAGTAAAAAATCGCGAAGGATACGCATTTCTGTATGTCATAAATACGAATGACTATGAAATAAAATTTACAGTCCCACAAATTGAACTGGAAGAATGCGAAGTAGCAGAAAATATACAAAGAGAAAATAATGTTATAAAATCCATGCAGGATCTTAAGAATTACGATAATAATAGGAAAAAACAAAATCACGCAAAAATACAAGTGGCTATGGGACATGATAAACAGAGAAATAACGATGTTTTGAAGCGGATAAATGTGGACGGCTTGTTGGACGAGGAAAGTAAACATGTGGAGAATCTCGTTCACGACTACGCTCACATGTTTCACCTACCAGGGGAACCATTAGGCGCGACTTCCGTATTCAAACACCGCATTCATACCACAAATGATGTGCCGATACGCGCTAAACGTTTCCGGCACCCACCTGCTATAAAAACCGAAATGCAGCGACAAGTGGACGAGCAGCTCGAGGCAGGATTGATTAAACCGTCCTGCTCTCCATAAGACTCTCCAGCTTGGGTTGTCCCTAAGAAACCAGGTCCTAACGGCGAAAAGCGATGGCGTTTAGTTATCGATTTTCGCGATCTCAATGAGAAAACAATTGAGGATGCTTATCCTATTCCGAATATTACTGACGTTTTGGACCAATTAGGTCAGTCCGAGTATTTTACAACTCTCGACCTTAAATCTGGGTTCCATCAAATAATGATGGATGAGCGAGATGCACATAAAACTGCGTTTTCGACCCCAAACGGTCACTATCAATATGTAAGAATGCCGATGGGAATAAAAAACGGCCCCAGCGATTTTCAGCGACTTATGGATCTAGTATTAAGTGGCTTACAAGGGATAGAGCTACTAGTATATCTCGATGACATAATTATTTATGCAAAAAATTTGTATGAACATGAGGTTAAATTTAGACGCTTCATGAAACGACTTCAAGACGCAAATCTTACGTTGGAACCCGATAAATGTCAGTTCCTACGCAAGGAAGCCGCGTACTTGGGGCACACTATTGGTAATAATACAGTTCAGCCGGATGCGAAAAAGATCGAAGCGGTAAGGAAATATCCGGTCCCCATAAATCGAAAAAACGTTAAACAATTTCTTGGACTAGCGGGATATTATAGACGATTTGTTGAGGGATTCTCAAAAATCGCCCACCCGTTAATTATCTTATTACGTCAGGATGTCAGGTTTACATGGGGTACCGAGCAGATAGAAGCGTTTGAGAAACTAAAGGATCTGTTATGTAATACACCAATCTTACAGTTACCTAATTTCGACGAGCCGTTCGTTGTCACTACGGACGCCTCGGGAGTAGCACTTGGCGCTATTTTATCGCAAGGCAAGATTGGAGAGGATCTACCAGTTGCATACGCATCACGAAGTTTGAAAGGAGCAGAAACCCGATACACTACATCGGAAAAAGAAATGTTAGCTGCAGTGTTCGCCGTAGAACAGTTCCGTCCATATTTGTATGGTCGAAAGTTCACTCTCGTAACAGATCCTCAACCACTAAGATTCCTTAAAACTATGAAGGATATGAATTTGAGATTACACCGTTTTCGCATAAAATTAGAAGATTACGAATACGATGTGGTATATAAAGAGGGGAAACGTAATGTAAACGCGGATGCATTATCGCGTAACCCAATCGATAGATCTGACCTCGAAAATGAAAATGAAAATGACGATGAAATAGATATGATCGATAATAAAATAAATAAAGAGAATAAAACGATTAAAAAATTAAAAAACGCACGAAAAACTGAAAAATTGTGTATGCCAATTAAAGGCAGTAAAAATGATAAAGAAAACAAAAAACGATCAAGAAACGCTAAGAGACTGCGAGTCTCAGATGCTGACGGGTCAGGAAATCCTGCTCCGAAAAAACGTGGTAAGGATTTCGATGAAGAAACCGATACGTATGGAGATGTTGAAGACAACGTGACTGACTGCGACAAAGAGAGCCAGAGTTCCAATGTAGAAATGCTGGGAGTTGAAAAGACAGCTCGAAAGAAATACATAACCGAGGTCGAAAAACTCGAGTTACCAGCCTACATGAAATTAGGAAACCATAAAGGAAAAACTCGGTCGAGACAGCAAGACGGATCAACTTCAATGAAAAAACCTCCTACACCGGTGAAGAAAAAACAAAGAAAACAATATATAACGGAAGTAGAAAAACTACAAGTGCCGGATTATTTGAAAATTGACCCTACAGTAAAGCGAACTCAGATAAAAGAAAAACCAAAAATAATAAAAAATGAAGTGCTATCCGAAGCAGGAACGAAATTAAACTATAAGAAACGGTTAACTGATGTTCGAGACCGTTGGAGGGAAATAGAAGAATTCCCTACTGAGGACGAACTTACGTCACAAGCAGATACAGAAACCACGTATTCCGAAATGGAAAGCTAAGCGTCAGAGAAAACTCGAAGAAAAAGACGAAAATGAAAAATCGAAAAAGTCATACGTCGGACAACGAGGAACTTGAAGATTCTTGGTCGTCGGATTTTTCCCTCGACCCGCCCGAAGAAACTATATGTTTACTTTCCCATTCGACGCCCAAGGAGAAGGGCCCATCTAAAAATAGTTCTTACTCGCAAGCGCAGAGAGCTAGAGAAGCTACCATCGACGGAGAGGGACACGCTCACCCGAGCACCGACGAACGGCCCGGAGATCGGGACGAAACGAAAATCCTCGACGAGTCGATGGAACTCGACGATATCCCCGTTGAGCCTAACGAAATCGGAGAAAACGAAATGCAGGTCGACGAAACGACCGTGCGTGCGTCTGAGAACGATGAATTGTCTCGTCATTTAAATTATTCACTCTCAAACTCATGTATGGAACCCTACAAAACTCTAAAGGAGTATACTGATATAGCGAAGGACGGAAATTTCCTTTTTACCTCTTTAATCAAATTATAAAAGTTAAATATGAGCCCTCAAAAATTAAGAGAAACGCTGAAGGACAGCGATTTTCTATTATCCTGTGCTGAATATGTACGTGCATTTTCCATACTGGAATCTACATCGGAATTCGGCGACGATAACATTTTAATGATATTTGCACGACATTTCAATACAAATATTTGCGTACATGAGCATAGTCCGACATATAAAACACAATTTTATCACGTAAAACCGGAAAATGCACACCAAACGCACCATCTACATCTCGATAGGCTACACTACACCCCACTCTTGCCCGAGTACATAGGCATGTTGGGACTATCAGACGCGACGGTAGGACATAGGTCATCGTACGTCGGGAATTTCTCGAACGCAACGGAGCCGATTGAGGCAGGTCACGATCCCAACGTCTCGACACAGCAACGTGGAGGGAATGGCCCAAAATGTAAACAGAAGTCCTACGATCCGATAGACGCTGGGAGAAACGAAGACTTTTACGAGCCTGTCGATTCTAAACTAAGAATAAATACTATCAACGATCACGTATTCAGTAAAAAGGGACATATTGTCTACTTTACCACGGCCAATGGACATTTAGATAGCGAAATTGGTCTAGGCCTCGTGGAACGACATTTAATTAATTCCGACGAATTGTCGTTCAAACGATTAAAAATCGGTGAAGTGATTGTACATAAAAAAGGTAAGACCCGACTCTTCGGACTTGTCTTTAAACAAAACCTTGATGATCGAGCCTTGAAATCAAACATTGTCAAATCCATCAATGTATTGGATGCCCCTTTAACAAAATTTGAGATTTCATCCATAATAATAGGGCAGGATCGCGACATGTTCCAACATATTCAATGGCGAGATATCCAAGATACAATTCAATCACTACTTGGCCGACGAGAACTAACGATCACCTTTTGTAAGGACAACTGTTCCATACCTCCAATAAGCGAGCGATTCGCCATAATAAAAGAACACCATGATTCAGTTATAGGAGGTCACAAAGGAGTGACCAAAATGTATCGTCGCTTATGCGAAAATTTTTTTTGGCGAAACATGAAAAGTGACGTCACGGAATACGTAAAAAGATGTGCCGGATGTCAAAGGAAAAAACTCGTACGCGTAAAAACACGATTACCAATGGTCATTACAGACACACCACGAAACGCATTTGACAAAGTGGCCCTTGATATATGGGGACCAACAGATATCACTGAGAGTGGAAATCGGTATGTATTAACCATACAAGACCTACTCACGAAATACTCCCTTGGAATTCCGCTAGCGGAGGCATCAGCAGTAGAAGTCGCGAAGGCGTTTGCAAAACATTTTATTTGCAGTTTTGGAGCCCCTGTATCTATTCTTACCGACCAAGGTCGTTGCTTTATCGCAAAGATCATGAAAGAATTTGCGAAAATTTTTAGAATTAAAACATTCGTGACATCTGCTTACCACCCGCAAAGCAACGGAAGCCTAGAAAGGAGTCACCAGGTGATGGTCGACTACCTAAAGAATTTTGTCGAGAAACGTAGCGATTGGGACATTTGGCTTCCATTCGCCATGTTCTCATACAACACGAGTGTTCACGAAGGGACAAACTACTCGCCACACGAGCTTGTATATGGGACGAACGCACGATTGCCAAGTGCACACGCCACCCGCGAGAAGCTCATTACATACGACGATTATTTGGCAGAATTGACCGAGAGAATCCCCCGGAACGCACGGGAAGAATCATAAACGACGAAGAACAAATAGAAAACACTTGTTAAATTTTCACTAAACATTTTTTATTTTTTTTTTCAAAGAAAACACTCTCTCTCACTTACAGAAGAAATCGGCACGCAGAGGAGCGCCGATGATTCGGTAGGCACTATAATCCACTCTGAACACACCAGTCGACGCATCATCTTAGAAAGTACAATAAGAACTGAAAACGAGATCGAAACGTAGGAAGACGAAAGTGCAACTATCGATACTGAATCAATCCACACTTGCTTAACTCAAGTGGAAAGATAACATTTTTGAAACAAGCTATTTCTAGAACAGAATCCCTATTGTCTAGGACCACACGGATTGGGTAGAAAAGCGAAAGAATCATATAAACACTTGTAACTCTTAAGTTACATTACCAGTAAAACATTATCGAAAGATGCGATACGCGAGGAAAGCGAAACCCCTAGAGTGGGCCTCACACTTAAGAGAGAGAAGAAGAAAATAAGCCGGAGAGGCCCAAGTGCAGCATAGGAGTAACTCGCGCACGCGTTTTCTTATGATCTTCATCCTTTCACTTTTCTCCTCAATACACCGACACACAATTGATGTACTAAATATAAATTTTGGACATTTTTTTTTTTAAATTTACCAAATAACCCAAGATCTAAGGGATTTGCTGCGGAACGCAGAAGATCCGATTACGCCTCAAAGTGAACGTCCGTATATGCCATTTGTTGTACAAAAATAAAAATTATTTTTTTTTCTTATATCAAACGGTCATTAGGACATGATTATATTAAGAATACGTGAACAAGATGATACAGAAGTTCTGCGTATATAAAATTTAAAAAAAAAAAAAACCGATGAATAATAATCAAACCAAAATTAGAGATAATATTCAAACCAAAGTTTTTTGAAAATTTCATTCATAGATACGAGTATTTCAACAAGTTTTTCAATTATAATATACATAGGTATTTCAAGAAGTATTTCAATTATAATACACATAAGTGTATCAATAAGTATTTCAATAAGCATTTCAATTATACTAAACATAGGTGTTTCAATGAATATACCAATTATAATACACATAAGTGTATCAATAAGTATTTCAATAAGCATTTCAATTATATTAAACATAGGTGTTTCAAGGATTATACCAATTATAATACACATAAGTGTTTCAATTATAATTCACATAAATCTATTCAATTATGATACATAGAAGTATTCACAACAATCGTCATGTTTGGTTGTTCCATGGAAATGTCAACAGTGAAATCTCCATGGAGTAACAAAACTCATAAATGCATTTTTACAACGTCATAGACAACATAATGCGCTATAGCATAATAGGCAGTGTTAGTGATGTGTAGTGTCAAGTGTGTATGTAAGATATAAATGGACTTCCGAACACAGACCACGTTACGGTTAGCCCGGCGTCCAAACGAGACAAGGAGGCGCCATAAGGCTACAGCGGACTTTTTTATGTATGCACACTACGGGATGCGTCATAACATGTCATTTTATAAGAAATTCAATACGAACGCCTAAGCAAGCGCATATAAATATATATATATATATATAAGAAAAATGTATCACTAACCATAGATTAAGATACTTTGGAATGTATAAGATGACCCAATAAGACAATAATGTAAAATTTTTCTTACTAACAATAGCCAACTGAAGGTCACGCGTATAATTTAAGTTGCGTATTAATTTTTTGTACGACGATTGATTGACGGTGGATCGTCAATTTTTTCAACCCCGGGCGTGTTACGGATGCTGGCTACGCACATAGCAATCGTAACATAGACAATACTTGTCTTTGTAAGATCGACAAGACACACACACACCGAAGAGCCCTATTCGGCGTCGCACATATATTGCACACGTGCTGTAACTTACACTGGGAACCACGGGTTCCTCTAGCTGCAAGCCCAAACGGTCAAGAAAAGAATGTGCCACGCCGAAGCTCGAAGTAACACAATCCTTAAGATTGTGACTCACACACGCACACAATAGCACACGTTCCCCGAATCGCCAAGGTTACCGATAAGTCAAAAGGGGTGAGCGATTCGTGGAAGATGGCACGTGGCAAACAACAAGTGCAGGTGTCCATCAAAAAGGACGATGATCTCATCGACATCTACCATATAAAAAGGGCTATCGCTTTGCCCGAAAGCAGAGTCGCCCCGCGATTGACGCCGTGAAGATCTCGGTGCAGAGTCGCCCCGTTAATGATCGAGTGAAGATCTCGGTGCAGAATCGCCCCGCGATTGACGCAGTGAACATCTCCGTTAGAGTCGCATCGTGAACGAAACCGAAAAGATCTCGCGCACGGGCCTTAGAAGCTTCGCGACACATTAATCCGCGACTCTCCGCAAATCAATACCGGACTTAGTACTTATATACCCGGACGATCTATACGACCTGAAGTTGGAATTTCCATAAGCTAAAATAAAGTTATCATTACTAAATTCGCCAGTATTTCGTCACTTGGGGTGTCGATCCCCTTTATGAGGAAGATCCCAAAAACGATTCTCAGCTACCGAGAATCATCCCTTACAACTCCTCATCCTGATAAAAATTGCATTACGAAGAACATAAAAATCGTAACAATAGTATCATTAAGAAAGTGTATGCATTATACTTATACGGTTTATAAAGACTGCTAAAAGCGCGAAAACCGACGCTATTCCACTTTAATGCTTCTATGTCGAAAATAGAGCAAAATAGAGAAAAATAGAGAAAAATTGCACTCAACCTTTTTTTGTAGAGCGCTAAATTTCCTACAAAAAGTCAGTGGCAGACCTACTCTAACATTAATAGTTAAACCCAAAGCGAAACACGAATTTTGACAAAACATTTTGCGTGTTTTACATTGGTTATCGATAAAATTGTAAGTAGACGGGCTTATCTCATGAAAAAATTTATTTTAATTATACGCGGCCTATCTTCGTTAAAAACCGATTTTAAAGTTTCACATTTTATTCTAACACCTTGGGCCAGTCGACCGGAAGTCGACATCACAGAAAATTATCATAATTTATGGACAAAATCATGATATTGAAAAAAACATAGGGCGAAAAGGTTTCATATGTTACGTCTTCGTAACCATTGCATTTCCAAATACATTTTTATCTCTAGCTCGCCCTAGCAAGCTAGAACCGAAAGAGAGCGACCGACACCTGAGTCAAAAAACATTAGTAACAGCTACCGGAGTAAAGACGCGGCGATCTATGACTTATTTCTTGTATCAAATTTACAAGACAGAATTAAGTCATACAGTACAATACTATAGACCCTCTTCCAAACGTTCGAGATAAAGCATGCGTGTACCTAATTCTTTGATTGACGTATATGCATGTAGCGTTGCACATCCATCGCATTTCACGCATAAGCGTTAAACAAACAAACTCTCTAATATTGGATCCGCCATTTCGAATTTGAAAAACCTGACAACGGTTTCATAATCTGGGGCATAAAAACTGCTTCTTTATTAATGCGTATTTAAAGAATATTCATTCACAAAAATACTGCAAAAGAAAAAAGAACATTTTCATGAAAATGACTCCATTTTGAATTTCAAGGTGCGCATGACACTATCTTTTAGTGTAATTAATTACTCCACCCGATCCACAAATACAAATCGTCTTCATATCAACGCCCCATATGGAAACTAGTACGTTTGTTTTTTTATAGTTCAGTTTTTTAGACTTACTTTTAATAAAAAATAATGGAAATAAAATTAATACGAATTGGTATAAGGAACCTATATTCTCAGGCAGAACCATCAATTATTTTTGACATCACCAAATGCATAAAAAAAGGGCTATAATTTATAATTTTATAAACAGTCGTATTATTATCTTGTAAACAATTATATATATACGATACTATTGACCCTCTTCCAAACGTTCAAGATAAAGCATGCATGTACCTGATAGTTCAATTAAATCATATCGACGCCCGTTACGAAGAGTAGCACGTTTCATTTTTCTTACGAAAAGTTGTACGCTATACTTTTATATGTTGAAGAACATTGCATTTCAGCATTTGAGTTAAAAACCAATTCATTTGCATATTGATAGTCGAAAAATATCGTGATTCATTCTACGCCACGAGAAGTAACACATTTGAACATATTGGAACGAAGGTGTAGTATGTTTTTCCTTTTGTTGACGAAAAGTAGCACATTTCAGCATTTCAAGGATTATTGCCATGCAAAGTAACTCGTTTCATATTATATTACGAAGAGTAGCATGTTTCGCGTTCTTTTGAAGAAAACTATCATGTCCCAGAGTTTATACGAGTTTATAATCGTCTAAGCGCGAAAAGTAACTCGATTAATGTTATATCACGAAAATGAATATGTTTACGTTTTAAAATGAATAATAGTGCATTCGAAAGGGCATTAAGCGCCGAAATTTTATTATTAATATGTTCTTATTGCGGTTGTTATTATTATTATTATTTTAATAATAACTTTTAACAACATTTGTTTGTTGTATCTCTCAATTTCTCTGAAAAGAGAGAAATTGTTTGCTCAAATCTCTAGCAGTAAATGAAATTTCACTGCAACTACGACCCAAACCATGAGGTGGATATCAGTCCTTATTAATGCTATTTAAATATTTCTCGTTAAAAACATACCAAATTGTTTATTTCGATGTTTGGTGAATGAATCAAATATTATTTTGCTAGAATATATAAAAATTCCTAATTTACCTCAAGCGTATGTCTTCTTACAGGTCTTATTTAAAAATTTTTAAGTAGTCTACGTTAAAAATGTACCAAATATTTAGTTTTAGGGAGAAAACTGGTGTATGGGGTTGAGAAAATCATTTTCTCGGAAAATATTAAAATTCGTAGTTTTCGGCAAATATTTTTCATTGTATAGTCTTTATTCTGTCTTTATTAAATTTATTTAAATATTAATAAAGTTTTTTAGTTTGATGATTGGAGCACGGACAAAATATTATTCTGCTGGAATATATCAAAATTTGTCATTTTCGTAGGTGTTGTCATTTAATCTTTGTTCTTTAGTATTTCTTTAAACTTGTTAAACATTTCACGCTAAAAATGAACAAAGTTGTTTAGTTAGGTAATTGGTGTATGAACAATTTCATATTTCAAGAAAATATTAAATTTCGAAAAAAATGTCCACTTCAGCGTAAATTTTATCTAGTTTTTGTGAATTCATCTTCTTTCAGTCTTTGTTTTTAACCTTTTTAATTTTACTCCTTAAAAACATATAAAACTGTCTAGTTCGATGACTATTACATGCAAGTATAGTTGCATTGTTTTAATATTGTAATCCGTCCAACCTATAAAACTATGTACTAAACATTAAAAAGAAACTATGTCTGTGTTTCTTTCTAAGTGTTTCTTTACTATCTAAATGTTTCTTTTTAAAAAGATATATTTGAAATTAAAAAAAATCTTAAATATGAATAAAATGGTGGCAGATGTTAAAATAAATAATCGCGATTTTGTCACAAACCCCCATTTTTTATTGCTTAAATGTTGGCTACGGCTTCTTGTCAATAAGAAGAAAATGTACCGCAAACCAATTAATTAAGTTTGAAGTGGGCTAAATCATGTTTGTTGTCCGGAGAATTTTTTCAAAAATTTTGTTCGTAATCGTTCGAAAATAGTGAAAAATTATTTAATGCACAATTTTATGATATTTAATCGACAATTGAATTTAAAATTGTTATAATCCTCGCCTGTCTGATGTGAAAAGGATTCCATCAATGTTATTATCTATTTAATTTATTAATTAATTATCTGTGTAATTATTATATTTAATTACCTGTATTATTAATTATTATCAATATAATTATCACGCACTTATTATTTTTACCCTGGCATCGAAAATGACGATTCAACTATACTGTACACCGACAAACCGACTATTTTAAACTCTAAAATAATGAATTAATTAAAATTCGTATATAATGACTATTACAGTTCGTAAAGATGGTAATGCAGATCCTTCTGGATTGAATCCAGAAGTATTTTCAGCCTACCTATCGAAATCAATTACGATTTCCGTATAACCAGGCTATATTTAATATTTATTTTTAAATTAATTTAAAAATATAATTTGATGGTAAATAAATTATAGAAAAATATGAAAAAGCTGAATATGTGTAGAAAATCGAAAAAAAAACGGGGAACTCAGAAGAACATGTTTTTTAGAGGAACCGGGGTACGATCCCGGGGCCTTTCGGTTGCCGATCGAATGCTCTACCAACTGAGCTATTCTCCTCTCCCATGCTCCTCTAAACCGTTAATCTCCACTTAACCACATACACTCAAACCTTCTAACTTCTTCTATACGTGTTTAAAGTCAAATTTTTCAATGTTAATTGAAATGTAGAGCATTCGACCGGCAATCGAAAGGCCCCGGGATCGTACCCCGGTTTCTCTAAAAAACATGTTCTTCTGAGTTCCCCGGTTTTGCTATAATTTATTTACCATTAAATTATATTTTTAAATTAATTTAAAAATAAATATCAAATATAGCCTGGTTATACGGAAATTGTAATTGATTTCGATAGGTAGGCTGAAAATACTTCTGGATTCAATCCAGAAGGATCTGCATTACCATCTTTACGAACTGTAATAGTCATTATATACGAATTTTAATTAATTTAATGTTTTGGGTTCATTTGCAGAAAAAATAATTTAACATCTAAAATAATGTACTTCATTTTTTGTTTTCTTGGTGGAATGGGAAAAGTGAAGGATAATATACAGGGTTTCCCAGAAATCCCGCATAATACTGCAGGGGGTGAATCTTGATATAATTCTGAGCAAAAAAGTTATATACCAAAATGGGATCTGAAGCTCAGAATTTAAGTGGCGAGCCATTGAAGTTTAAAAAAAAATAGTTTTTTTTAATAACTCAGCTCGTTTTAAAGTTACTTTAACGAATGACGGCTGATTTTGAAGGTTTTTTATAGAGCTACAACTTACCTCAACGAGCATATGACCTGCAATGAATATTTCGCTAGCTATCGACCTAAATAGGGTAAACATTTTGCAATTTTTCACGTCTAACTCATTTCCGTAAAATTCTAGCGAAATATCATACAGAACAATATTGTAGATCTTGAAAAGGCGAAGAATTTTCCCTCTAATATCTTTCGTTTTGACAAAGATTGAGCCCGTGGAGGGACGTTAAAAATCAGAAAATAGGTGAAAAACGCGTTTCAGCAATGCCAAATCCATTTTTCGCCTGTTTTCTGATTTCGGGCTGTGATCTCATGTTAATCCATTACAGAGCTGAGACTAGCCTGACCTCCGCGTGTCTTTATCTTTATTTGCCTATTTTTGTTTTGTTTCGTGTTTGAAATGAGGTTCTCTGGAGATAATCGCATGGAACCGTTTTTTTTTGCGCGTAGCGACTTAAACACCTATCTGATCGCCCTTGGTGGTCCGATAATGCGTGGGTCTCAGTAGGGGTGCAACATTTTCACCTCCTTCCTTTAACATAACATCCCTCTACTTTCTTCCATAATACTTTATTTACTTCGGTTCGTAATTTTCCCTATCATATTTTCTTTTTTTCAGTGCCGAAGCCAACTTCTATCGAAGACAGAAGCAACACTGCGAACAATCCGCCAGAGAGGCCGCCCTCAATCCCCTCCCCGAACTTTCAATCAATTGATCCCCGAATCATTGCTTTTTCCTAAACCCTATTTACAGAGTACAATATTTGACTCAACACATAATTTAAAAAGATGCGAATATCAGATTTAATAGTGCTCACTTCGATATATTAAGAATCCAGTTAATTTATTTCATTATTACTAATATAGCCTGCTGTTGTTATTTACTTACCCACTCATGTGCTCACGAATACTGTGTTGTAGCAATGTTTAGTTACAAAAAATTCAGTTACGCGTTGCCTTGGCAGAGTTATGATTTTGTTTTCGTATTTGTAGTTTTACCCTAATATACACGGTTTTTTAATTATTCCACCTACTTGACTCAGATCCTAATTAAATTCAATATTTCTTTCAAAATTTTAAAATTAAAAAATGCCAATAACTTCATGCCATCACTGATCATACGGTTGTACAAAGGAGTCCTTCAGATCCAACTTTGGTTTTACACGCTATTGGTTAGGTGCAGGTGATAACTTCGTCCGGGAGAACTAGGAAACACCAAGCGACCTACACAGAGAGAACCCTGCTGATATATTTTTCATGGGCCTGTTTGCACGATAATCGCAAGGAACTCGCCATGGGATACTAGCGCCGCCGTATGATGGCGCTCGTTCGCAATGAGCAACGACACGCATCTATTTTCGAAGTCCGCGTACACATTGCGTCATTTGTGGCAATACGCACTGTGCGTTGCCATTTCGCGTAATATCGCTCGTCTGCATTGAGCAGCGTCGCATTTTCGGTTACAACGACACGCAGTCGCCATTATTCGCCGTCATTACAACGCCGACCGCCATCTTGCATTCGAGAACTTAGCATCATCACGTGACTATACGCATTCAATCAAGGACGCGATAAACGGCAAGTGTAAAAAGGTTTGGAATTCGAACAGAACAGAAGTGCCTTTGTGTGATCAGTGCCGATTCTTTGTGATGCGTGCCGCGCTCTCGTTTAGTTACGGCTTGAATTTCCATTTCCGAAATTCGATAATAAATCGTTTATCAGCATTGCATTTGTAACCGGATTTTCGTTATCACGAAAAAGTATGCTTCGGTCGGAGACCTCCTTCGACATTCGTCCTTTTTTCGAGATTGTCTTGCTACACTGCGCTCTAATTCTCGATTACGTAACACTGTGCAATCGCGCTTCTGCTCCCGACCTTCGCTATTGCCATTTTTTAACGAAACGTATTTGCGTTTTTTTTTTGTATTTATTGATTAAGCCTTGGTTGCGAATGTCGTGTTACCTTATGGCTACTTAACGAGAAAATTACAGAGATAGAATACAATATAAAAAGTACAATGCTTATATATAACTAAATTAAAACTAACTCGATTTTTTATTTCGTAAGGATGAGATGGTATGACGGTAATTTGAGATAAATACAGTAATTTCATTAAAATACTAAACACTGGTCGTAGTTTTAAGCGGCACAACCGCTTAGTGAGTAAAATATGGAATGATTACGAACTTTGAATACAGAAGGTGAAGATGATTCGTGCATCATATAATGCGTTTCGAGTTACGGATTTCTATCATTTTAATTTAATTTTATCGCATTAGGTAGCGATTTTGGATTTTCCGTGTGCACGTGTGCGTTTTCGGAATTGTCGTCGCACGAGGTCAATCGCCATTTCTACGCTTCGCGTCAAAAACGACGCTATCTTTTTGCAATTACCAATCACGGATCGGTCTGCAGTGGCGACTTTACAGGCCACGCCCACGAACCTGCCAACGGCCAATCACGACGCCCTGAGACGACGAGATCTACAAGCTCTGAGACGACGCTACGACGACGTTTGGAAACCCCGCTGAGAGGAAGACGGACTATGGCATCACCGCCTTCCGAGCACCCGTCGGATCACCGCGTCACAGCTTTCTGCAAACACACCTTGGTAATTGGTGAAGGTCATCATATCATACCACACCGTCAATTGGTAATATTATATGATACGTTTTTATAGTGCTGCCACTCCAGAACTGTAAATAGACTTGAGAATATTATTCATGCCTTTATCGCAATTATTGACATGCGATAAAGCTCTACAGACAACGTTCGCTGCGTCGTTCAAGCACAATTAACGAAGTTTCGCCGCTCATTAACCCGTCTGCTAGTTTCAGTGATTCGGTATTGGAACAGTTCTTTAATATTGATTTGATTTCACAGGAATCCAATAATCGCTCACGGACAGTTCGTCAAATGGCTGCTGCACCTGATGCCACTGATCTCATCACTCGCTTTAGCATATATTCGAGGAGATGTTAGCCAATCATGCTGGAGGTCAAGAACTTGTCAATCGTACTCCAGGTTGTCTCAGGATGCGGTTGAACAATATTATGCAGATGTGGTCACGATGCGTCGATTTAGATACGCAAATTCACAGTGCAGTGAAGAAAGTAGAAGAGAGCGATTTGCGGTTGCCATATTTCACCGAACATGTCTTCAAGGAGTACGAACAAGAATATTTTGATATTGCTGGAGATTTGGCATATGGATTCGTTTTAAACAGCCTGACTACGACGATGGCTCCAAATATGATGCATTCCAAGATGATGATGGACACATCAAGTCAACCTGGACGGAATATGGTGCTTCCGAAAATCGGGATTCCAAAGTTCGACGGGAGGTTTGAAAATTGGAGTTCGTTTTGCGACTATTTTACATCACTTGTAATAAATAATCCTTTGCTTGACAACTTGCAGCGTTTTCATTATCTTAAAGCATCTCTGGAATCGGAACCAGCATCTTTAATCAATCTCGTCTCAATTGCAGATCAGGCGTTTAACGACGCTCGGCCTCAATACGAGGTTCGCGTGTAAAATTGCGATTGTCAATTCATATTATGATAATTTATTCTCAATTCGTGCATTACAGAGTGAGAGTGATACGGGTTTATTACAATTGCACGATAAAACCACGGAGTCATTAGTACCATTAAAGGCATTAACATTTCAGACTGACGAATTGAGTGCTATCCTAGTGTTTATGACTGTGCAAAAGTTAGTCGCTGAATCACGAAAGGCTTGGGAAATTAGTCGAGAGGCGACTGATTATCCAAATTGGGAGCAACTTCGTGGGTTTAATTCAAACCGCGCTCGAGCACTTGAATCTATGCGAGCTGGTTCGCATAAAAATCAGCCTCTAGCTCCAATGCACGACACTCCCATTTAAAATCGCAAATACAAACACACATGGTCACAACTAAATCGCGGGTGTGTCCAGCGTGCAAAGACACTCATGCGTTACACAAGTGTGCTTGATTTAAAGAAATTTCCGTGCCACAAAGATTTGATTTAGTAAAGCGACTAAAATTATGTATAAATTGTTTTTCAAAACATTCGTTATCGGCATGTACTAATAAGTATACATGTTTTTGGTGTCAAAAGCGTCGTTATACGATGTTGTACCGACCAACCGAGATCGGATCCGACAAGACTTCCGCTGCGCTACCGACACAGACTGCGCACTCCGATTCTCGACGCAACAGTATCCTTGAGAAGGTACTGATGCATTGCACCTCGGATGCTCCAGTAGGTCGTCGAACGATCCTTCTTGCTACTGCAACCATCCTGATTCATTCCTCGAACGGTCGCAAGAATAAGGTTAGGGCGCTGATCGATCCAGGGTCAACTGCGATCTTGATCTCCGAAACGGTTATTAAAGCCCTCAGACCACCCTTCACGCCTATTTCTTCGAAGGTCACCGGCGTTGGTGGCACTTGTCTCGACGTTGCACGCTTTGCTGCAACGATCTCGAGTTCGCCTATTCATTCATCCTTTCCATGCCTTTCTGCGCAAGCTACTGCGTTGAAATCAAATCCTACAGTGAGTTCTTAACTGATTACGAGCAACAGGGACACATGAGTCTTGTTTCTCCACTACCACAAACTTCTCGGCACTATTATTACATGCCTCATCATGGTGTTAGAAAGGAGAGTAGTTCGACAACTCCACTTCGAGTCGTGTTTAACGCTTCTAACAAGCTGGGGAGTTCGTCATCTCTTAACGATCACTTGCTGGTATGCACAAAACTACAAACCGACATTATTTCGGTTTTGACTCAGTGGTGAATTCCTACGTAGGTCTTTAATGCTGATATAACGCAGATGTACCGACAAATCTACATCGATCCATTGGATCGAGATTATCAGCGTATCATCTGGCGATCTGCTCCGGCCCGTTACACTTTCTCATTATTGCCTTAAGTAGGTCAATTAGTTTGAATGCATATGCCAAACCTTCCACCTACGACATGGCCTCTCGCTCGTGTGATATCCTGTACGCGAGGAGCTGACGGTTTTGTCCGTTGGATTGCAAACGGCTGCATAAGAATATGTGCGCCCCATTACTAAAATTACCATGCTTCCGGTACCCTGTGATAGTACGACGTCTAATGATTAAGCTTTGTTCATTATGTCTGTAGGCCTTGCGAGCCTTACCAGGTCGAAATGGAGGGGGGAGGATGAACCCCACACTCCCAAAATACACTCTTTTAAAAGGAAGAACAGGAACTAATAACGATGACAAATAAACTACAACTTATCTCACATTCTTTCACGGGCGTAAATACTTTTACAGTTGTCTCGTTATGCGCGAAGTTTCATGGGATGACCTTCGGTGACCGTCATTGGCGTTTCTCGTTCGTCCCGATGTTGGATTTCGGCGATGAGTCCGCCCCCTCGGAAGAGAGGCAGTCGATTCGGGACAAAGGTCCGCGGATTCGGTAATTTCCGTTCCTTTTCGATCCCAACCTCGCGCGTTTCGCCCCATCGTTCGCTATGCTGCGCCGTCGCAGCTATTCCTCTCGTTCGAACCTCGGTGAGACGAACTTTGCCCGGTATTAAAACAAGCTTTCTTCGGCTTATCTTTGTAATAAAAACGCATGTGAAAAAATAAATAGTGAAATTGTGAAAGGGGCCACGCATTTCGATTCACTTTTTGCCTTGACCCTGAATCATCTTTCAGGACATCAGCCTTTTGCCATTAGCACGGCAAACAACAGTAAAAGGTCAAACTTAATTCGTTGATAACCTCTATTCAGTATACAGAACTAATAATAACTAGAGAAAGGAAGGCGGAATAGACATAAAGAGACAACAGAACAGAGTTGTAGTTTACATGGTTGATCAATCTCTTCAATAGGGATATCAATTTCTCTTTGGAATCTTTTATAGCAGAGAAGTATTGAGAAACTTTATCGAAGCACTGGTGTATATTAGCTAATTAAAATAACTGAAGGAATGCCTGGAATCCATACATGACGAAAACACTGAAAACTAAAGACCGCCAGGCTGGATAAGGGACTGAAACGACTAAAGAAATTAGACGAGAGGCTTCAGCAAATAACGGCGGAAAAACTACTAATCATAGCTGTAATAAGACCCACAGCTCGTAAACTACCAACACACCAGTAGCAGATTAAAATCTTATAACAGTAGAAGTACTCGAAATAGATGAGGCAGTTTTAAATAGAATTATAATAGTATTTTGTAATAACCAATAACCATAGTTGTTACGATATGCGAATCGTAATTTAGCGGCAACTTAGATTATGAAGTTATGTTTAATTGTGATTTACAGTTCCGCTATCTGCGGTGCCCTCTTTACAATTGTTGCGATGTCTGCGCCCTCTTCTTGATTATTCGTTTTCTGCCAAGTTCCACCCGACGCGTTGCGAATTTTACTTTTCCGTTTGGACACCGACCGCGAACGCTTCAATCACGTGCTCCGTTTTCGTGCTTCTTTGCCTCGTCGTGTATTATCTTAAAGTTTTACCTCTCGTTACAACATCCCCCTTTCTTTTTTCAGGATCGCGATCGAGGTAAAAGAATTGTCGGGACGGCTCGCAGCGGAAAGTTCGGGACATCGGACGCGTGTGTTTATGTTATGTGCACATCGTCAAAAATCAGTGTCAACAGAAATAAAACATAAAAAAAACATGTGTCAGTGATAATATGTATCAATAAAATTTGTCAATAAAAAATAAACATGTGTCAGTGAAATAATGTGTGTTATCAATATAATTTGGATTACCCTCACCTTCCAGTTCCCATTTCTTCATAGCAAAAGAAGGCAGAGCTGCCCTGTGATATGGTACGTCAAGGAAGTTTATACACTCTCAGGTTCGTTCTATTGTGTGTTGTTTTCATTTATTTTTTAGTTCCCGGGTTCTCTAATACATACGCGTTATTGCCGATTATCTTTTTTATACGGTACGGTCCTTCGTACAAGTGAAAAAACTTTTTCGTTACTTTATCTAACGCACTGGAAAGATGGGGAACCCACAACAAAACCATATTCCCGACTTTTAATTGTACTCGGGTAATCACCCTCTGTTTTCTTTTTTTCGACCGATAGCCTCGCTCCAGATTCTACCTGGCAGACAGAATAACGTGTCTATGAGCGACTGTCTTGTCAGGAGAAAATTGAATAATACGACGAATCACATCCTCGACAGGTTGACCAAAATGCAACTGTTGAGGCGCATATCCTGTCGAGTGATGCGTCGTTATATTCAACAATTTCTGAATTTCCGGAACGAGATTTACCCATTTGGTATCCTTATCAGAACAGAGGGTACGAAACAATCGACCAAGTTCACGCATTACCCTCTCAGTGGGATTCGATTGAGGATGCCTGACTGAGCTGAAACGGACCTTAATTCGTAACGTTACTAATGTGTTGCTCCACCTGTCAGATGCAAACTGCGATCCATGATCGCTCAAAATGGCACTTGGTTTCCCGAATGTAGGGATATAATCTTTAATTAAACTATTTAAACTTGCACAAGTTGTGGCCTTCTTCATTGAATACAACTTGACGTATTTGGAGAACGTATCGACCACGACAAAAATATGTTGCATTTCTGCCCTACCTCTAGGCAATGGGCCATAAAAGTCGACCGTGACCAATTCTGATGGTCGTGAAGAAGGGACGACATCATATGCCCCTTCCATTGACATATTGAATGGCCAATTACTGACGTTGAATTGCCAATTACTGATGTTGATGTATTCAAGAACTTTGACCTCGAATTAAAAAATGATGAAGACAAAAAAACCTCGTTCGTAAGTATTTTAACAAAAGCTATAACTTTCACCAAATTACAAATATTTGCAGACGTACGCATGAAAAGGGCCCACTCTGGTGGTTTCAGTTTCATTGGCAAGCATTTAAAATTTTTTGGCACTGCCACGAATTGCCCCGGTCTTCCCTAATTTTTAAATTTAATGTCATAATATGAATTAGCAGCATCCGATACTCCTTATCTGTTAGATGTATTAGCGAAATACACGTATACGCTAATTCATTTAATAGGTAAGGTGTACTGGATGCTGCTGATTCATATTATGACGTTAACTCAAAAACGGATTAAATCGAGTTATACCGTTATTCCGCCCAACCCCTCAGTTTTCGGGCCTCATATATCATATATTCAGTCCCTTTTTAGATGAAACATAATGTAATAATAATTTTCATAATTGAATTTCAGGCAAAACTGATTACAGTATACATACTGGATGTCACATCAATACTCGAAGGGATTCACAAAACGGTCCCTCAGATATTTGGAAAACACGTCCAAATGCAATATTCTGGATCTGGGCGAAAAGTTAATGGTGTAGCAAGGAAAATTTCAGCGAAACGTACGTATATTCATGTATACGAGGTAACTTTTGTAGATTTGTGATTATTATAAAATTAACATATTTATTTGAATGTAGAAGAAATGGCTAAAACGATTATCCGAGTCCGATTCAAAAGGCATTTTTACATTTTACAGTTTTATACATCTTTACATACAAATGCACACAAATGCGCGCGCGCTTGACGTGTTTTTATTTTAATGTTAGTCGATGAGTCTGCTGAAAAAACTAATTATTTTGAGAACGGACAAATTAATTTTTTTTTGAAACAGTCTAATAGTTATTTTCGTAACTAGGGCGTAAAATCGCCATTTTACGCCTACTGAGTCAAAATATATATTATAGAACTTAATTTTCCTGCTTTACATTAAATATCGTTTGCACCATAATGGGGATGATTTAGAACAACTCGAGCAAAGAGTTCGCCTTCAACGCTTATTGTAAATATTGCGCACATAATTCAAAAGTCACCCTATAGTCTCCCCCCCCCCCCCCCCTCTTAGTGCATAATAGTCTTTTTTGTTAATCTCTGTTACATAGTCTACAAAAATTTCATGGTGGATTATTTTCGATGTGTTTCAGACATACTTTTGCTGTAAATTAAAGACTTCTGCAATATCGGCACCAAAGGCCGGGCCACTACTGGCTGCCGATGCTGGGCCAATACTGGTTGCCGATAGTCAAGTAACCAAATGACAATTTTTCATATTTTTTAATAAAACCGTACGGGCATTTTAGAGTAGGGTATTTTGAAATGTATTAAGAAGGAAACAATTATAAATCTTTTGAACAAAGTAGTTGTTAATTTTTTTTCCACACGTAACATAACAGGCACATAAATGTTTAAACGTTTCGTTTATCGAGAAAATTTTAAGACACGAAAAACTTCCAGTGACAAAGTTTTTCATTGGGGTATAGAGAAGTTTTCTTACACAGCTTAACAATGAAATATAACCGATACCTTGTAACGAGCCGTTTAAACTAATCGCGCCCGGAAGAGAAAGAGCGACGGAGAGAAAGAGGACCGTTACAAAAATTGTATCGACGTACAATAAAGTTGCCAGCTTATGTGGATTTCGCGGATTATGCGCTGGCTAGCTAAATAACAACGGGAACACGGATAAAGAATAAAAACAGAGGACGCGATGCGCGCTTTCGCCGGCCTGTAGGCCATTTTGATCCCAAGCCCACGTGGGATCTGCGCGCGGATTCAGACTTGCGCGCAACGACAAGGCGCTGGCGCTGGTGCGCCTCTACATGCGCAGAAGAGGGGCAACGGCGCCCTGGCCGCACAGAATGTAGAGTGGGCAACGACGGGCCGAGTTCCAAGCTTGGAGCTGCATGTGTCGCCGCGATGGCGCGCATGCGCTCCAAATTCAAATGAAGGGCGGGCTGTCAAATTCAAGTCGATCAAATGACATTTGAATGTTTGACAGTTCTCGTCCCGATTCATAGTAAGAAACGTAACTCGGCAGCATTATTGGACATGGGGATGTTTACTTACCGAGGTATTATAAGACCTGGCATCGGTAAGTATCCCTCCTCTTCTTCTCGACTTCTTCGTGACGACTCGCTGCCTCGACGACTGTCCGGAGACCCTGACTGCTCCGGATTCAAGGTGGGCCCACATTATTCGACAGCCAGCAACTACCATTATAAATAATTCAATGGAGGCGGCGAGGACAAAAAATTAACGAAGAAGACATCACGGATTGACGACGGCAGTCCGTTCGTCCAGTTTCAAGGTCACACGAGGCTGCTGGTCCTCTCCCTCGTGGTCGAGAGGGAGTTCGGCACCCATATGGATTCACGAGGTAACAGCAGCCGAATCCTCAAATGAAGAGACTGATGGTGAAATCGGAACAAGAAGAAAGAAGGACGCCTGTGGATCAGAACAATCATACGTAAGCCTCTTTCTCTTCCGGCCGTTAATAAGTGAAATCATATTGTGTAATTTATTGTTATGTAATGTCACAAAATATTTATGGATATTAATTTGTGTATGTTGTATAAGTGTAATAAATTGTTTGACATCGATGACGAGTTCGATTATTTATAAAATTCAATTTATGAAAATATAATTTTAATTGAATAACTGGACATAATGACGTTTTTTATTTCAGCACCAATGATTCCTATCTGTAATTTTAGTAATTTTATCAATTGTAATTGACGTTTTAATTTTTATTGTTTGTACGATTCCTAAAGACTAAGTAAAGTATGACCGGAATTGTTACAACCTTATATAATTTAACGGCAATCAAAAAATGAAACTTCATTTTACACATTCAACTTCAAATACAATGGTTGCAAAGGTGTTTTTGGAAACCGCTATTAATAGGTGACCTTCGCTTGTAAACAAAGACGTCGTCACAGTCATAACATTTAAAATATATTGTGTTTAGTGGCCGGTGTATGGTGCGTTATGGTTTGACCAATATATCTTGTGCTTTGAAGATTGGCTAACATTTTTCTTTTATATAACCTGTGAATTGAATGTCGTTTTTCCTTTTTGGATATATTGATCCTGATAATTTCATTTCATTTTTTATTCTGATTTTGTGAATTTTTAACGACATATTATATTTCCGTTTTTATTAGGTTTTATAAAATATTTATTCACTAAATTGTCCTTAATAAATAAATCAAAAGTTTAATCAAGTCGTGTTTAGAATTAATAAAATCCCTAATGGAAAACATAAAATAGTCCATTCAAATAGATTAACGCAATATATTGATTAAATATTACTTTAAGATTTCAAGATAATTAATAATATCTTTTTAATTTAGGAACACATTGTAGTGTATACGTTGGGAATTTTAGTAATGGAAGTCAAATTCCAATAATTTCAACATGAGAATAATTCACAATTTATTTTATCTCAGGAAACAAAATATTCCAATTTTTTCAGGTTTGCGATATCCATTTCATTTGATTTCAATACCGGGAACATTTAATCACCATTACATTCGTCATAAAACTCGTTAAATTTCGCTCGCACGTTGTTAATCTCGCGAAAATTCACACTCTTTCGAGAATCAAATAAACAAGAAAAAAACGCCATTCACCACGCGTATCTATACAATATTTTTCTTTCGTTTGAATCGTAAAATTAATGTTCTCTCGCGCTATTCAAAATTGAAATCGAAAAATCAAAATCGTTCTCTTTCTCCGTATTTATTTTTAGAAAATGGTCTCTAGGGAATTATGTTGGCTATCTCGATCGAATCCGACAAATAGATTTTCCACGTGGCTCACGGCACTGAACACTTGCAACGAAAAAATCGAAATGGTGACGCGCCCGATTTCAAATGAAGAATTACCCGACTGACCTTTTTTCTGACTAGCAAATACCATTGGCAAACTCCAATTTCTGACCTCGTAGCGTAATGGTGATTTTCTGCAACGTGGTAGCAGCTTCTTTGACGAGTTACAAGATAACATAACATATTTCGTAAATATAAAAGGTGAAACTTGTGATGACGGAGCCGCAAAATTAAAAACCAGAAATGAACTAATAAAGCTTGATAACTTAAAATTAAACAAACTCTCAATCTTTAAAAAAAACAATAAATATTACATACAAGACAATATAAAAAAACTTATAAAATTATTAAAAGTCGAAGGAGAGAAGCTACAACTAAAAACAATTAGTATGTCAAAGTCGAAAGACAATGTAGGCCTCGAATGGACAAATCTAATAAAAATAATAGAAAAGCAATTCAAAAACGTAAATATAACAATAATGATATGAAACGTGACAATAATTCAGCCAAAATAGAGAAGATAGAGAAGATATAATGACCGAATTCAACACCACTAGTCTGACACTAAGGCTTGATCAGATTCCTAAAAGGAATCAAGCAAACATATTATTGGGAAAATATGAAATCAGATATTGATGATGACAAATTTATACAGAATTGCAAATCGCGTCAATCAAAGAATTTAATTAGAATCAAAACCAAACAACCTATATTCGATGCATCCGATACACTGAAACAAGCATTAAAAAAGATAGCAATAGATATAGTAATACAAAATAATAGAACAGAAGATTGCTAAGAGAGTATATTGGCAATACAAGATCATTTAACAAAGTATTTAATAGCAATACCTTTATAGAAAGTAACGGCGACGAATATCGCGGAATCATTAGTTAGAAGATTTATATGCATATTCGGTACTCCTAAAACCATACTAACTTACCAAGGTAAAAACTTCTCGAGTAAATTACTGACGAAAATTGCAACTATTTAATATAAAATAAATAAAAATAACAGCTTTCCATCCACAATCAAATGGATCACTAGAACGTTTATATCACTACATAATAACAGAATACATTAAATACTTCCCGAGTAAACATACAGGCTAGGATAAATGGTTAGAGTTAGCAACATTTTTCTATAACACCAACATACACGAAGGTATGAAGTATAAACTTTTTGAGTCAATGTTTGATAGTAAAGCAAAATTACCTTCAATCAAACCTGAAATGACGAAACACAACTTAATTACAGCGAATATGTACAAAATGTAGCTTCCCAATTTTACAACACACAAAAAAGTGCACAACAAAACCAAATAACAGCCAAACTAAAGTCAAAATACTAATATGACAGACCCGTAAATTTGCTGATACTAAAAGATGGCGACCCAGTATTCTTACAGAAAAATAACTAAACTAGCAAACTCAATGATGAATATTAAGGTCCGTTCGAAGTATTGCACATTTTTAAAAAGGGAAATGTAAATATAAAAATTAAAAACGAAGAAAAAAATGCTCACAAGAATAGATTAACAATTTCAAAGATACCAATCTAAAACACCATTACGAAATTCAAAAACCCACTAACACACGTTCATGAAATTCGAGATAAATAAAGCATAGTTACTGCAGATAAAAAAAATACGAGAAAATAGAAGCTATGCGATGCAGAATATAAATTAATAGATTAATACAACATTGTGGTACACTGTTAGAAAAAATCATAAAATCGGTTACTACTTGACACCGATTGTAAAGTTGTATGCTATCAGTGATCAAAACACGGTGCGAATATACCTAAATCTCTAACTTTCGCACCATGCGGTGTGAAGGATTGTTCATCACCAAATCTATACACCTTAAAGATCCAAGCGCGCATCGACCACAATAATAAGTGTTCGAACTGCCCGGATCTCGCAACACACTTGCGCTGTACATTCTGACAAGTCTAAGCATGTTTAGCATTGTTGTCGATCGTCGAAGCTGGATCGCGAGCACGCGCATCATTACTCTCAACTTTAACATATTTCCTCAATGTCTTTTTTCAATTTTTTTTCTGTAATATTTGTCTTTATTTTCATAACTTTCAAAACGAAGTACTCTATTTTGTCATAGTATTACGATTTAAGAGTGAAATGACCTTTACACGTTAATTTTTGTTCATGTATAATACACTACTTTCAATAGGAAGTGTGTAATGATACTGAACATCTATGAAACCAATCTTTAAAAAGTTCTTCTCCCAAAATAAAAGTAAAAGTATTAAACCATTCTGCTGAAAATGCATTTCATTCATTTCCAATTAAGATAAAATATTAACTGTGTTGGAAGTACACAAATTTACTTTTATTTGGGTGAAAACTCACTTTATAAAAATTACATTCGAAATAAAAATAAGTTCACTGTTAACTGAAATAAACTTTTCAGTGTGTAAGGAATGAATTACTTAAAAATAAAAAGGAATGCGTATGTTTAACGAGACTTTAAACAGACAACGAATGGAGTGAGTAGTATACATTTTAATTCAATAACTTGATTTTCTTAAATTGAACGCTACGTTGTACGCATACGCGACGTGCCTACAGCCGCACAGCGCGGCGCGCTGTTGTTTACGTATCATAATCAATACAACTTTTTACCAATTGCCCAGCCCATCATTTTTTCTTCGAGAATTTATAGTATGTAGGTACACCTTTTTTTTAAGCCTAATTTAAAAAAAAATAATACGCAGATTGGTAAAAAATTGACATTTATTCTTTTTTTGTGAAAATGGAGGTTCAATTTTCAAAATTGTTAAAAATAAAAACTACCGCTTGAAAGATCAGGAAAAAAGCTTTAAGAATCGATGGTTAAACATTTTTATATCTACTATAAAAGAAAAGATATAAGCGTTGGAAAACTCCTCTCCGAACGCGCCGTATTTCGGGGTGGTAAAAATAACTTACGTCGAATGCCCCATATATGTTTATATGCATCCATACACTTAAAAATGGAGAATTATGAACTGATAAAAGATTACAATTTGTACATTTGTACCACCCTGTATGTTTTTAGATCGAAAATGATGAAGAAAACAAATAAAATCTTAGCTGAAAATGCAAAAATCAAGAGGTAAAAATAAAGGTGGTGACACCCCTCAATGAGAAAACCGGCTGAAAAATAATTTGAATCTGCGTGAAACATTTTCAACGAGATTGTCGAGTTTTGAGGATTAAAATCTACAAGAAAAAAATGTAGCATAATTGAACGAACATTCAGGAAGTAAACTAATGTTATATTGCAAACTGCGTTTTTGCCATTTTGTAGAATTCTAATTTCATAGAAACAATTTTCCGATGGGAGACGTACCAGTTACTTGTGTCCGAATCCGTCGAATTGCTGCCGGGAGAAATTCTATCGCACGCCAGAAAATGAGCTTCGGCTTCGAAACATTCGGAAGATCGCTGTAAATATGTATGTATGTATATATGCTATAGCACAGAATTTCTGGATACTCTTGGCGATCTCGGCCAACTTCGGCCTTCCCCGACTAACATGTATGAATACCGTTTGTCCTGTATATGTGCACACATACAAAATTTTGATGCCCCGCTAAGAACCCTTCGAGAAAATTTGTGATACATTACTGACGAGAGGACAAAAGTCGAACTCCGTGATATCGTTGGCAGATGTGATTCCAATCAGTGCACTTAAAAGTTGTAGGCGTCGCTACAGTCAAATCTGACTTCCGACTTTTTGGAAGAACACCCTTAAGACACATAAAATATTATCTTGATATAACAGTAGAAGTAGTGCGCTAAAACGAAAAAGCTAATTGTAACGCTTTTATTACATATTTTATTGTTTTGTACCTTCATTTTATTTCTTAAACTCTCTGAACCTTTCTTTTCAACTACAAGACAAATTTTTGAAACTCAGCAACTTAAAGAACAATAAAGAAGTAGCCCGCTTCACGTATGCGCATGTCGTAGTAATTGAGTGGCCCAATTCTGTAACTCGCTCGACGCTCGAACGGCCGGAGAAGTTTTGTCCAACGAAAAAAAAATGTTTAATTTTTAAAACTCGATATTTCGATTTAAAAAAATACATGAATGTAGAAAATAACAAACCGAACAAGCTTTGTCCAAGAATTTTTTAATAATAATGAATAGTTTCCGTTTTAATAAATAAAAACAATCAAATTTAGAACCAAAAATTCAATTACATTTTAAAACATAAATCGTCATTTCTCGGCCAATTATTGTTAAAATTGTTTGAAATTTGCGATGTAAACCGAACAGATCCTAGCGAGGCCTACGAAGTGATAAAGTGTTGTAAAAGTTAAATTCGTTATGAAGAAATTAATTTTTTAATGGCAATTGTTGGAATCCGCGAATAGTCAGCTACATCGTCGAAAAGTCTGTGGGGAACTTTCGATTTTAAAAGACTTCAAGGGAGTAATTTGTTCCTTACAAGTAGAGGAAGTTTTTTGGAAAATTTGAAATCGACTGGAATTAAACTCGCTAAGTTATGACGATTCTTAATAAAACGCGCGGCGCAACACGGAACGCGTTTTAGTTCCATATAAAGAATGCGCGGATTATGAATTCATTTATATATAATATGAATATTATAGTGTTTATATTTTTGGCACTTTTTTATCTTTACATTTGAGTTTTTAAATAAATTTTGATAAAATTCTTTGCCCATGGGTGTAGCGTATCGAAACAAACATGTTATATCTTTTATTTACTGTTCAGTTATTCAAACTGGTGTCGTTATTGGAGACTGATTTATTAAATCACTGATATTTATTGAAAATTCATTAAAACATAAAATGGGTTCTTCGTCGTAATTTTTAAATAGGCTTACAGATCCGTTTGTTTGGTACTTTTTTGGAATTTTCACTGATTTACTAATTTGGATATCTTTTGAAATTTTTCACTTTTTGATGAGCAAGGGTTCCTTTACATTGTTTTCTAATTAAACCAATAAAGAATCATAATAATGGGTAAAATTGTTTTTAAAAAGCTACCAAATCCAATAAAACAGTTCCGAAAATGCCAATATCGAAACCAATTGAAATAGCTAAAGGGAAAATAGAAAAAGGTGTAACATGTTTGCTTCGATACTTTATACCCACGGGCAAAGAGTTGTATCAAAATTGATTTAAAAACTCAAATTTAAAGATAAAAAAAGAGCCAAAAATATAAACACTATAATATTCATATTATATATAAATGAATTCATAAGCCGCGCATTCTTTATATGGAACTAAAACGCATTCCGTGTTTCGCCGCGCGCTTTATTAAGAATCTCTATAACTTTGTGAATTTAATTCCAATCGATTTCAAATTTTCCAAAAGTTCCTCTACTCGTAAGGAACAAATCACGCGCTTGAAGTTTTTTGAAATCTAAAGTTCTCCATAGACTTTTCGACGACGTAGCTGACTATTCGCGGATTCCAACAGTTGCCATTAAAAAATTAATTTGTTGATAATGAAATTAACTTTTACAACGCTTTATCACTTCGTAGGCATCGCTAAGATCTGTACCCAGCAGTAGAATCACCGCCCGCGACGCGTAACGCGACGACACGCCAGTAGTATAGGGGTACCGATGGCGAGACGTAAACACCCCCCCACTCCTCCACCTTGAGGTAGGTCTGGCACCAGACGGCACGCGCGCCTTGGGATAGGTCAGGGGTTAATGACCTCATAAAGAGGTGATAATGGTTATTAATGGGTAATTAATGTCAAAACAAGCAATAAAAACGTCAATAAATAATGTTAATTGGGTAATTAATGTCAGAAAAAAATAATTTATGACCGTAAATATCCCTGTAGCCGCCTTTTGAAGTAGGTCGGTAGTTTGACGTAAACAAAAACGTACGGGGTACCTTTGGCTAATACGCGTGGCTGGCAGACGAAGCTTGAGATAGGTCAGGGGTTAATGACCTCATAAAGAGGTGTTAATGGTTATTAATGGGTAATTAATGTCAAAACAAATAATAAAAATGTCAATAAATAATGATAATTGAGTGATTACCGCCAGATACGTATCAATTTATGATCCTAAATAACACTACTCCCGCCTTGTACGGTTTGTCAATAGACTAACGTAAACAAAAACGTACGGGGTACCTCTGGCTGCTACGCGTGGCCGGCAGACGAATCTTGAGATAGGTCAGGGGCTAATGAACTCATAAAGAGGTGTTAATGGTTATTAATGGGTAATTAATATCAAAACAAATAATAAAAATGTCACTAAATAATGTTAATTGGGTAATTAAAGCCAGACACCTATCAACTTATGGTCGTAAATAACACTACCACCATCTCGTTCGCTTTGTCAATATTCTGACGTATGGGGTCCCTTTGGCCGGAACGTGAGGTAGGTCATGGCTCAACGACCTTTCGACAACTATTTGTTAGTTTTCGTGTTTGGCTTCTTATGATGATTCAGCCCCCACTCCTCCTTATTATTTTTTAAGATTTACCAAAACATAACACCGATGACCTTTATATATTCGTTGCGCACGTGTCAGTCCGCTTGTAGGTCGAAAACGAGAGACTGTGATTTCATACGACGTTGAAGCACACACATGGTTTTTACTCGAGGGGACCCAGTTTTCTAGGAAAAATTTGAATACGAAGGGAGATAAGACGTTGAAAATACGAAAGAGGAGATACGAAGAATTCCTATGAGTAGAGTCGACAAGCAACGGGGAAATATGTTGTGTAATATGTAGGAGGTCCGGAGTCGTCCGAGTTGACTGTGACCTTGTATTAACGGATGAATGATCTGTACTTGCGTTCAATCGTAAGGGTAAATAAAATATTGTAATAATTTTTCATTATTCTTATTCTTATTAATTCGATTACATATATGTTCAACCTCTTATATTTATAATTTTCCACAAGAAACGATAAATCTTTTTGTATGTACAAAATTTTACAATTACCAAGTGTGCTACAATTGTGATCTACTTTACTATTTGTTACTTTACTGTTACATACCCAAAAGGAAATGAGTAGCGAGTCGAAACGTAACGCCATTTTTTCAAAACTATTTGACATGTTTTTTCTTCCGGTCGCGTTACAATTTTATGTACGGCGGTGCATCGTGTTGCGTTAAATCTAATGCGTATTTTTGGACGTGTACCAGTGGTCGTAGTGGTATTAGTAGTATTATTACAATCACTTTCCATAATCATTTAAGTTAATTTTTTTCCATTTTCGTAATTTAATGAAATACCCTTGACTTTACACGTGTCGTAATACTGATCGTTTTCAGTTCGCACGCGAAAAGCGTAAAATTTAGGCCCCCCTCAGATAAAGGTCTCAATATACGCGCCCGACCCGTAATCCGCTAGCTCGTCGGTCAAGTCACCCAGAAAATTACCCAAAGGCGGTTCATAATCTTCGGGTGACGTCATCGATTTATTAGATATATATATTACTGAATCGGTATCGAAATAAAGCACGCGACGATCCAATTTTTCTAAATAACTGTATAGTTTCAAACGCGCTTGAATTGTCGTGTAAGCCGCAATAACTACGTTTGCACAATTTGATGGTGTGACCGTTTCGCTTCTGTCGACCCAATTGACAAATATAATCTTGTCATTTACCGGAAGAATCTGAGTAACCTTTTTTGTCACATCTGTGAAAATTTCAAGCAAGTCTTGGCGCGTGGAAATAATCTCTGTACGCTGCAGATTTTCGCGTTGCCCAAATTTCCCCCAAAATGAATTTAAACACAGTTTAGCAACGGCTCTTAAACCGGGATTTTTTTATATATTATTTTGTTCGAACTTTATCCCTTCGGTCCGCTCATAAGATTCTACGTACAAGCTTTTTGTTTGCTCATCGACACATTCTGCAGGCCAGCCGCTCGCTTCTTGCTTCATTTTTAGGAACGTATCAATGTATTTCGAAAACAGACCACCATCGCGAGTCTGAAGATTGTATTGCGTTATATTATACTGCCAAATTTCGAGTATTTTTCGGATTTTATAGCCTTTCTGAATAGCTTTCTTGACCTCATCGACCACCCACGTCCCAGTTAATATTCTATCGTCGTCATTCTCATGTATACAGTCTGATTGCCACTCGATCTCGCAACAGCTTCGGCAGAGAGGAAATAGTAACCGAGAATTCATTTTAATTGGCAGTACCGCATGATATAGATTTCGGGGTGGTAGTACTTTACACATGATAAGTCCTTCTACCCCATCTAAATTAATTGGATCTTCTAGTCTCGTGATGGCAGCACATTCTTCTCCAACATAAATAGTTGGATGGCCTGCGGGGAAGCGACCGGTCTTGCAGATGTATGGATATAGCGAACATACATCTACGTACTTAATTTTTTCATTATTTCTGACCGTGTAATATGTTGCGGTATTTCCCGTTCGTCCGTCAAAAAATGCAGCGCGCGGATCGAGAACAATGTAAGACGCCATTGGATGATTTTCCACGTAATCAGAAAGTTCTCTATTTGTTTTTTTCTCCCGATTAAACGTACATTCCCATTTTTCGGTAAGCTTGTATCCGAACGAGCGTATTAGACGCGCTGTAGATATTGTATTTGCATAAGATTTATTGAAATTTTCACCGTTTGAAAAAATAGGTTTATCTCTAAATTCCGAAAAACAATATCGACAACCGTGGAAGAAACACCCATGAAATTGAAACACGTGGCCTTGACGTTATTAGTCACATCGTTTTCATCTGGTGGTAAGAAACCATCTACTAGTGGACCTTCGGGTAGTCGATATTCTCGAGAACGACCTGCGTGCACAATTTCACAACCGTGCACCTTTTCACACCAAAGAAGCCACTCTATAGCCACCTTCGATTGGCGATTGCAGCGTCTGTTTCCCGGTGGTAATAGCCCGATAGTGTTGGGTTTCAGAAAATTCTTCCTATAAACGCCCGAACATGCTGATGCTATCGTTACCGCCTCACTAAAGGGGCAAACATTACCTTTTTGGAGAAATATTTTACGAAAAGCAACGCATGCTCTTCGTAAAATATCGACATCCATTTTGCAATATACTTCCATATCGCGTTTTATATCAAATACCTCATTTCTAGCGATACAGTCGTTATACCAGCTGAAAAATTTTCCTCTCTCATCAGGCGACATTTGATCGGGGGCGTAAAAATGCGCTTCAGGAAATGCTCCGACATAATCTGTATTTTCGAGAGTATTAAATAAGTGAGGGAAATAACCTTTCTTGGTGTGTTCTGGAAGGCCAAACGCTTTAGGCAAAGCACTTAACTTCATATGGAAATAATTTAAACTGTCTATAAAAATTGTTTTATCGAATTCTATTTTTATAATGCTTTTTCCGTTTAAAATTACACTCGGCTTTAATGATTTATTGAAGGCATTTTCACGTTCGATCAAATGTCTCAGGATAAACTGTGCATCAGAGCCCTTCGCGTTGTGCGCTATACAAACAACTTTAGAAAAACTCGATTTCTCGCGTACTGCAAAGTCTATGAATTCTTTAACTGGGTCGTGTTTGAAAATAAATTCATGCGGTCCGCAAAACTCACAAATTCCGCTTATATCTAATAAATCGATGCATGACTCACATACTTGATGTGCGACGCAAAGGTTTACGATGTGGAGGTTGATCTCTGGATTTCCTCTATACGCCACGTCTTGTCGGGTTTCAAAATCATAAAAAATAAAACGTGTACGGGGGCGACTTGTAATAATATTCGGCGAGTTGCTACTACTAATACTACCACTATTATCGATACCACGCCCATTAGTATTTAAAGTTGTAGAAGATGACAAAGACAGGGATGGCGAAGACGGCGACGACGATAACGGTGATGATAATGTTGGTTGGGGTCTCAAGGAAAGATTCGAATTTTTTGTAGCAATTTTTTGCATAAAACAATGCGCGTTGATATCGTGTTGACTTTTGCAACGTCTGCATTTCGTTAACCCGCACATGTGAGACCCGTAATTAACATCTACACATTTGTTGCAGCTTTTACAAATTTTTATAGTACCGCAAATACTACGCATACCTTTACCCAATTTAGAATATGAACCGGGGGTGCGGTGCTTATTGAAGCAATCGTAGTTGTAAAAATGTCTGTTGCAAACGGTGCAGTAAACAAAATTATTCCTAATCTTCTCGCATGCGGGTTCCGAAAAACACATGTTGCAGGTATACGGACACGAGTGCGAGTCGGGTCTTGTATAGCGTTTATTACAACATCGACAATATCTGCATTTTTTCCCAACCACGCCCATTAGATTTGTGATCGTCGAGAAATGGTTCGCTCTTGCGTGGTAGAGTATATTTATAGTATCACCACGAAACGAGAGGAATTCTCGTCGACCGTCAAATATTAAGTCTTCGCCGTTGCCGATACCATTACTGTCGTATATGACAATGGCAACATTTTTACCCGCGTAATATCGTTGAAATTCCTGAAATTGAAGCGTCGAACAACCATTTTCAGGGATTCGAACGTTAGCCTCTGATATAATTCGATTCGCGTTTTCTAATTGTAAATTATTATTGGGGTGACATATGCTTTTCCACGATTTACGCCATATATCTGGGGAAACTAAATTTTTTTTTAAAAAGTATTCGGCTATAGCAAGAGCCCTTGGAAAGCAGAGATTGTCATCGTTGCGAATCGACACGACTGATTTGCTACGGAAAGCAGCTTCGTTCATTTTGTTATTACCCCGACCGCGGGGTACACGAACGTGATGCACTTCAATAACAAAATCATCATTTAATTCAATACCCGACGCACTTTGCGCAACAGCCGTTATAAGATTTAACATGTCCGTTGCGTTGAAATTACTGATAGTTCGGAATGATAAACCGGCAGGTTTTGAAAAATTAGACGCGTTAAAAGTTAGACCTATTAAGTCGGAATCACCGCTATTGTCGCGTAAAACTATAGTTGACGTTATCAAGTCCAACAGTTCTATAACACCTTCTATATATTTGATCGGATTCGTTTCATCGCGAGGTTTTATTATTTTAAAACGAATCTCGCGACCCGACAGTTGAAATCGTTTATAGTACCGGAATGTATCCTCAGCAATTGGAATTTTACTTTCCGGTGGTCCTGATGATGATGATGATGATGATGAAGCTGCTGGCGATGATGAGGAAAACGCTGATGCTGGTTCATCATTTCTAGACTCTTCTCCAACGTCTGTGTCATCATCCTCGTCATCATATTCTTCGTCAGCGTCGGGGGTATATGCTGCATCACCGGTACTGACACTGCTGTTGGAAAAGTCGTTGTCATCATCGCTTTCGTCATCGGCCTCATAGGCGGATGTTGCACCTGAACAACCTCCACCGACTTGTCCTTGAGCGCCATCATGATCTGAAAACAAATTATTAACGCTTACTAAATAATTTTATACATTAGACAATGATAATAATTTTCGAAAAAAAAAACGAAAAGTTACATTTTTATTCCTCGAGACTCGAGCAATACGTCGTATCGACATATCGCATTATTATCCCGAGATTAAGGGATGGAAAGGTTTCCCCATCCGAATATTCATAATGGGTTGCCAACCATTTTGCCACCCTCTCCATTTTAAGGCCATATTGCACGAGTCGCAAGCGCTTTCTTTTTTCAAAGTCTAAGAAAATTATAAAAAATGTAACAATTACGTTAAATATTTTTAATGTACATGTGTCAATATTATTGAAAAATAAGAAAAAGCATTACCACTATTAATAGCTGCGATATAGCGTATACAGCTATACTCTGGTTCGTGTGCAACATCCTGCAGGGCTGGTTGTTGCCGAAAATTGGCGGATTCACCCGTGGCACTTTCTACCGTTAGATCATCGCTGCGGATGCTTCGCGCGCCATCCGTTGTCAACGAATCGTGCTCCGAGAGAAGTTCACCTGTATTGATGGACGATACATCGTCCAATACGCGAACAACATCTGCAAAAACAAACAAGATGTCGATAAACAATTTTCGTAATATTTCAAACCCGCTCTACGTAAATGTAAAGTAGGGAAATTCCACCAATCATAATTAATTGCGATACCAAGTTCGATACCTCATTGGTTGAAACTCCTTACGTGACGTTTACATTTGTCTATCCCGATTGCGTTGACCGGAGGGGGCGTTTTATACACCATCTCAAACGCGAAAGAACGAAAATTAACATTAGTATTACAAAAAATACACAAACTTACCCGTAATCGCTTCGCACTCTGCGATGATGCGCCTGTAGAGTCTGTCATGCCGCTTTCCTCTGGAAACGAGTACGTTCCCGGTGAGACGCATCGCGACATCGCACTTTGTAATAAACTTTTTATACACGTCACAAAACACTGTATGTTCGCGCTCCAAAAGGTACCGCACCAATTGTCGGAAATCGTGGCACAATCTCTCGTACGATTTACGATGAGGACTAACACTGTAGCGTAACCCGAAAACGGATATTTCTTCAAAGAGGTACATGAGCATATTTTATGAAGTTTTTTTAACCTCACACACACACACACACACACATACACACACACACACACACACACACACACACACACACACACACACACACACACACACACACACACACACACACACACACACACACACACACACACACACGCACGCACAGGCACACGCACACGCACACGCACACGCACACGCACACGCACACGCCCACGCACACGCACACCCACCCACACACGCGCGCGCGCACACACACACACACACACACACACACACACACACACACACACACACACACACGCACACACACACACATCACATGTATAACGCGGGTTTGTTGTCTTACAAGCGGTGTTATCGAAGAGGGGGCACTGATGAGCTTGTTCAGCGCGGCCCCCAGACGTAAGAGCTACTCGCGATAAATGAGCTTGCGAGAGCCGCGCGCCCCGGGGGCCGCCGCCGCCGCCGTCGCAGTTGTAGGAATGTGTTTGCGCAAAGTATATTTATTACTGCAAAACTAGTTGTTATTGTTATTATTATTATTATTTTTATTTTAACATTCAGTCGTTTACGGTAGAGTACAGTGTACGGTTGCTCTGCAAACAAAAAAAAATGTCTTCAAGTTCAAAACCCTCTATGGACACGAGATGGAAACATCCGTGGACGTGTATGGTATGCGGTCCCACAGGATGTGGTAAAACAGTTTTCGTGACAAAATTTTTAAGAGATTTGTCATTATTAGCGGACGTTTCCTTCGATCGGGTGATTTTTTATTACGCCGAATGGCAAGATGAGTATCGTAATAAAATGGTCTTGGGTGGAAAATCGCCTGCAGCGCGTCGTGGAATCGAATTTCTAGAAGGTCTACCGAACCCCGATGATTATTCAAAGGACAACAATAGTAAAAAATTAATAATAATCGACGATCTTATGCGCGAATCATCGAATAATACCATCATGGATCTCTTTACTAAAGGTAGTCACCATAAAAATATGAGTGTAATTTTCATTACGCAAAATATTTTTCATCAGGGTCGTGGACAGCGCGACATTTCACTTAATACCAATTACCTGGTTTTGTTTAAAAATCCTCGAGATAGGGCTCAAATTCAGCATCTCGCACGTCAAGTATACCCGGAAAATTCAAATTTTCTCCAAGAAGCGTACAGAGATGCAACTTATCGCCCACATGGTTATCTTCTCTTAGATCTTAAACAAAGCACGCCGGATGATTTCAGATTTCGTGCACGTATATTTCCGGACGAACAACCGCATGTTGCATATGTGCCGAAACGTAGATGAATGAATTAAAGCGAACGAGTTTAAAAAAAAAACGTACAGATATTTCTTATTGTCAGTGTACGGTTAACCGCGACTATGGAAGTATCGTCTGTTGGAAAACATAAAAATAACAAAATTCATCTCATCGCAAGAAATCGTAAAGACAGAAATCGCGCACAAAAAATAAACGACGGTATTTCGTGTTCTTCACCTTTTGGAAAAAAATATCTCGCTTTATTACACGCTTTGTGTCATGCGGATAAACGACAACGTACAGCTTTGTTGAAAACCGCCGACAGAACACTAGTCAAATATATCTGTGAGTGTGCGCTCAATGTATTGCGTGGTGTCGTTTTTTTAAAACCGCGGGAGAAGTGTTTACTTCGAAAGCATAAAAAAATTTTACGTACACTCGTCTTTACTACGAAAAAAAACGATAAAAACAGGTCTAGACAGGTCAGTAGCGGTAGCGGTGGTGGTAGTGGTGGTGGTGATGGTGGTGGTGGTGGTGATAACCGTACCTGGAAACGAAAAAGACGGCTTATTTTACAAGGAGGTGGACATTGGATACCGCTTCTTCTGGCACCGGTTATCAGCGCCATTTTTTCAAAATTAATCGGCGGCAGCGGTAGTGATTAAAAAACGTTGACCTTATGGAGTATGCAAAGAAAATGATACTAGTTCCCGAAAGTGAAGTACACGGGGCGAGTGAGGACAAGAGAACGGCGCAAACACCCGGCACAGCGCTATCGTGATTGGACGAGGAATTGTCTAATATCCTACAGGGTGGAGATAATAATAATAATAAGACGTTTGATTGTGATAATATTTCCACGTTTAATATTAAAGACGGCGAGGCAGCACAGATTTTCCACGAGCGTGGTAAACTCGCTCGGTACATTCGAACGCTTCAACGATATCTTCATTTTTTCACCAAACAATTATATGATGAAAAACGAACAAACTTACAGAATGTAAAGGATATTAGCGATATTGAAGATAGTGCTCATATCAAGAATGAGGAGAATCAGCAGCAGCAGGAACAACAACATAAGCCGCTAAACAGTGGACAGGAAATTTCCGGAGCTCGAAATGAAGTAACGTCCAAGGAGAAGGATATGATTCCAATTGCTAGCTCCGAAATTCTAAAAAGTGTCCCTTTCTCGTATAGAGCAAAAGCTTTGAAATTACTGAACCATATACATCGCTAGAAACGATTTGGTAAAAAATCTAGAGATATTATAAACGCTGCGAGATTCTGAAAAAACTTGTCGAAAAGTGTCGTCGTCGACGACGACGACAAGGAGGGCAGTGACAGGGAGAGAGAAACAGAAAAAACGCAACAAGAACGAAAACACGATAATTCAGGACAGATGGAATGGCTGGATCTCGAATTGTAACGGACAACGATTTGGAGCGTATTTATTACGATCCTTCACACCCGGTAGGGTACTCGGGCGCCCGAAACATTATTCGTCTCAAAAAGTATCACGTTCCCGAGAAAAACATTCGCGAGTGGTTAAACCAGAAAGATGCCTACACTCTACACAGACCTATCAAAAGACGTTTTCAGCGTTTAAGATATTCAGTTACAAATATTGACGACCTCTGGGAAGCCGATCTCGTAGATTTACGCTCCCTAAAAACTTACAACGACAGTAAAAGTTACGTGCTTATCGTCATAGATGTATTGAGTAAATATGTATGGGTCGAATCACTTCGAGATAAAAGTGCCCTTGAAGTTCTGGCTGGGTTTAAAAGAATTTTCGGTAGAAACGATGGTCGGTTACCGGTCGTTCTTCAGACAGATCGCGGAAAGGAATTTATCGGTGAACCAGTGCAAAATTATCTACGTGAAATGGATATTCAGTTTCGCGTTACCCGTAGCAACCCCGATGTAAAAGCCGCAATCGTCGAAAGGTTCAATCGTACACTTAAGGAGCGAATATGGCGCTATTTCACGCATAAAAATACCAGGCGTTACGTTGATATTTTGCAAAAAATAGCCGTTGCCTATAACAATTCTTTTCACACAAGTATAAAAATGACACCGGCTTCAGTAACCTTATTCAACGCGCACATTGCACGTCAAAATATCGATTCCAGATTTCACTCGAAACGATGAAACAAATCATATAAATATGAAAAAGGTGATCACGTTCGAATCAGTAGTGCTAAAAACGCATTCAAGAAAGGCTACGAGCGAGGTTGGAGTGAAGAAATTTTTCGTATAAAGTCTGTTTTAAAACGTCAAAATCTTTTCGTTTACGAGCTCGAAGCCTTGAACGGCGACGAGATTGAGGGTTATTTTTATCCGCAAGAACTAGGGTCAGTCTCGAAAGTCCGAACAGAACAAGAATTTAAAATTGAGCGTGTGATTCGTTCTAAAGGTCAAGGTGTGAAGAAACAATACTTTGTTAGTTGGGTCGGTTATCCCGAAGAATTCAATTCGTGGATCCCCGCCGCGAATTTAAATAATCTTTAAAATGCACTATTCGCAAATGGAAGAATTTTTTGTAGTTTTACCTAGCAACAGTAGCATGAAATATTTTCCCGATAATACAACGACAAGATTCACGACAGTTCTTCCCAAGGAAATTGAATTAACGGGAAACTGGTTAGTTGGATTATCAGAAATTCACGTACCTTACAGTGTTGTACATATAAGACGTAATAATAATTCATTCACATTTGGAAGCTTGGAGATTGGGGCCGATGGACTGCAAGTTATCGATACAACCAGTGCTAATATTTCCGAAGGTTATTACAATAGTGTATCTGATTTTGTAGACGGAATCAACGATCGTCTAAAAGTTTTCTACGACCAATTTTCAGACGGAGTACACTTACAATTCAATTATGCAAATACACGCGGGGGCATCGTTTCTTCGTTTTGTACGCAAAAAGATTGTAAAAAATCACATTACTTTCTTTTTCCCAGTTCGGTAAATAGGATTCTCGGACTTCCCGATATAGCGAACATTACTCCAGAAAAGGGGAAAGAAGCTGATAAGAAAAATCGAATACATCGGTACTACCCTGCTAGTTTGTCCCGTGCAATCCCCGATCAGTTATTTGTCTACACCGATATTTGTGAACCGAACATTGTCGGTGATTCGCAAGTGACTTTATTGCGAATTGTCAATATCGGTGGAAAAAATTATAATTACGGCGAAACTGTGGTAAGGCATTTTTCACCGCCCAATTACATTCCTCTTTTATCGAAAAGATTTCGCGAAATTACAATAGATATAAGAGACCACGCAGGTTTACTAATACCATTCGAGTACGGAACGTTGACCGTCACTCTTCCCTTTAAAAGACAATATTGAATGGGTCTACAATGTTGAATCATTACATAACATACTACGACGAACAGGCTGGTAATGGTCTTGGTGGTGGTGGAAACTTGTTCGGTAGAGGTCGACAAATACGAAACGTTTATGTCGGGTCTTTGGATCAGCGCGGTCATGGAATTGGAAGTTTTCTCGGAGGATTGTTTAGACGCATATTACCGTTATTAGGTAAAGGCGCTACTGCAGTTGGTAAAGAGGCCTTACGTGCTGGAATAAATGTAATCGAAGATGTCGGCGAGAAGAAAGTTTCATTCAAGGAATCGTTAAGAAATCGTGCAAAGGAATCTGGAAAAAACCTCACAGATAGAGCAAGAGAGAAACTTTCAAAAATGATGTCTGGTTCGGGATATAAAAGTTTATCAAAAATAGATCCTTCTCAGTATTCATCTGGTAATACGTTAGTGCATGTCACACAGCGGCGTCGTCGCAGCACCCATAAATTATGCAAAACCAAATCGGGGCGTGTTTCGAAACGAGAGATAAATAGAGTACGAGGGAAAACTAAAAAGAAGAGGAAGAAGCCGTTAAAGAAGAAGAAGAAAACTCAGAAGAGAAGGAAGACAAATAACGGAAAGTGTAGAAAGCGAAAACGTAATACTGATTCAAACGACATATTTAGATAAAAATAGAAATAATGTCTTTCCTTCATTCACACTCGTGCGAGTGCATGAAATCCGAGCTTGACCTCTTCACGCTACCCCCGACACAAACGACGATCGAGAGCTCGCACTGGGTACACTACAAACCTGTATCTTCCTTAACAGATGACTCACCGATAGAATTTGTTGTACCAGGTCATGGCGAAGAGTACATTGACCTTGCGCATACGATGATTAGTCTGAAAGCTCGTATTCAACCAAACGATGCAGAAGAAAACGCCAAAGTTGCACCTTTGAATAACTTTTTGCATTCAATGTTTAACCAGGTAGATGTGTTCTTTAACCAAAAACTTGTATCACCACCTAATAACACCTACGCTTACCGATCGTACATTGAGACATTATTGAATTACGGTCTAGCGTCGAAGGCTTCACACTTAACTTCGACGCTTTGGTATAAAGACACGGGGGCTCATATGGATTCGTTACCCTCAAGTGCGAATAATGTTGGACTAACTAAGCGTAAAAAATACACTGAAAATTCTCAAACAGTGGATCTCATCGGACATTTGCACTGCGATATTTTCAATCAGGATAAATTCATGCTAAATGGTGTCGAAATACGCTTGCGTCTCGTCCGCTCTAAAGATTCGTTTACTCTCATAGACGAATCGGCAGATGGGAAATTTTCAGTAAATATCAGCGATATTACATTACTAGTGCGTCGAGCCAAGATAAACCCAGGTATACTTCTCGCACATGCAAAAACCTTGTCAAATACTACAGCGAAATATCCTCTCACCAGGGTCGAGGTCAAATCGTTTGCACTACATAGCGGAGTACTCGGAGATACACTTGATAACGTTATTCTCGGACAGTTACCGAAAAGGGTGGTTATCGGTTTTGTTGACAATAAAGCTTTTAACGGCGATCGTCGACTTAATCCATTCAATTTTAAAAATTATGGTATTAACTTTTTATCGTTATACGTCGACGGCACACAAATCCCTAGCAAACCACTGCAGCCAAATTTCAAAACAAATTCACAGCTATTCGTGGAGTCGTATCACACGCTGTTTTCAGGCACAGGTATTCATTTCATGAACGAGGGGAACGAAATCTCGAGGGATGAATTTGCAAACGGCTATTGTCTGTTTGTTTTTGATCTAACGTCTGATCTTTCTGCAAGTTGCGCTACTCATTGGAACCTCGTAAAGAACGGTTGCTTACGTATAGAGGTACGCTTCGATTCCGCGCTTGAAAATACTGTAAATTGTATAGTCTACGCAGAATACGATAAGGTTTTAGAAATTGACTCTTCTCGTCAGATTATTACCGATTACAATGCCTAAATTCGTAAAAAGAGGGGACGCCGTCACGCTTAAAAGGATCAAACCGAACGTATTGTGACATCAGTTGCACGATCCGAGTTGAGTATCACGGTACAAGTATGGAGTTTATCGTCGACGTTCAAGGTTTTTTAAACAAAAGGCACACTTTTATTCCGAAAGAGATTGCTGTCACTTGTATAGAAAAAAACTACATTGGCCATTGGATTCTACGATCGAACGATAATTTCTCCGAATTACCTGCAAATTCGCGAAAGACAAATTCATACCTCTCCGAGCATCATCACGGGATCGAGTGGTTCGACGGTGAATCAGACACGTGTAAAGTATTTCACACACTTCAAGAAATCACGCGTCATGCCAGTCGCATTTACGTACGCGTATATCAAAAAAAAATTACTGGAGAAAATTATTATGAGACCTTTCATAAATTTAGAAGAAAACCCGGACGCGCCAACATTCACCGAAATTCGCTCGAATGAAACGTTCTGTATTTATCACGGAATCAGAGTGTCTGACAAATACTCGTGCGCCCTGAATAATGCTGTAAACTTTCGAGGATGACTAATTTCGCGCAAATCCGCTTCTAACAACAACAACAACAACAACAACAACATCGGCAACAACATCATCGTCAACAACAGCGACAGAGATAAACGTGAAGATTGGGATTCGTCGCCTTCGACGTCGTCGTCGTCGTCGTTATTGTGTGTTTCTACAGAAACTAGTTTCAGTTTCGCAACCGGCGCTTGCAGTTCGGAGGCGCCAAACAAAATCGCCAATGAATTCGAAACAACTGTTACGATCCCTTCGATACATCCAAGGGCATACGAAAGGCGTCTATCCGGCAGATCTGATTCCTCTGGTGGGGACGAAACCTGCGGTAATAATCGCTAACACGGACGATAAAACAAAACCAGGCTCGCACTGGGTAGCATTTTATGTCGACGAATTTTCTAATGGGATCTTCTTTGACAGCTATGGATCGCCTCCATTCATCACGCATCATATTCGCCGCCTCCGACGCAATTGTAAGACAATCCGATGGAGCGACAAGTGTCTTCAGAGCGTTACTTCTTCTGTGTGCGGTCAATATTGCCTTATGTTTTTATATACTATGTCTAACGGTTATAGTTTATATGATTTTCACCAGAATTTCTCTACTGACACTAGAAAAAACGATTACGTTGTGAACAAGTGGTACGATCAATTTTTGAGAAAATGTCAATATTCTACTAATACTAAAAATGAAACATGTACTAATTATCCGCTTAATTATGGCGGACAATATAATAACAAATGTATCCAATCTTGTACGTTTAAAATGTGTTATGTTTGAATAAAATGTGTTTGTAATAAATCTAATGTTTTCTTATTTTACCTTTGTCAAATCTTCCCTTCATAGTTTCAGGAGATTTCTAAGAAACTATTATAATAAAGTAGTTGTTTAGAGGGATTCCAGATTCTACATGTATTACTTTGTATGCTACGATTTCCAGCTTACTTCTAGAAGCTTATCTCCCCTTCGATTTCAAGATTTTCCTAAAAAACTAGGTCACTCGAATATAAACACCACGTGTGCTTTTCAACGTCGTAGGAAATTACAGTCTCTCGGTTTCGACTTACAAGCGGACTGACACGTGCGCAACAAGTATATAAAGGTCATCGGCGTTCTGTATTGGTAAATCTTAATAAATAATAAGGAGGAGTGGGGGCTGAATCATCATAAGAAGCCAAACACGAAAAATAACAAATAGTCGTCGAGAGGTCGTTGAACCATGACCTACCTCACGTTCCGGCCAAAGGTACCCCATACGTCAGAATATTGACAAAGCGAACGAGATGGTGGTAGTGTTATTTACGACCATAAATTGATAGGTATCTGGCTTTAATTACCCAATTAACATTATTTAGTGACATTTTTATTATTTGTTTTGACATTAATTACCCATTAATAACCATTAACACCTCTTTATGAGTTCATTAGACCCTGACCTATCTCAAGATTCGTCTACCGGCCACGCGTAGCAGCCAGAGGTACCCCGTACGTTTTTATTTACGTTAGTCTATTGACAAACCGTACAAGGCGGGAGTAGTGTTATTTACGATCATAAATTGATACGTATCCGGCGTTAATCACTCAATTATCCTTATTTATTGACATTTTTATTATTTGTTTTGACATTAATTACCCATTAATAACCATTAACACCTCTTTATGAGGTCATTAACCCCTAACCTATCTCAAGATTCCTCTGCCAGCCACGCGTAGTAGCCAAAGGTACCCCGTACGTTTTTGTTTACGTCAGACTACCGACCTACTTCAAAAGGCGGCTACAGGGATATTTACGGTCATAAATTATTTTTTTCTGACATTAATTACCCAGTTAACATTATTTATTGACGTTTTTATTGCTTGTTTTGACATTAATTACCCATTAATAACCATTATCACCTCTTTATGAGGTCATTAACCCCTGACCTATCCCAAGGCACGCGTGCCGTCTGGCGCCAGACCTACCTCAAGGTGGAGGAGTGGGGGGTGTTTACGTCTCGCCATCGGTACCCCTATACTACTCACGCCACGTGGAGCGTCTCCTTGCTGATAAATTAATTTATATCTCGAAAACTATTCACATAACCACCCGTCTTGGATGTCTAATACTTTTTTTTTCAGAAGGAATCCTACTATTTTATAACATTTTTAATACCATTCGGAGGAGCCTATCATTAGGAAAAAAAACAACTTTTAATATTAATTTAAACAAAAATGGATGAATTTATCCATTTAATTTAATACTAATTATTTATCCTTATAGTACGCAAAAAATGCTCCCAAAACACACCCCTTATTTTCAAAAATTGGTGCATTTCACGTGCAGATGTATACATTAGGCTGGTTCAAAAAATAATGGCTTGGTTCAATATGGCGGGTTCAATATGGCGGACAAAACATTTTGTTAAATTCAACGAAAATTTAAAATTTTTTGTCCGCCATTTTGAATATAAAATTTGTGATGTCGGAGTCCTAATCGGCGACCTAAAAACCTCAAAATATACAGTTCTGTTGAAATCAATAGAAATGTAAGATATTTTGTTCCCCGTACTGCATCCGCCATTTTGAATTTCCAAATTTTAAGATCAGTGTTATGAGTTCTACAGTTTTTGTTCTGTAACATTTGTTCTTGAAAGTGAGCGCATTTGAGTTGAAAACACCATAAAAGTTTACTTTCCTAATGCGCCATTTCGGACACCATATTGAATTCGGGATATTGAAAATGGTTTTCAGGTTCCATAACTTTTCAGTTCTAGTTTCAATTACGTACAATTTATATTTTGTATTTATTAAACAAAAAAATTTGCATAATGCCAAACATTAAAGATAAAGTGATTTATTTAGTGGGACTTGAAGAGGAAAAAATGAAGGGGAATAAATTGCCCACTATACGGGAAGCTTTAAGTGTTTTCTTTTATAAGTTTTTCATGGTGAGGAATAATAACATGTGCCATGTTGATTTTAACATCATGTTGTCATTCCTCACCATGAAAAACTTTTCCAATTCTGATCACCTGAAGATACATATTTATCAGAATAATTTATTTCTTCTTTATTTCATGTTTTATTAAAAACAAACTTTCTTTTTCTTTAATACTTCAATAAAATTCATCAACACTTTGATAAAACAGTTACGAAATTACATCTATTTTTAGGACTTCTACCCATTTGTCATTTGTATAAAAATTTAGACGTATTTTGTGCCACTTTAGGACCACCTGCTCTCCGTTCGTTTTTCTCGCGTTGCAAAATCATTCTTTCTTTAATTCCTTTTCGTGTTTGACTCTGCATATGGCTCAGACATTTATTTAACGAATTTATATCATTATGAGCAACAATACGTTAATGTTAAATAATTATAAACAAAATAATATATTATTATATTACGCTATTCCGACAAATGGGATTACAGTCATTCATTAACATTCTTATGTTTTTTCGGTCGCGGACAAAGAATCTGATCTTAAAATTTTGAAATTCAAAATGGCGGATGCAATATGGGGAACAAAATATCTTACATTTCTATTGATTTCAACAGAACTGTACATGTTGAGGTTTTTAGGTCGCCGATTAGGACTCCGACATCACAAATTCTATATTCAAAATGGCGGACAAAAAATTTTAAATTTTCGTTGAATTTAACAAAATGTTTTGTCCGCCATATTGAACCCGCCATATTGAATTTAAAAATTTTGAGGTCGAATGCCAACCAGCGACCCCGAAATACAGAGTTCTGTTTAATTTAATTTCAATTTAAGAATTTTTGTCCGCCATTTTGAATTTTAAAATTTATGGGTCCGGTTCGTAATCACCGATCCCAAAACCCACCGTAAGAATGTTCAAGCGATTTAGATACAATGTGCAAATCGTGACACAAGCGGTTAAAACATCAGGAAAGTTTATGTTGCCAAAGCGCCATTTCGGACGCCGTATTGGATTCGGTATATTGAAATTAATTTTTATATGCTCGTAACATTTCAATTCTAGATCAAATTGTACCATTTCAAAACGTTTTATGAATAAAGAAAAAGTTTTTCAAGTTGAAAATTATGTTTGAAAAAAAAGGATCGAAAAAATACAGTATTTTTAACTTACGTCTAAGAAATTAGCATGTTTTTTTTAACATTTTACGAAGTCTATTAATGGAATGTTGAGTATTCATACATATTTTATCGATACCAGAGCGTATAGAATGCTTGAATGAACTTCTGAAGTATATGCCAAGTTGAATGAGACAAGTCTCTCATTTACGTGTTAATTAAATGGGAAAAAGTATTTCGCGATGCGCGACGCGAAAAAAAAATCGCCTTGCACCCATGCAAGGAGGTATTAATAGTGACCCCAGAAGGCTTACTTTGCAAGGGTGGGAGGTGAAAAGAAAAATTTTTTTAGCCTAGTATACATTCACCTGTGAATATAGGCGCAATATTCAATATGGTAGAAATTTGAACCCCTACTACTAGACAATCGCGTGGACTAAAGTTTTAAAATTGTTATCAGATCTTTATCATCAGTAGCACTATCGATTATAACATTTCAGGACTATTCAGAAACTTTTATTTTTTAGAGTGGATGACTTCATGCGATATGCCTCATATGTCTCACAAAACTTGACTGTATCTGCTTTTCCCTACTCGAAAAGGAGGATAGAAAAGTATAGGATTTTTTCCAATATTTTCCTATCCTATTTTTGGCACGAATTAATTCTATATTTTTCTATCCTAACGAAAGTGGATAGAAATTGATAGGATTTGTTTCGATATTTTTCTATACTACGTTCGTCACGAATTTCATACACGCATGTGCACATGCGCGCGCGCGGACACACGCGCGTAGTGTTTTGTTCTTCAAGTGGTCTTGTTTCATAGTTTTCGTTGTCCAGGTGTTCCGCACCATAGTTTTTCGCCGTCTCTAGGTCGACTGCTCCATAGTTTTCGGTATCCAGGTGGTCCGCTCCATAGTTTTCGTTGTCCAGGTGTTTCGCACCATAGTTTTTCGCCGCCTAGGTGGACCGCTCCATAGTTTTCGTTGTCCAGGTGTTCCGCACCATAGTTTTTCTCCGTCTAGGTCGACCGCTCCATAGTTTTCGGTATCTAGGTGGTCCGATCCATTGTTTTCGTTGTCCATGTGTTCCGCACCGTAGTTTTTCGCAGTCTAGATCGACCACTCCATAGTTTTCGGTATCTAGGCAGTTTACTCCATAGTTTTCATTGTCCAGGTGTTCCGCACCATAGTTTTTCGCCGTCTAGGTCGACCGCTCCATAGTTTTCGATATCTAGGTGGTCCGCTTTATAGTTTTCGTTGTCCAGATGTTCCGCCCCATGGTTTTTCGCCTGGACGGTGAAAAACTTCGGTGCGGAATACTTAGACACCGAAAACTACGGAGCGGTCGACGTGGACCGTAAAAATATAAAAATCACATTTTGATTCGTTTTGATAGAATTTCTATAAATTTTTAGGATACATAATGATAAAAGTGTAATGAGATACATTTGGATCGATTCTCTATACACGATTGGGATAGAAATTTATTGATATTACCTAATGGATAGAAAAATATTAACATTGGCTTTACTTGAAGTATTCAGATAGGATAAGAATTGATAGATTTACATTATGTGCCAAAAATAGGATTCAAAAGCATACGAATCACGCAGAATTTCTATACTTTTCTATGCTTTTCTATCCTCCTTTTCGAGTAGGGTTAAAACCGCGCAGAAATGGTGCGCGGTCACGTGGGCAAAATCTCTCACGACACCGTTGAAAAAATATTGCGGACTGGACGTGAATCGATCACCAGCCGGGTTTAGGCAAATCGCATGGGCTTACAGTGGAAGTATGGGACGTCTTTCGTGAATGTAGTACATGGTCATAACTATCCTTGTTCACGGAAGCAGCATGGACTAGAGTTGCACGGGTTCCATGAGCAAATATCCCGGCAGGGGCGCTAGTTCGTTGCGATTGTGAGCGCATAGGCTCATGAAAAAATATCAGCAGAGTTCTCTCCGTGTAGCCACGCGTTATCGTGAATGCCTTCAAAATTTGTTTTTGTAGTTCTCTTCCACATGATCAGATGTTTGAAAGGGATAGCTCAAGCTGTAAAGTTCGGGTCATTTTTGACACTTCAAGATCTTCGAATGGTCTAAACGATAATCTACATATGGGTCTTAAATTGAAACAAGATTTCTCAGTCATTGCGTTCCGTTATCCTACTCATATGTGTGCAGTATTAGTAGTAGAATTATTATCGATTATTGCGCAATCATACTTTTGTATTGGTCGTAATTTAGTACACTTTAGTATTTTTTGAAACGTAATTGAGTTAATAAATTTAATTAAGTTATAACAAATAACAGACATTTTTTGACCTTAGGTGATTTAAATTATTCTTAGGTTATTTATTCATTTTTTTTAATTCACACCATAAATAATATTCTCGAAGAATATTAAAGTTTTATGAAACCCCTGAGCCACATGCATTGTAAGACATAATAATTTCTGAAGTAATCAAGATAGTCAGTACCGACTATTTCAATATATCCTAAGAGTTTTTTCAAGCACTTTTAATATAAAAAAATTATCAAATAAACAGTTACATGAGACATGTATTTTTGTACCTGCTAATGGACCTTTTGTGTACAAAAGATTAGAAAACTTGCTGAAGATGAACCTAGGTCCAAAAATGCAAAATTAAAAATGGTGGATGCAGTATAGCGAAGGCTAATTTATACAAATGTTTGTAATCGCTTGAAACTTGTTACTAAGGATTTCTGGGATTTCCGGGGTTGTTGAAGATGAATCTATGGCAAAAAATGTCATAATTTAATATGGTGGGTTCCTATATTTCGAATTCTCATTTACGAAAGTCATCATTTAACTTATTTGCATATGTTCTTTGGAAGCAATAGTATTCTTAGTATTTTATAAACATATAAAAACGTTGACCAATAATTTTCCTGCTTCTCTACTGTGTAGGGGAGAACGGGGTAATTACGACAGGTCGGATAATTCCGACCTCCGTAATATCTCGCTGACAATATGACATCCCGTAATGGTATTGAAATTTTGTGAAAACACTGATGAGTACAACTGTTTTGATTGCGGTAGTTGTTTATTTACTTTGCATTGAACCACGTGGCAGTAATGTTATTGTTTCTTATCGCTAATTTAGAAATTGTAGTATTAGAAATAAGTAATATAGTTTGAAATTATTGTGCAAACGAATCAAACGTAAGTAATTTAGAAAGCCTTAACTTTGTATTTAATGAAATCAATTTGGTTTTTAGTGAGATGAGAGTGTGTTTTTAAGTGCGTGTATTTTTTAAAATAAAGAACGTGCAGGGTAATTCCGACCTCTAATGTACGGGGTAATTGCGACCGTCCTTTTTCATGTTTATTTTCGTTTGTTTTTTATCACAACCATATTATGCAACGTTATGTATACTAATATTATGAATACATTTGATAAATGTAACATTTAAAATGAAAAATTCTCGACCGCTTGTATTTAAACATATTGTGCGTATACTCGGTATTTTCTACTTGTTTACTTTTTCTACATATAATATACGGACCGTCACACCGAGTATACGCACAATATGTTATGTATACATTATATATAATGTATCACAAATGTGTTGATTTTAGTTGGAAATGGGGCGAAAATACATGCGAAAAACCGCAAAACGAGACGCTGAAAATTTGAAAAAAGCAGTTGCTGCTATGGTATTAAGTGTATCGCCAAGAGCAGTGTCGCGCGATTTTGGTATTCCTCGGTCAACTTTGTTGCTTCATCGACGGCACAATGTAGACAACCGAGACAATGACGAGCCAAATGTAGCCGAAACAGTATTTCAAACGGAAGTCAATGTCAATATGTTGGATATAAAAGAAGTTGGAAGGCCAACAGTGAGTAAATATATTTATGATTTTTTTCTGTCGAAAATCCCAAATAGAGATATCAGAAGTGATTAATCGTGCCGATCTTATTTTTTTGTGGGTATTCAGCAAAGAACAAGAAAATGTGTTAGAGAAATACTCGTTGCATTCGTCTGATATCTATTTTGGGTTAACACCCACACACACGTGAATCTTAGCATAACAATACGCTGTCGAACTGAAGTTAACAATTCCTGATAGATGGAATGAAACTAAAAAGGCTGGCATCGATTGGTTTAATGGATTTTTAAATCGCCATTCGAAGTTGTCCATTAGAAAGCCTGAAGCCACTAGTATTGGTCGAGTTTCAGCTTTTAATAGAGCGACTGTAGAATCCTTCTTCAAAAATTACATTGCAGCGTCCAAAAACATTGAATTTTCGCCGCATAACATCTGGAATGTTGACGAAACAGGTGTCACTACTGCACAGAAAACACTGCACGTAATCGGAAGACGTGGCCGTAAACAAATTGGTGAAGTCACGTCTGAAGAACAGGTAAATTGATGACTCTTGTGGTATGTGTTTCAGCTGCTGGTATGAAAATTCCACCATTTTTTGTTGTTCCTGGGAAACGATACCAACCGCATTATCTCAATGGCGCTCCAAGTGGATCTGTTGGTAGAGTTAACCCATCAGGGTGGATTAATTCTGGTTTATTTCTTGATTTTTTGATACATTTTAAAAATGTTACACGTTGAACGGTAGATCAGACAGTGTTATTGCCGTTAGATAATCATGAATCCCATTGATCACTGTCAGCTTTACAATTTTGTAAAGCAAACGGAATTCACGTTGTTTCTTTTCCTACACATTGCTCACATCGACTCCTACCACTCGATGTTAGTGTCTTTGGAACGTTTAAAACTGCAATGCAAAAGCAGTATGAAAATTGTATGCCTATGCATCCTGTTCGCGGTATTGCAATTCCTGATATTCCCCAAATGATTAATCGCGCTCTCGAAGTGAGTGGAACTGAAATTAACATTAAATCAGGATTCCGTGCCACTGGTGTTTGGCCTTTGGATAGCGATGTATTTCAGGATATAGACTGTCTACCAAGTTCGACAACAGATCGTGACTTTCCCTTTTTGGGGTCGGAATTACCCATACTTTGATAGAATCTGAAGAATTGCATTTTTTTACTATTGAAGATATAATCCTATAATAGACCTATAACAAAGTATTAATAATATCGATAAATGTTTACCCATGCAATACACTTTAAAAAAGCATAACGTAATAATTTGATACAATTCTTCACGATAATAATTTGTGCTTACAATTGACATTTTCGTGTGTATAATTTAAATATGTATGGAATTTTGACAATGTGTATGTGTGTGTGTCTTCGCGTAACTTTTTCCGTCTTCTTTTATGATTAGTGATATTTTAGCCGCGTAACTTATTTCGTTCTTTTATGATTAATGATATTTTAACCGCTGTAGCGCGAATCGTTGGTTTCTTAATTATTTAAATATTTGAATTCGCGCTAGACTTCCTATCCTAGTGGGTCAGGGAAACGAAGGGGAAAGAAGGGGGCGGCACGTGTCGCGGAACGGCAATGCACGTGAAAAATTCGTTAAATAAAATATTACACGGGCAGATTCGTCCCGACTTCCGCGCGTGCGATATACCGTGATTATATTGTCCGCGTTATATAAAAGTAAAATATATTTTGTGATTCGATTGGTGATCTTAAGTGCTGCATTACTGAATTCATATTTTGAAAATTATTGGGCGTAATTCCTGCTCGTCATCAGACGAATTCCTGTTTTGCGAAACGTCAGCGAAGTTTGTGCGCCCCCGTAAGTACGTTATTCAGGCAAATTGTTTCCTTACGTTTTCTCGTTGGTAATCTTGGAAGTTTGTAAGAAAGAATAATAAAATTAAATAAATAAACTTCCAGGCTTCATTCGAAGAATTCTTTTACCTAACCCTTGTTTAACGGTCGACCGTAATATTTTGGTGGAGCGCCCCGGTTATTTTGCACACCGGCTTTCGCTCCATTTTTCCGCGAATGTTTCGATTCTCTTTCTCTCTCTTACGTTATTGGGAATATTAACCCACTCCGCCTCCGCGGGTCGGACCTTCTGTCCGACATAGCTGAGTTGCTGATTTGGTGTATTCCCTAATTAATTATTAATTTTATTATCACGTCCTCTGCCCTTTCCCAAGGTCAGACGACGGAGGGTAACACTTTTCTGTCATAATTAGAAATTAATGAAAAGACATTACAAATGGCGCCCTTAAACGTGGTGAAAAATATCTTAACTTTAAATTCAAGTGATTGGCATTACAAATGGTAACCAACCACGCTGGTTTAAAATATGAAACCGAAATATGATCGAGAATGTTCTTAATTAAAGGAAATTAACCCCTAAAACGATTAATTTTATATTATTTGGAAAGAAAGAGAAAGAAAATTCGAAAATTTAAATATTTCATGAAAATAAAATTTATATAGGATATTTGAATTTTGAACGTTATTTCTAATTCCGAATAGAATTAAAAATTATTTAATAAAACCACAATATATATTGTATTATTATGAAAATCTGATTATAGTAATTTATGCATTTTTGTCCGCATGGTATTGATGGAAAATTCCCAAGTAAAATTCTTGATTATTTTAATAGGAGGAATATTTTCAAAATTTTATTTACATATGATATCGGTTTCAGAAATCAAATATCCAAGAAATTATAGCATATAGATATATTAGTGTGTCGTGTTTGAGCGTTCGAAATTGTCGATTGTTGCGTGCGATGTAAACAATAACAAATCGTTCGCGGAACTTCAATAGCAAAAAATAAAAATATATTTTAATTTTGAAATAAGATGCCAAAAGAAGAAAACGGAATGAAATATTTTAAATTAAATAAGTACGAAATTTCGTTAATTAAGTGATTTAAATTGGATTAGAAATTAATAAAAATTTTAAGATTAAAATGTCGATAAATGGTGTATGTCCTGTAATGTCGATGTGTGATGCCTTAACTTATTTAATATTTTAATTTATTAATTTTAATTTATTAATCGAGGAATCTTAATTTAGTGACTGATTAAGTTATTATTGTTTATCTATTTATGTGACGGACGATTTCCTTATACAAGATTGCGTGACTGTCAGTTGGAATTTATATGTAGATAGTAGAATCTTGTAATGTGTTAAATATTAATTTGTTATTACTTATGTAAATAATTTTAAAATTTTTAACGACTATTCCCCTATACAGCATTTTATTTTATTGGATGATTTTATATTTATGACAAAATACGAGAAAAGTTCATGTTTATAGTCGTCGTAATTTATTAAATTGATTGACTGACTTTCCGTTTTATTAACAAGATTTTATTTATTTATTTATTTATTTTTTATATAAATCTAGTCAGGTTCTAGTTATGAATGTTTTGTGGAAGTCCAGTATAGTCCACGATTAATGTTATTTATCGACATTTTGAAAAATTAAGTTAATAACAATAATATTTCTGTTCTCCTCATAGGCTGCGTTATATTGAAAGTTTCTAGGAATAATATTTAGTGGATTAAGTCCTATTTCCAAAATTTGAGGACAAATTATAAATTATTTTAAATTATTTACTTAATTCAAATATTTCAATGTGGAATTGGATGATCCCAATATAATCTGTATAATAAATAGGTGGATAAACCAATTTTTCTCCAAAATGAATCCAAATAATGTAAGTAGGCCTAATCCAAACATCGATAACTGGCTGTTTGGTCTATCCGAAAATCAAATAGACGACGCGTTAGACGAATTAGAATTAGACGTATCCGGATGCGTGTTAACGCGTATAAATCGTCTTAGGAATCGTCTTAATGGGAACTATACAGCAGCTGATTTTATTATAAGCGATAGAGAAATAGACCAAACGCAAATAAAAGATTATCGAGATAATTTGTTAGGATCATTCCGCGAACGCGAATTAGATGGTGTAGGGCAAAATGTAATTGAGGTCACGGCTCAGGTGCATCAAGAACAAGGGGTACCAGAAGAAAGAAGACCTATGGAGGTAGTAAATATGAGGCCTTATACCCTACAAAATGGTACAATAGTACAAATTCCCGTAGAGGTAGGGAATATTTTGGATTGTGCAGAAGCGGTTATCCAAAATAGAGGACAGGATAAAACACCGAACAGAATAGCAAGTAGCACCCGATTGGATGAACAACGCCGAGGATTAAATGGACAAAGAGTCACTTTTCAAGACACTTTTGGTGTAAATTACCCATCGGAAAATAACTCCAGAAGCACAACCCCCCATGATGTTCCTAGGGAGGGGGGAGAACAGGATTATCAGACCATCCTGGAGGAGTTGAACCAGATAAGAGATCGGGTTAACAGGACAATTAATATGCCTGTAAAAACACCAGATCTCGGTGAAGTTGTCCGGAAATGGGGAATTCAGTTTTCTGGAGACTCGGCACTGAGCATAGAACAGTTCTTGACCCGAATCGAAGAAAAGCAACAATTGGCGGGTTTAACCAGTCACCAAGTTTTAACGGCTCTCCCAAATTTATTAAATGGAGTAGCCTTACAATGGTATCGATTGGTGCATCAAGAATGGCGTAACTGGGATGATTTTCGTCGAGCTGCCCGTCAGTATTATGGAATTGATCGGAACTTCTTTCAACGATTGGAAGCCGAAGCTCAGGCGCGCACACAAGGTCCGGAGGAACCGGTCCGAGATTTTATTGTGTGTTTGCACACGATTCTCAATAAGTGTATGCCCGTACCCTCTATGGAGAGACAGCTGGATAGGCTACACCAAAATTTAAGGCCGGAAATCCAGATGGCCATTTGTCGTGAAGAAATTAGGAGTTACGATGAGTTACTCCAAAGGACGATGGAAGTCGAGCGAGTACAACACTGTCTGAAATTGTACAAACCACCTCCAGATCCAGAAATGGCACTTCTTCCGGAAGTTGCTTACCGCGGAAAATCGGATAGAGGAAGGAAAGAGAATCCGAAAGTAGCTGCCATGGAGATACCGAAGAAACCGGAAGTACAAGCCATATTTGTACCGCAATCCCGAGACAAAGCTGAAGATTGTGCGATTACTAAGAAGATGTTGGAGCAATTGCTTAAGAAGATGAACAGCTTCGAACAACAAATGAACGAGCTCAGGGAAAAACAATCTTAACATATCCAGGAAGAAGTAGTTCAGTTTTATCCAATCGGAACCGACAAAAGGTACAAAGTCCGACGAAGAATACGGAAAAGACCCAATCACCCGGATGGAATTATAATCCAAAATTAAGATGTTACGGGTGTAATAAACCAGGGTTCACAAAGTATAATTGCCCTATCTGTTCGGGAAACGGGAAGAAGGAACAGTAAGGGAGGCTTCTGTTCCGAAGAAGAAGACCTCCAAGAAAACAGTTCGATCTGTCGACAGTCTGGGAAAAATTGACCCTAGTTTGGCGGATATAAATTCTACGGCTAGTGAGGATTTTTCAAGGTGGTGGATCACTACAGATATTGGAGAATACCATCTACGAGCTTTATTTGATCCGGGTGCGGCTAGAACAATTATTGGTCCAGTTGGATATTTAATAGCTGCAGCATGCGGTCGGCCAGTAACCGCGTATGAAGGATTGGTAGCTCAAGTAGCTGATGGACGAACTTCAACAATATCCGGTCAAGTCCAACTACCATTTCAGGTAGCCGAAGTTGAGAGAGAGATTTTGGCGTTAATTATGCCCAATCTTAAACCGACATGCATTTTAGGTACTGACTTCCTTAGAGCATTCAATGCAGTTCTCCGCCCTAGGGAGAATTTATTAATCATTGAAGGCCGAAAGGGAGGTATTGAGGTTGAAGTGGCATCTATCGACGTAAGTCCTAATACACTTCAATCGTTACCCGGTTTGGTAAAAATCTCCACCACACAGCGAGATATTATTGATAGACTGGTGAAGAGAATATTGCCAGAAGACTTAGGTCATATTGGGTGTACGCCACTGATCAAACACGAAATTATTTTAGAAGCCGGTAGCCGGCCAATTAAGCAATGGTACTACCCCATTTCTCAAAAGTTGGAGGAAGAAATGCATGCTCAAGTACAGAATATGCTGGACGAAGGCATCATCGAATGATCGTCGAGTGCATGGTCAAGTCCAGTAGTACTGGTGAAGAAATCCAATGGGAAATGGCGCTTCTGTGTGGATTATAGGAAGGTCAACGCGTTATCCAAAAATGATGCTTATCCATTACCGTATATGGACTCCATAATTCGGAAATTGCAACGGGCTAAGTATATTTCGACTCTGGATTTAGGCAGTGCATACCACTAAATAGAAATGGAAGAAGAGTCAAAGCCTATTACTGCTTTTACAGTTCCCGGTCGGGGACTCTTCCAGTATCGGAGGATGCCATTCGGCTTATCTGGAGCCCTTGCCACATTCCAGAGACTTCTCGATCAATTAATAGGTCCAGAATTGGAACCACATGCTTTCGCTTACTTGGAAGATATTATTATCGTTACAGAAACGTTCCAAGAGCACTTGCAGTGGCTAGAATTTGTATTGAGAAGAATTATGGAAGCTGGACTTAGTATTAACCGGGAGAAAAGTTTATTTTGTCGGGAAGAAGTCCGATATCTCGGTGTATTGGTTAATGGCGAAGGATTTCGTCCTGATCCCGAAAAGATCCAGCCTATTGTGGATTACCCGGCGCCGAAAAACCTTCGTCAACTTCGACGATTTCTTGGAATGGCGTCCTGGTATAGAAAGTTTATGCCCGAATTTGCAATGATTGCGGAGCCCTTGACGCAACTAACAAGAAAAAGTCAGCGTTATATTTGGACGCAAAAACAGGAGGAAGCTTTCGGGCAAATGAAATCCTTGTTGGCATCTGCGCCAATTCTTCATCGGCCGGATTTTACCCAGGAATTTGTCATCGAAACAGATGCTAGTGGAACAGGTTTAGGAGCTGTTCTAGGCCAGAAAATCGATGGTGAGGATAGAGTACTAGCATTCGCGAGTCGTACTATGAATGCGGCTGAACGAAATTATAAGGCTTCGGAACGCGAATGCTTGGCTGTGATCTGGGCTATACGGAAATTTAGGGCCTATATCGAAGGTTACCATTTTAAGGTCATAACCGACCATAGCAGTTTACAATGGTTATGTAACCTTCGTAATCCAGTCGGTCGATTGGCTCGTTGGCCCTTAGAACTCCAAGGATACGACTATAATAACGGTCGAACACCGAAAAGGAGCATTGCACCACGTACCGGATGCGTTGTCACGCATGTATGACATGGATGAAGAACCGGACGTGAATGCCATCGAAGTGGTTCCTAACACTTCAGATAAATGGTACCTGGAAAAACTGAAGGTAGTGCAGAAAGAACCACTTAAATATCCTTTTTGGAAAGTTAAGGATGGCCAACTCTATGTGTATCGGCCGGATGAACGATTGGAAGATATGATTGGAGACGATGATGCGTGGAAAATGGTTGTATTTAAAGAAATGCGTCAGGAGATTCTTCAAGAAAATCACGATATTCCCACCGCAGGTCATTTAGGTCGAAAGAAAACAATAGATCGAATTTCTCGATACTATTATTGGCCTACTCTCCGAAAGGACGTAACAAGATATGTTCGTGGATGTAGTATTTGTCAACAATGTAAGATTCCACCTGTTGCTCCTAGTAGTTTAATGGGAAAAAGAATCGTGACTGAACCTTGGAAAGTCGTCTCTAGTGATCTTATGGGTCCTTTTCCCCGGAGTAAACACGGATATATACATCTCATCGTCCTACAAGACATCTTTACACGATGGATAGAGTGTGTCCCTATAAAAAAACCTACCGGAAAAGCGGTTATTAAGGCTTTCACCGAACGAGTCTTGTTACGTTTTGGGACCCCAGAGATATTTCATTCAGATACGCGAGTCAAGGTGGTACCTTCCGTACAACTGGGAGGTAGGGAAAAAAGAGATGGGAGTTTTAGTGTGTGAGATTCGTGTCAATCCTATTTAAGATGCCACATTGGGGATACACGGAATTCCAGATAATGTGAAACCCCTTTCGTATAAACAAAAATTAATAATAATTTTATATTGACAGCCAGTGTAATTGCGAAATTTAAAGCGAATCCTGAAATATGATAATTTCTGGTTACATCTGCCACTTTTCAAATGCTTTAGCCCAAAAAATCGATGCAGTCAAGTTATATTTAATAAATTGCTTTCTTGCTTCATGGTGAACAGCTTGGTCATGTGTCCAAATGTCCATTATTTTTTACTTTCCTTATTTTGATCCATCATTTTCTGCTCTTCTATCCTACGTTATAATGGCTTCATTTGTATAATGAAGGTCTGTCATTCGTTAATTCCAATTTGGATGATCTTTCACAGGCTTTACATTCGTTTCAATAGACAATATGTTGACTCACGCCTGCTTAGAAGGATCGAAGTATTCCGTCAGATTCAGAATATAAATAGTTATTATGGAAATTTATAAATGCATGTAACATAATAACCCGCACCGGACGATTTAGGGCCAGATAGCCAAAACCCGACCGTTGGAATTAAAACCTGCCCACTAGAGCAATAGTACGTCGATGTAACGGGAGCTGCAAATCTTCTTTTAGATGGCGTCATACTTACAATTGTCGAGAATCTAGAAAACTACAGAAACCTACAATAAGTAGAGCAGCCATGCGTCTATTCCCACCTGATAAACAACATTTCGAATCGTTAATAAGCAACATAGCCCGTCTCATATATTCCAAATCGCTGCTTGAAAACAATTTCGACAAATTACTACCTGGTCGGGAATCGAACTCACGACCTACAATATGCTTTCTCATAATTTATAACGCCCTGTTGATGTTCCGTTCTTATTAAAAAGTAAATATTGATTTTTACTTTTAATTTCCTGAGTACACAGACAAAGAATGCTTCGCTGCTATCTAAGGATTAATTGAACTCAAACAGGCATTATTACTGCTCCATAACAACAAAACAAAAGTGATCTTCATACAGTAGAACCCCGCTGGATTGTCACGGTCGGTTCCGAGTCTTCCCCGCAAACCCCGCTGGACTGTCGGCAATAGGGGAAGCATCGCTTACGCATCTACGCCGTAATCACGTGACGTTCATGACCAATCACAGACAATCTCTCTGCTTCCTATTGTAACTCCAAACCGATGCGTATATCTAACTAGACACGCCCCTGAGGCGACGAGCGGCATGGTGGCGGTAAAGGGATTCCGAGAAATGCCAATCCAACGGGGTTCTACTGTATTAACCTAAATTCGTTCAAATACATGTGTAATGTCAGCAAAGATAAATAAATATCAGAAAGCATAAATGGAAATTGACAACATAGAGAATCGAAGAAGTGCTAGTAAATCTCTTAACTGAACTGACAAATTCCTTAAATTTAGAAGAATATAAGAGTGAAACATGTGCATTAATGTTATGTTACGTCTCCGTAACTAGCTCATAGCCAGTGCATTCTTAAAACTTGGCAGCCGCCATCCACCGGGCAAGGCTCAAACACGTTCCTGCCGCTTGCACTTGATAAACGTATAACACATAGATCTAATAGCGGAGCAATTATCTCAAACGGCACATTTACGTCGCCTAATATGAAGATAAGCATGGACACCAGGCAACCTCGTGCGTCTCAACATCATTCCTTAAGAACGCCCGTGAACGCAGTTACTGTGTCAAATCCCGGAATCCCTAATTTTTCCCCCTTTATTTCTTCTTCCATGTAATCTCCCACCTTTTCTAATTCCAATGTCAAGTGCAAACTATAAAAGGCCAAGGCAATGGCCCGAAAATCAGTTAGTTAGGAATCAGTTTTTATGCAGTATCGAGGGAGTTACGTCAGTTAATAAGTATCGAGTTTTTCGAAGGAATCACGACTGAACTACGAGGCTGTGCACGGAGAAGCCCACCGTCAAAGAATCTGGAAAAAGAGCCAGTGCAGCTCTGCTCAATAAGTTTTGGGAGTTGGAAAAAAAACGCCGACATTTAGTAATCTGTTTATGGTGTTAACTAATAAAAGTATAATGCTATCCCAAATTATAAAACTATTTTTATCTAACTGAAGTACTTGTAATTTTCAGTATGGTATCATGTTTCTAGATAGCGCCATATTACCATTCGCCAAAAATGTATGCTAAATGGATGAAATTGCAGAAATGTACAGGAAATAAAACAGCAATTATGATATGGTATTGCATTGACAATCAATACCTTGAATGGTAAACAAAGAACGGTTCATCTTACAAAGCTGTATGTCTCTCCGTTAACGGTCGGGTGCTACCATTATAGCCTCCAAACCAAATGTTTTTACTTAATTTATTATGCCTTTTCCCCTCATCTCATTATGAAATAATAAGTACCCCATTTTTAATATTAGTTTAGTTTAGTAGTAGCCTTATAATTGCACATAATTTACTTCTGATAGCATTTTTATAGTAATTATGTTTTACTAATAAGAACTTGGCGAGTTTTTTTTAAATAAACTGTTTTTTGGGGGGGGGGATTTTACTCATTTTTCCTAATATACAATAGTTGATAAAAAATGCCATGTCATTACGACAAATTATTTAAATTCTTAATACCGTTGTTTACACCATTTTATAATCATTTTCAATTTCTTTCCAGCAATCAACTACGAAGATTTTTTTGGTAATTAAAAACCGCACTTACAAGATCATTTTAACATTACATTGAGAAAAGTGCACTTGCGTTTTTGTACAGTTTCTGAAGCTACAAATTTTTATTTTTTCACTGGCAAGGATACTAGAAAACCACAGACCACTGTCAAAATTCCAAGAAGGTGCGCCAAGCCACTTTTCAGTCGGATATTTATTGTGTCATCTCACAGGTCAACTTCAATCGCTTTTCCACAAAGCTTTCTTCTTATTCAATTCTACAAACGTCAAAACCTCAATATTGTTCGCACTGAACGTAAAGCGCCGTCGCTGATCAGCTGAGTGCAGGCCGCCATATTGCAAGATCTGTTTCTTTGCAGATATCAAAACACGGTCGCCAAATCCCGACGCTTGTCCTTGTTGCACTTATTTTGAAAGACATCATCCTATCTCTATGTCCAATCGTTCACTAACGGAACTGTCAATCCTTGTCGCACTCATGCTAAAGGTATCTTCTATCGCAGTGTCCAAAACATCTGATGAAAAAAAGGAAAAAATTTTCAATCGTGAATCTTGAAAGCCGATCAAATTAATTATCCATATCTCATGATCTGCTGAGCCGATGTCAATTAAACTAGGCTTAAATTGAAGATAAAAAATAATAAAAAATATTGAGCATAGCCTGAATGAGGAAATCTGTGTAGGAGAACCGTAGACGAAACATATGTGTTCCATGTTGTGACATTTAAACTATGTTATCGGTAAAAGAGTTTTTCTTTTTTTTGAAGAGGGGAAATGCATTTACGCATACCCAGAGAGTAGGTAGTGTGGGACTCCCTCATTAGGTGCATCCGTCATCCCATTTCTGGTCTGGAATTACCTTCGGCCTACCCACCAAAACCCCTCACCATATCACGTGGCTTTAATCCATCCCGGGACCGCGTCAGCATTACTTCGGGATGGAGCCACCTTTGGGGGGACTAAATATTCCCACGACAATGTCACACAGAGACGACCACCACTGGCAACAGTCTCCTACCCTCAAGTTCTAGTAAGGGCTCGAGGTCTCTGAAGTAGGAGCTGCTGAGCATGATCTTCCTCTCTCTTTTTTTTCCCGTATGACGGCCTGGGCATAATCTTGCCCGGCGATCCGCGTCCGTTTCGCGGCCCTCATCTATAAAAGGGTCGCGCCTCTCGCGAGCCAGCAATGCGATGGGGATAGCACGCGCGATCACCATGACCGCCGCGGAGGAGACCGTGCGGTACGCGCACGCGACTCGAAGTATCCCGATTCTCTGCACCAACGTGAGTTGTTTTCGGAGACTCTTCATCGCGAGCGCGTCCGCCCATACCTCCGTCCTGTACAGCAGGATGGAGTTTGACACGGAAGCCAAAAGCCTCCATTTGTCGGCCCCCCGACGTTCGGCATGAGCCGAGCCAGCGCAGCCGCCACCTTCGTCGGCTTTTCCGCGGTTCCCGTTATGTGCACCCCGAAGGTGAGTCGAGCATCGATCCACACTCCGAGGTACCTCACCGCCGGACTCGCGAAGATCGCTGCACCCGCGACGTTCAGACGAAAATCTCCCCTGAACCAACGCTGCCTGGTAAGGACGACCATCTCGGTCTTTTGAGACGCGAGCTGACAGCCATAACCCTGCAGCAATTCCGACACTATCGCGATCGCCTACAGCGGTAAAGAGTAGCCGTTGCCGCGCTATATGTATGTGTATACAGCATGTATAGGATGTTGCGTGATAAGAACTTGGCGCGAGGAGCGACCGCACCTCTTGATAAATTCCATAGCAATCAAAACCCGAGATATATACCATATACTACGTACTCTAACAATATACTAGGATTGTAAAGTTCACATATGGATGATATTTTATAAAATCATGAAATAGAAATTTTCCCAGCAGCACTACAAACTATCTCAAAAATTAACAATTCTATCTTGTACCAAAATTAAATGAAAAAATTAAATAAATAGGAGTATAATCGGCGAACGACCGAAGTCGAACGCCACTCTTACACGCTTGGCTCTAGAACACCGTGACAGCCGCGATGAGTATCGTCGGCGCACGCGCTCCGCCTAACCGAGTAAGTAAAGAAACGATGAATTAACCTTAATCAGCACCAGGTTTACTATTTTTCACTCAAAATTAAATCACGTTAAAGATTTTCTCGAGACAAATACAGGTGTTGACATTTTCATATTTTATACAAAAAACATCAGTTAAATGCGGACTTTAATTTATTCTATTACATACCTATGAAGTTGAATTAATTGCAGTTGTGGGAAATTCCAATAAAAAAAGTAATAAATAAACGACTTTTATATAAAAATAATAGTTTTATAGAAATCACCCATGTATGAATGTTAGACATAATTAAAACACGTACTTAATAAAAGCACATATACGTACAGCTATATAATTAATGTTACAAGCACGCTACACCTTCCATACGATTGTGTATATTTTCAATGACAATTTTTATAATAAAAATATTAATAATAAAATAATGATTATGTATTGAGCAATAATGAAAGTTAGTAAGCGTATAATCTCGATTCAAATGATATAACTAAATGACATTTAGAAGTTACAAAAAATTTAGAAATTGAAGAAAAATTTAGAGATTGATAAAATATAATATTAGAAGAAGCCTTAACGAGTAAAAGGCAAATTAAAAAAGCCGCACAACGTGTTTTCTTAAAGCAAACCCATGAAGAACTCAACGGAGGAAAAAGTTTGAGCACCGAACAGGTTCACAACGAACAACCTCTTTCAAAAATAGAAGAAACACCCAAAGAAGCAGGAATCGAACCAAAAAATTCGTCGACATCAGAACCAACTGAAAATAATGAATTAAAACCTAGTGAATGAATTACAACCATAATCGAGATCAACGTGAACGATAATACAGTTAAGAATAATGAAAACTCAGTTACATGTAGCGTAAAGGAAATTGGAACGAACAAAAGTGAAAACGACGAAATTGGAGCAGAACACAACTGAAATGAATTTAAGAGTTACGTAATTATAACTATGCACAACGAATCTGAAGGAAACAGGAACGAACAACATAATAACGGTTTCGTATTTGAACAAGACTGGTCTGCCATACAGGAATTAGAATCAGGAAAAAAACAAAGAATACAGAAGACATACATTTAGATAATACCAGACCCTTGTATCAACAGCTTATGTCTCGAATAAAATTAACAAACAGTAATCCAATAAGTACAACAAAAGGAGACGTGCGAAACAACTTATTCGACACTTCCTTTTCGTCAGCAAAGGACAATTACTTCAGCTTGAACCAGGACGACAAGGATATTATAAGATCATTTCTGGCAACAATGGAAGAGTTAGATTAAGAATATGAGCCGTGCTCCATGGTCAAAACATTACCCTCAAAGACGCCCTAAACGTGATACCAACATTCAACGGAGAGCCTAATAAATTATATGCATTTATAGACGGATGCGCAGAGGCACGCTATATGGTACCAGATGCAGAACCAAATTTGGTAAAACTAATAAAGTGCAAATTCCAAGGTGAAGCTCGTCGTTCAGTGAAAATGAAATTTTTACAACTGTGCAAGAACTTGTTGATAATTTACGTGAAAAAAATGCCCCCGTTGTGTAAATTGATGACGCAGAATACGAACTAAGTGGAGTATTTCAGTTCGGCTTTGAGAGCGTTATATCCTATGTAAACAGGGTAAGAGAAATAGGTGATAAAATCATCGAAAAATATAAAGCCGTTAACGAAGATAGGATAGTAACCGACGCAGATAGAAAACGGGTTGAGTTAAAAGTAAAAGAAAACGTTTTTACGATGATTGAAAAGCGAAATAGATATTAGAATGGGAAACAAAGATTTTGCAACTCTCAGCGCAGCACAGCAATACTTACAATACTACAGAAGAGGGTAAAATTATCAAAGTACCGACATTAGAATTACAAGATTTTAACACCAACTACATGGAAGTTCAAAACGTACGTGAAGAACACGATACCATCAAGACGGCGCCAAAATCCAACACAAAGGCTTCAGATATGTGTATAAATGAGTGTAGTGAGAACACGAAACCTTACAATTTAAAAAGAAAAATAGAAATACGGTCGTTTTAAATATTCAACGAAAACCCCCGCGGAGAACACTTGCAAAAAATAGAAGAATAGAGGGTATCTTGCAAGAATTGATAAACTTATTTCCAAATTACACGAAAGGACTGCAGAATATCGAAAACGATGATTTTAAAATACAAAGAAGAAATAACGAATTTGACGAATTCGAGAAATGTAAAGCAATACCACAATAATAGTGAAGCACAGGTATCTCGTGGAAACAAAGAGTTTGAAGAATTCAATGCCAATCGGAAGCTTAATAACAAAAATCATAAGGCATGAGTATCTCATGACACCATTGCCGAAATATAGGGTGAATGTCAGCTTTGCGAAAAAAAACATTCGATGAAAACATTAAGGTTTACGACAATTACAATAAAAGTCACGAGGCACGAGTATCTCATGAAACTACTGAATTTGAGGAATTCAACACACTACGCAAATTTTACGAAAATAATGCAAACAAATTACAAGCATCTCAAGACGGTAATGAATTATACGAATCTGTATTAGACAAATTATACGAAAATAAAAACAATGCATTTTATAAACACGAAGAAAATAATAAATTTGATAAAAAAGGTGAATTTTACGTAAATCATGAATTTTATGAAAACGACGAATTTTATGAAGCAAATAAAAATGATGAATTTTACGAAACAAATGAAAAATATATATTTTATTAAGCATATGAAAACGATATATTCTATAAAGCAACTGAAAACGATATATTCTATGAAGCGAATGAAGACGATGAATTTCATGAAGCATATGCAAACGATGAATTTTATGAAGATGCAAATTATGAAGATAAAAATTATACTTTAAAATGGAATAAATATAATAAACCAGATCAGTTTAAATCCTCTGAATCAAGTAAGAGTAAACAGGATGAAGATTTACCCTCTGAATCTAATAAACAAGAATTTATCGATGCAAATGAAATAATAAATGAAAGTATGAGTAAATATAATAAACCAGATCTAGTTAAATCCTCTGAATCCAGTAAAAGTAAACAGGATCAATATTTACCTTCTGAATCTAATAAAAAGGAAGTTATGAATTACAAATCCGACAAAGATGAAATCTATGATTTCAGCTATGAGTTATATGGCAATCATAAAATAAATGATAAATTATATGAACATGGAAATTTTGAATTGAATAAAAATGAAAATTATGAGTTATATGAAAACCAAAATTATGAGTTAAACGATGTATATGGAAATTATGAATTAATCAAAAATGAAAATAATGAATTAAGTGAAACTTACGAGTTAAATAAAAATAACATTGACTTATAAGACAGTGAAAAGTATGCTTTATACGACAATTATAAACTAAGAGAAATATTTACAAAGGATGAAAATGGCAAAACCCCCGAAAAGGTATGCTACGGTATTACGTCACAAAGATGCTTCCAATGCGATGGGAACTACGGAGGAAAGGAACAGAGAGCACTGGAAGTAAGAGAGTTACTAAGAACTGACCACCTCCATAAAGAAGAAAAAGATCATGTCTATGAAATACTAGAAGGAAATGCAGACGTATTTCGTGTACCAAATGAACAAGCCACTTTTCAGTCGGATATCTATTGTGTCATCTTACAGGCCAAACGACATGCCAATAAATACAAAACAATATAAATTCCCTCCAACATATAAGGAGGAAATAAATAAACGAGTAAAAGAACAATTGGAAAACGGAATTATAAAAATATCAAATTCACCGTATAATACACCAGTTTGGATAGTACCAAAGAAGCCGGATTCTGAAGGGAATAAAAGATGGCGAATGGTGCTCGATTTCAGAAAACTGAATGAAAAAACAATACCAGACTCTTACCCATCACCTACCATTATAGACATACTGGATCAGCTCGGAGGGGCAAGGTACTGATTTATTGGATGCAGTAAAATCGGAAAATTCCTCGAACCATGCGTACCAAATATTTCCTATGGCAACAGCCTTTCCCCTTCTTGTGAATCAAGTTCCATCTGATATCGCTTTACGACAGGCTTCTATTACTTTAAACTAAATCAAATTTTCTCAGTTAAATTTTGTGAGATTGTCTTAGTATTCTTGAGCATCTCTTTTTTCGAAGAGAAAATTCGGCATTTCATATCCTCAGATACTAATTCCACTATTAAAATTTGCAGGTTTGTCCGCATTTTAATGACTTAAGACGAGACTTCATTCGGGTTTTTGCTGTCTGATGCAGGATCGTTATTCAAATATTTTTCCGTTTCAATTGTTTCTCCAGAAGTTCGATTCTATTTGAGAGCTGGCAATTTATAGAGACAGTTTCCTCGACTTTGATTAATTTTTAAATATGATTTCTTTTAATCCGGCGACGTCTCTTTTGATTTCGTCGCAATTGGCGTTTATTGAAGTCGCAATTGAATTAATCGAAGCTGGTAGCGCCACTTGCATTTTTGAGAGCATTTCTTCAGTCGCCTTGTCTTTTTCGATTTCAATTTCGCCGAACGACAGAATAACTCACGTAACTGATACTTCCAGGATATTATCGTCCATAGTGTCGAAAATAAATTGGTACATCATTTATCCTTGTTATAATTTGTCTCATTAATAATGGAAAAATTCTTCATTTTGCAAAAAACGCTATGTTCTTTGTTTTGGAATCTCGACATTGCAACATTCATATAAAATTTACATAAAATTATGAATATGATGTACAAATTAGGGATTGACTTCCGGTTTTGGACTAGGTGAGTGAACAAGACAGAGTTTTGAGAGTAGTTTTTGTCAGCATTTTGTATAGTATACTCACCTTTTAAATCCGCCCTCACTGAGAGTATTCTCAGGAGACGGCAACCCTGTACGACGGTTTAAAGATTAAGAAATTCTTACAAATTTAGAGTATTTGGTCGAAAAGGTGTTTCCTGGGTTACTCAACCTCAACACAGGTGGAATTCGGCGCGAAGAACGGGTGACGAGGAACGGAGAAACAGCCGGCGGATTCGCATCGAAGGGAACGTCGATTTGGAATCGATTCGATTCATCGTAGATTTCCGACGGTACATCCGATAAGGAGTCTCCAGAAAAGGAGAAGGCGGCGTCACCTGTGAGCAGCTGGACGAACATCAACGAGGTCTGCCGTCGGAGCGAAGACAACTGTACGGGGAGAGAAGGAGTACCCCTAGTAAGAGCGCGAATACGAGTGTGTGTGACGGATGGAGGAGAGGGGCAGCGGAGAAAAGAGCGAACAACGCAGCGCGTGCTGCGGAGAGAACGCGGGTGCGGAAAGCCTGCCGGTAGAAGCGCCGGAGGGGCGAGTGGAGAAGTGGCTATCTGGATATCTGAGAGAAAGTAGTGGTAGTGACGTGAGTGATAAGAAACCAGAGAGAAGAAAGAGAGGTAGATTGACAAACGCGGAACGGCTGGCTAGAGATAACGCTAGTACATCGTCGAAGGTAAGTTCGTGGTGGAAAAGAGGAAGAGAGAGTGATGCGAAAGAGAGGGAGATGGGTGGAAAAGGTGGAAATCAAGTGAGTAAGAACGTGAAAGGAGTGAGTGAAGAAAAAATGAAAGAGAAAATTGAAAATATGATGGAAAAACAAAAGGAGTTTTTTGAGGAGATGAGAGAAGGATTACAAACAATGAGAAATGAAATGATCAGTATGAAAAGCGAAATAAGAAGTGATATAGAGAAATGGAAAAAGAACAGAAGCAAGAAATGGTTGAATGGAAAAAAGAGCAGGAGATAGAAGTGGAAAAATGGAAGTTGGAACAAAAACAAGTGATGGAAAAGTGTGAAAAAGAAAATGAAGCACTAAGAGAGAAAATGAAAATTGAGGAGAAGAAATTAGAAGAACAAGAAAGAAAAGAAAGAAGATTTAATTTTGTAATTAATGGTGAAAAAGCAGAAGAAAGAACGGCAAGAGAAGTGGCAGCAGCAGTTTTAAAGAAACTAGAAGTAGAAGTGAAAGTGACAGTAGATGATGTATTTAAAATCGGAAATAGGGGCGAGAATGAGATGTATGTGGTGAAAGTACGTAATTTAGAGGAAAAGAGAATGGTGATGGAGAATAGACGTAGGCTGAAAGGAACGAATGTGTATATGGATGATGATTTGAATAGAAGTGAAAGAGTGAGACAAACAAAGTTGCGAATGTGGGCGAATGGAGAGAGAATGACAGGAAAAAGTGCGATAGTTAAGTATGGAAGAGTGTTGGTTAATGGTAAGGAGTATGTAATGGATGAAAGTGGTGAAAGAGTGGTAGGAGAAGTGGAGAGGGGGAAAGAAGGCGTGGAAATGAACAGTACTTTTAGAGGGTGCTTCACTTACAAAAGAGAGAGCGGAGAGGGCCAAGGAAATTAATGGGAGGGAAGGGGGGAGGAGAGTAGACAGTGTTAAGGGAATATTTTGGAATGTGGCAGGTCTAAGTAGAAAAGATGAGGGGTTTGGAGTTTTCTTGAGCAGTTTGAAATAATAGTGATGGTAGAAAAGGGTAAAGTAACGGTGGATGAAAAAGGGTGGGGAAAATTAAAAGGAATGAAGCCAGAGGGGTGGAGGTGGAGATGTCAACCGGCGACGTGAGAGGGAAAGAGAGGGGAGCAAGAGGGGTATTGTAACGGGAGTAAGAATGGAAATTGAGGAGAGAAAGCTGAGAGACGAGGAAAATAAGGGTATGCAAGAAAGATCATTGGTAATTGAGGGTGAAATTTGGAGAGTATGGGTAGTATACAATAGAGATGGAAGTAAAGATATGTTGGAGAAATTGAAAGAGGTAATAAAACAGGGCGAAGAGGATAAGCTGGTGATAGCAGGGGATTTCAATGCGAGAATTGGGAAGGAAGAGGGATGGATAGAAGGGGAGCAGGGAGGGGAGGAGAGGGGGAACGGAGGAAGAAAATCGAAAGACGGAGTGATAAATAGACAGGGGAAGGACTTGATTGAGTTGATCGAGGATAGAGGGTGGATGGTGATGAATGGGGGGGAAGAAGGGGATGAAGAGGGCGAATGGACATATGAGAAGGCGGGGGGAGATCGGTAATTGATTTTGGTGTAGTAAATTGGAAGGCGCGGGAAGGAATAGAGAAAATGATGGTAGGATGTCGAGTGGAATCATACCACCAACCTTTAATCTGGGAATTTGGACGGGGATGTGCGAGGAGGGTGAAGAATACAATGGAGGAATAGTGGGTGCAGGATTGGTGGGAGGAAGGTACAAGGAAATTTCGAGAGAAGGTGGGAAAGGTGGAGTGGAGAGAAAAAGGGGTTAAGGAAAGGTGGGAGGAATTGGAGAAGGTAATGAAGGAAGCGGTGCTGGTAAAGAGAAGAAGGAAGAGGAGAGGTATAGGGATGTGTCCATGGTGGGATAGAGAGTGTAAAGACAAAAAGAAAAAGATGAATAAAGCGAGAAGAAGGTATAGGAAGGGGGGAAGTTATGAGATTTTTGTAAGACAGAGAAAGAAGTACAGAAGTCTGTGTGAGGAGAAGGAGGAAGAATATAGATGTAGAGAGGAGAGGGAAATAGAAAAGATAAAGACAGAAGAAGAAGCATGGGCGTTCATAAATATAGGAAGAAGAAAAAAGGAGGGGATATGCAAGGAAATTAAAATGGAGGAGTGGGTGGAACATTTTAGACAAAATTTAGGAGGAGTGGGAGAAAGAACAATGGAAGTGGAATGGAGAAGGAGAAGGAATAAGATAGAAGAAGGTGGGATAAATCAAGAGGAGGTTAGAAACGAAATAAAGAGGTTACAGAAGGGTAAAGCAGCAGGGGCAGATGATATTAGAAATGAGGCCTGCAAGGAAGGAGGTGAAAATGTTGAAAAGAAAATATACGAGGTGATGAAGGGGGTGTGGAAAGGGGAGGGTTTTCCTAAGAAATGGAGAATAGGGGTAGTAGTGCCGATATGAAAAAGAGGTGACAGGACAGTGATGGAAAATTACAGGGGATTGATAATGACGAGTAGGGGATATAAAATGTATGTAAATATTTTGAACAAGAAACTGGTGAACGAGTTAGATAAAAAGAAAGGGTGGAGCAGATCACAGGCGGGGTTTAGGAAAGGAAGAGGTATAGTAGAAAATATTAAAATTTTAAACCATATAGTGGGGAAGAGGTTGAGAAAAAAGAAAAAGCTGTATGCATAGAAGCGTGCTGTGGGAGATAATGAAAAAGAGAGGGATAAGTGAGTGTATGATAGAAAGAGTGAGAGAGAGATATATAAAGAGACAAGCTGTATGGTTAAAATAGGAGGGGAGATGTCAGAAAAATTTTGGGTACAAAATGGAGTAAGACAAGGGTGCCCGCTGAGTCCAACTCTGTTTAACATATACATGGCAGATATAGAAGACAATTTAAAAAAGGGGCGAGGAGGGGTAAAAATTGGAAAAGATATGGTGTGGTCAATAGAATATGCAGACGATATAGTAGTGGTAGCAGAAGAGGAAGACGGACTCAGAGATATGGTGAGAGGGGTTAAACGTTATCTGACAACAAAGAAATTGGAACTTAGCGTGGAGAAGTCGAAGGTAATGGTTAAGAATGGATGGGGGATAGAAAGGGAAAAGATTTTGGTGGTGGGGCGAGAAAAGATTAGAAGAAGTTAAGAAGTATAAATATTTGGGATATGTGATTGAAAGAAATGGGGGGGGGGATAAAGAGCATATAAGAGAGAAGAGGAGGAGAGCAAGGGTAGCGATGGGATGGATATGGAGTTATGGAGAAAGAAAGTTTAAGGGGGATATGAGATGGACGTTAAAGTTGTTTGACAGTATTGTGAAGGGAATTTTGTATTATCGGGTGGAGATATGGGGATATGGAGTAGAAAGTATACAAGAGATATTTAAGATGGATATCAGGAGTGGATAGAACAACACCAGGATATATAGTAAGGGAAGAGTTAAAGAGGAATAAGCTAAGGGTCGAGACGGGGTGGAGAGCTGAAAGATTTGAAGAGAGACTGGAAAATGGAGGGGGATGTGAAACCGGGAAAGCGTGTATGAGGGTGAATCGAAAAGAGGGGCGAGAAAAAGGGTAGAAAGAGTGGACAAGGGAAAGTTTGGAACGAAGGGATTTTATATGTGGAGAGTAGGAATGAGTGAAGGAGGGTTGAACGAATACGGGGAGAATAAATGGGAAGTGGCGAGGGAGAGAGATACATTATTATTATTATTATGATTTATTTATTTTGGCATAGGGATATCCCCTTGAGCCAACCAAACATAAGATGATACATAGTTCTTACATAGTAAATCTAAAAATATATGTGCAATATGTGCAGCAAGAATTAATTATGCTGGCATCTTATATAATACTCATCAACCGCACAAAAAAAACATAAACGCATAAATTAAATTCTAATAAATTCCAAACGTTATTTCCTTTGAAGCTTTTGGCGCTCGAATAATAAGTTATAAAATTTAGACTTAAACTTAGGAAGTGAAGAACACATTTGTAGGTCACTCGGCAACGCATTCCACAGATTTGTTGAAATAATTAGGAATGATTTGTCATACGATGCATCCGTGTGCTGGGGCAACCTTGATACTTTGGTACCAACCCGTAATCGTCTATCAATGGAGTATTAACATTTAGTATTATATCAAATAAATCACCAAAGTATCTTTACGATAGCTACATCTGGCGTGAGAGCATAACTGATAGACGATTACGGGTTGGTACCAAAGTATTAAGGTTACCCCAGCACACGCATGCATCGTATGACAAATCATTCCTAATTATTTCAACAAATCTATGGAATGCATATAGAAGTAGACGAACAAATGAGAGGAGAGACGGTTAAGAGTTCTAGGTCATGTAGAAAGTATGAGAGGGTGAACGGCATTCCAGAATACATAAGAACATGTAAACGAAACGAGGGGAAGAAGTTAGTTAGGATTGCCAGGTGGAGATGTGGGAGTGAGGAGAAGGCGAACAAGTATTGGATGAAAGAGGAAGATAGGAGGTGTAGGTTATGTGGGAGAGAAGGAGAAGATATGGAACACCTGAAGAAAAGGTGTGAGCATGTGAAGGAAAGAATGGGAAGAAATATGGATATTTTGAATCAGGACGGGCGTGGACATAAATGGATGGAAATGATAGAACGAATTAGAAGAGAGAAAGAAAGAGAGAGATATATATATAGAGAGAGAGGGAGAAATGAGTGCATAGTGAACGAAAGAGTGAGTGTGTGTGTGTGTGTGTGTAAAATAAATGGTAAAAAGAGAAAGAATGAGAGAGAGAGCGAGAGACAGAGCGAAGATAAATTGTAAAGGTAATGATGAATATATTAAATGTTTATTAGAAATTATACGGAAGATGTAACGGAAGTCCGTGTAAGCACACGTAGTGTGAAACACGAATAAACGAATATATACAAATTAGGGATAATGTATAAACAATTATTTTGCCACAATATTCCTGAAATTGTCGCATAGAATATATATTTGAAGTAAAATATAAAAAATTTATTCATAATCATTTTCACGTTGAATTTACCTTTAATGTACGTTTGACCGGTAAGTTGCTACATCTATATAACTACTAGAAACATAACGTAAGGTTTAAAATCTTACACCTGCATCTAATTAGCCATACAAATGGCTAATTAGATCTGCAAGCTCCAGAACCTATGTAACTTTGTGAATATTTAAACTTCCATTCACTATACCTATACAACTGTATGCATATATATTGAAGCAGAAAGAAACGATATCTATATAATCATATGAATATAATACACACAACCATATGATTATATATGAGCGTTGAAACTCGCTTCGGGGCCGTTCGTGCTTTTGCACGTAGGTCCTCTTTCGAGGGGGCGTCTACTCCTGTAAATAAATTGGGGTGTTTAAGGGCTTTATTAATGAAAACAGTTACTATTATTATCTCACACTCCGTTATTTGTTGCGTTCAATTTAGTATAAAGCGCGGAGTGAGGATGAGGAACGGAGAAAGGGACGGGGTAAATTTAGGAATGTCGAGGCAGACCGATTGTAGGTCATGGCTGATCTTCATTATGTTAGAGATGGGTCGACATTTTTATGAAAATTAACTTACCGCCGTGTGGTAACCAGTGTTGAACCCGGGGTAGAACCCGGGGTTGAAAAGGGGTATCCAGTGTTGGCTAGACCACCCGGCGATTCCATAGGATGGTTTCCTTCGGGTTTTCTCCTAGGTTGGCCGTTATCGCGCACATCCGCGATATTGCACTAACTGGGTGTTCCGATCGAGCAGAGGTGCATTAACTCTGTTTGACGGTGGCTTCTCCGCGATCACCCTCGTAATCCGGTCGTGATTCCTTCGAAAAACTGATTCGTATCTAACTGATTTTCGGGCCCATCGCCTTGGCCTTTTATAGTTTGCACTTGACATTGGAATTAGAAAATGTGGGAGATTACGTGGAAGAAGAAATAAAGGGGGAAAAATTGGGGAATCCCGGATTTTGCGCTTAGTTACAATAATTGTAAAATAGTGTTAACAAATTTTGGTATTTCGCTATTTTTTTCGGCCGCTGTATTTGCAAATTTAATATAAACATTCTTGTCGGTGATTTTACAATCGTAGTGTTTACAATTCATTGAATAATGCATAGTTTTTGTTAGTTACAGGTTGGTTGCGTGTCTATGAACTATTGTTAGTTATTATTAATATCTTTATTGTTTGAACATTATTAAGATAATGTTAAAACATGGTTGAAATATTGTTGTCGACTTTTATTAGATTTTGTACAGCTGTATCGCATCTTGAAGCTGTTGTGTCGTCGTGCCTCGCGGTTACTTTTTTTATTGCTTTTCGGGGAAAAGCTAGTATAGACGGTCATAAACTATGTGTGTCTACTTGCCGATGGTCTAGTTCTCTACCCGCTGCAGTAGCTGTGTTCACGGTCGTTCTTAAAGAGTTTAACCAAGGTGGCTCGAGATTTGCTCGGTGTCCATGATTATCTTTATATTAGGCGACGTCGCGCGTGTCCTTTATGGTAAGTGCTCCGCTATTAGACCTATGTGTTATACGTTTATTAAATATAAGTGGCAGGAACGGGTTTGGCCCTTGTCTGCTGGATGGCGGCTGCCAGGTTTTAAGAATGCATTGGCTATGAGCTAGTTACGGAGACGTAACACCCCCCCCCCCCCCCCATTGTGCTAGAAGCTGGTCCTCTAGCTTCTTCATCATAATGAATACAATCTTTCGTATTGTAGCTATAAAATTTATAACTCATTTGTGATAACTTATTATAATGAATATCCGAAATTACATTTTTCACAATGGTTGAACGAAATGAATTGACAGTTTAATGTAATCAATTGTAGCTGTAATGAATTGTATGTACCCATAAATGTATTTTATACTACAATATTCTAGCTATTCGCAAAACGCATGTACATTATTTGCTCCAAAGTCCGTTAGTTTTTGTTCGATTTTCCCTAATAGTAGTAATAATAATTACAGTTATATATGCGTTATTAACGATTATGACATATTCATCTCGTACATTGCTCTCTTCGCTAAAAATTCAATATACACTTTATTTTTTCGCGAATTTCGGTATGTAAAAGATAGTTACACTTTCAGTAATCGTAAATCTTATGATTTCTATAACTACATCCATAGTTATTACATCTGGAGTACATTGGACACGAGAAAAATGTTCGTTAATCGGTAAAACAAAGTAATATATTAAGTTCTCACTCATGCCTCCCGTCCTGCTACCATTCTGGGTGCATAAAATACAAACAAATTTTGTTTTAATGTAATTATAATTTTGTCAATATGTATTTTCCTCGCTCTCCACCTTGTATGGCAATCCTTACTTAATGGCGAGTTTCTTATCATTTTCTATACTCTGAGATTGGCATATCTTAATCTCATTTAACTCCTTCCCGTTAAATCATGGTAAGCATTCAGAAAACCATGTTTAATTATTAGATTCACGAGAGTTGAAAATGATTCGAAGTTAAAACACGTTTTCTCATTGTTTACTTTTTCATCCAACGTTTTATTTGTTTCATCCAACATTATTTCCTCCATTACATTAACAAGAATAGTGCAGCATAATTTGAAAACGTCATGATTACTATTTTTATCGGTATATTTCGATAATAAGCTAATAAATTGCGTTCCGATAGCTTTTACATTATTAATTCGATGATAAAAATGAAAATGTGTAAAATATCGTTACAAATTGAGAATGTCACCAGAATTCGTTTCAGATCAAAGAAAGTAAAATGGTTGCCCAGTACATTTTTCAAGAGTAGCAAGAGAAGTACTAGACCGTTATTCCAATGGTCGGTGGACTGGTAGAGGTGGTCCCATTAATTGGCCGGCGAGGTCACCTGATTTAACATCCTATACATTGCATTTCTTCCTGTGGGGTTACCTAAAAGGTAAGGTTTATGAACAAGTACCAACGACTTGTGAAAACATGGTGGAACGCATTAGAACTGCTTGCGCAGATTTCTGCAGATATGATATTATCCTGTATAAAGTCATTTGAAGAAAGAATAAATAAATGCATTGAAGTGGAAGGTCAACATTTCGAGCACTTACTCAAGTAAGTGAACAGTGAGAGGCAAGGGGACTCACGTAAAACAAGCACTCGCCCCAGGAGGTGGGGGAGGGGGTCAATTTCATTATTACTGGATGCCCGCCTTCGTGTCGAACAACTTTCATCTCACACCTTTTTTGATTCTGTGCATAGTTCTCGAGGTATTTCAATGTCTTCAGATAAATTTGGATTTTTATCGATTACAGCGCCAGCTGTGAACCAAAATGCAATAGCTCCTAGGTCAAATTGGTGTACTTTTTTCCGGAGAATCCAAATCTGCAATAAAAAATGTGGGTTCCTATTTAAGTTTTATTGTTGTTCCCCACCCCACCCCCAGGATGCCCCCCTTCGTGTCGAACAACTTTCATCCCACACCTTTTTTGATTCTGTGCATAGTTCTCGAGATATTTCTATGTCTTTAGATAAATCGGCCACCCTGTATAATACTCGTTTCTTGTAAAATAAAGGTACTAAACATAATACTCTTTTCTTTTAATATACCGATGAAAAATGAAAATTTGGTGACTGCATAACAATTCGAACCAAATTTGATTACTTCGATTTGGTTTATTTTCCTGAAAATAAATTTTTAAATTATTAGGAAAATTTTTTTCCTATAATTATTTTGTGTCTCGTCAGTGAGTTGTAGGCGAGCTTCCTGAAACAAAATTTAATATATTGGTTGATAATTGTATAGTAGTAAAAGAGTTTCGCGAGATTAATTGTTAAAAATAATAAGGTTAGTGTTTCAAAGTATTTGAATAGTTATCTTATAGCTCTGTATTATATTTATTTTGATTCTAGTTGTTAGTGTTGTTCACGCATTATTATTTACTAGTAATAAAATTATTAAATCATTATTTTTTTTTACACAGACACATCTAGGTTGTGTATGCTTTATTCTTGAAAGTTTTAAACGGTTACTATGCACTATTCGTTCTTCATTTTTTATTCATATTTTAATATTTCCATTATAGTAAATTTTCAATACTCCAAAAGGACCTTGATACTCGTCGTCTAGTTTCCCTATTTTGTGATTTTTCTGTAGGAATACGGTGTCACCGATTTTTACATTGACTGGGTTTATTTGTCTATCATAGTAATATTTGGATTTTTCTTTGGCGGTTATCTGGCTGTTTCGCTAGTTCTTGCATTTCATATATTTTAAATGCTAATTTTTCGACATAGTCGTTATATGGTAGTTCTCTATATCGTTGACCATTGCTTTGCTCGATGGTATCCTTGCTGTTCTTCCGAAAATTAGTTCAAAAGGTATGAACCTTCGTGTATACTAGTGTTGCATTAAAATGTAGCCCGTTCTAACCACTTGTCCCAGTCTGAATGTTTATCAGCGTAGTGTTTGATATATTCTTTGATAACGCGATGTGATCTCTCTAATGGTCCATTTGATTGTGGATGGAATGCTGTAGTTTTAATTTGTTTAATATGGAATAGTTTTGCTAGTCTTTTCATTACTTTACTCAAAAACTTTTTACCCTGGTCTGTCAATATTGTTCCCGGCGTTCCGAATGTACAAATTAATCTCTTTACTACCCATACAGCACAGGAATTTTCTGTAATGTATCGGAAACGTTTCAGAAACGTTTTCGCGAAAATTTGAAATCATTTCAGATACATAACGAATCTGTATCGGAAACGTATCGGAAATCTTTAAATGTAGTAACCATGGCCGTTTTAGCTTTTAGAATTTTCCGTCTTTCTTATTATTTAATAGATTTGAAAGTATAATGCAATAAAAAGAACACAACGTCTGTACTTCTCAAATTAACAATTTATTTTCGGATACGTAATATTTACAAGAATTCGATCGTGCGATCTCGAGCCAACTGGCTCATTCGTCGCTCGCGGAAATTTGTACAGGCTATATATTGGTGGGGGAATAGCCCGCTTTTCATCTTACTAAACACCCCCGTTATGTGGCCGTTACATTTCCGTTATATCTCCGCTACATTCAGCCACTAAGGGAGCAAATATATCCGTTATGTTTCTGTAATCATTGCGCAACGTAATTATAAACATAACTGTAACGTGTCCGATATCTCCCAGTTACATTTCCATAATAAAACACAGTTTACCCAGTTACGTCTCCGTTATGTTTCCTTTACGTTTCTGTAATGTAACAAAGAGCATATCCTTATGATTTCGGAACTATCTAAAACGGCCATGGATACTGATTATGTATCCGAAATGATTTCAAATTTTCACGGAAACATTTCTGAAACGTTTCCGATATATAACAAAACATGCCTGTACTGTATGGGTAAAGCTTTTGCAATTTCTGATGCAAAGCTGTAGCTTTTTTCAAGGGAATAGCGATTAAATACTTCGTGAAATTATCCGGTATTGTTAATATGTTTTCATATTCTTCGTCGGTTTTACTGTTCGGTATTACTATGTCCATCGCAATTTTGTCCATAGCTGCTCTAGATGTATCTGAAATTGTCATTGGCATTTTCGTTTTTACTCTTGTCTGTTTCTGTATCTGACAAGATCTACAATTTTTTATAAATTCGTGTATATCACTTTTCATATTTTCCCAGTAATAGATTTGTTTTATTCTGTTGAGAGTTTTAGTTATTCCCTTATGTCCACCTATAGGAGTTGTGTGTAATTCTTCAATTATTCCTAATCTTTCATTGATTTCTACGTATTCGATTCCCTCAGTACAGATGGTCATTTTTATTCCTGACTGTTTCAATTGCGTTTGTATTATATCCAATATTTTTATCCAATCAATCCCTCTTATCTCATTACTTTTTGCTATGCTGATTGTTGAGATTCCTAAGGTTTCTGTCACTGTGCCTAGAGTTTCAATTACCGATTTAATATTGTTTTGTATATATATTTATTTAATGTATCCACAATTTTGTGCTTACATGTCTTCCGATCACCTTTGCACTATTTACAAACTTTATGTTTGCAAATCTAATACTACATTTATACATCTAATTTCAAACTCTCGCTTTCAATCTAAGATTTACATTTCCATTCTGCTGCTATCTCTCTCTCCCTCTCTCCCTCTCTCTGTCCTTTCATTCATTACTCACCCCTCACTCACTCTTTCTCTCTCCCCGTCATTTACTTTATCTCGCTCGCTAATTATATCTGTCAGTAGCCCTCTAGCCTCACCGGCACAATTGTATTTACATTTTACCATTTCGAGCTTCATCATACGCTACATTTCATTTTACTTCCCCTCTCTCTCATTCTCTCTTTGTATCTCTCGCATTTTTTCTACTTTTTCCATCCACTTGTACCCTCTCCCATCTTCATTTAATACATCCATTCTTATCTCATTCTTTCCTACAAATTTTTGCACACCCGAAGATGTCTCATACACTCTCTTTCTTCCCCACACAGCCTATACTTTCTTTCCTCTTCTTTCATCCAATACCTGTTACCCCTTATCTCATTTCCACATCTCCATCTCGCTATCGTTTGTATTTTCTTCCCTTCCGTCCTCTTTCTATTCTCTCTCATATATGTTGGGATTCCCTCTACCCTCCTATATTGCACGCACGACTTTGACTTTCTCACTTGCTCTATCCTCTCCTGTTCGTCTACCTCTTTATCCATTTTACTCAGTTTTTCCCATTTTTCTTCCCCTTCCGCTCTCAGCGCCTCCTCACTCTGCCCTACCCTCCACATGTATTTCCTTCTCTCCAAACTATCTCTTGCCCATTCTTTCTCTACTCTTTCTCTTTTCCACTATACAGATTTTTCCCACTTCTCCCATCTCCCCTTTTTCCATTTTCTCCTCATAGCGACCTGTTCTACTTCCTGCTTCATTTCTTATTCTTTCTCTTTTCAATTCCTCTCTTACTATGTATCCTGGCGTCCCTCTATCTAATTTTAAAATCCATCTTAAATACTATTCCTGTAGCCTCTCTACCCCCTCCCACTCCTTATATCCCCAGATTTCGACTCCATACATTAACACCCCCTTTACTATGCTATCGAATAGCTTTAACCTTCATCTTATATCTCCTCTAAATTTCCTTACCCCGTAACTCCACACCCATCCCATTGCAATTCTCGCCTTTCTTACCCGCTCTCTTACATGTTCATCCTCTCTATTATTTCTTTTCATTATATATCCTAAATAATTAATCCTCTTTATTTCTTGAATAATCTCTTTTCCCCACCACCACTTCCTTTCTTTTTCTTTCCCTCCATCATTTTTAAGCACAACAACTTTGGATTTCTCTACACTTAAATCTAATTTTTTATCTTCTAAATATTTCTTTAGCATTCTCATCATCGCTCTTAATCCGTCTTCCTTTTCTGCTACTATAGCTATATCATCTGCATATTCCAATGATCATATTTTTGTCCTTTCTACTTTCACTCCCCCAGGCCCTTTCATCATTTACTCCTCTATATCAGCAATATATATATTAAACAATGTAGGGCTTAGAGGGTATCCTTGCCTAACTCCTTTCTCTACTATAAATTCTCTAGTCTCCTTCTCCATTATTCTTTTTTTTTTTTTTTTTTTATATATTATTTTACGTCGACTTTTGTGAACCCAAATGGGACTAAATCGCGACGGGACCTACCGTTTATGAAGGTGGAATCCGAATCACCCGAGCTTTGGCGTTATTAGACACTTATAAACAAATATAGAGGTGTCCCGATGACAGATTGCAGCGGCCGGGATCGAACCAGGGTTTTCTGATTACGAAGCCGATACTCTACCAACTGAGCCACCGCCGCTCTCCATTATTCTTACTCTACATCTCGTCTCTTCATACATTTCTTTTACCCTCTCTATAAGATCTTTCTCTATTCCTCTTTTCTCCATCATCTTCCATAAAATCTCTCTATTCAATATGTCAAAAGCTCCCTTCAAATCTGCGAAGAACGCATACATACACCTTTTCCTTTCTACCCATCCTCCTTAGTCCGGTCAATTTAGACCAAAAAATGAGAGTGAAGTTACATAAAGTCCCAACAAGCTGAATTTTTGTGAAGTTGTTCAAAACATAATTATAAACAATGTCTGGAAGTTCCCCATCATTCCCCTGTAAGGAAAAAATTTAATTCAAGGTCGAAGGTCAAAAAAATGAGTTTTTTGCGATTTTCAGCAAAACGGTAAGTTTTATCATAAAAGTACCTTAGACAAAAATTGTAGATCATAAAATTATCTATAAAAAATGTATGAATACTTTTTTTCTTACGAGCCACCGTTTCTGAGATATAACGATTCTAAAAGTTATAAAAGTTGTTATCGTCATAATATGCATGAGTACGCCACGTATATACATCTAGAGTTGTAAAATTTTATATAATATATATATATATATATTTAATGTTTAAATATTTTTCTATCGGTCATTGTAACTTATACTTACAATATAAAATATACATAAGTTTTAACTACAAGAATATCAGGTAAAAATGCAGTGCTATATGTGGTTGCAAAAAAGTCGGACTGTCTTGTTCTTTGGCATGCACAAATTGTCAAGGCCGGTTGTGCTCTAATATTGAATCACAAACAATGGAGGATTCGTTTGACTCCGACGAAGTATCATGCGATACATCGCTATTGACGCAATTTACTTGCATCCAAAATGAAGATGAAGAAGAAGCAGGAGAAGAAGAACAAGAAGAAGATCAAGAAGAAGAACAAGAATTTGAAACTTACGAATAAGACGAATAAACTTCAACACTTTTTTTTCATTTACATCGCTTTTATTTTTCCCAATCTTTGAAAATTTCCGTTATTTTGCAATAGTTTTACATTAAACAGGATCACAACTGACCCGTGGAGTAGACCTACTGGGGAAACCACGTTAACAAAAACGCGCTAAGTACACTACCTCATAGGTGGCGTGGAAACGTGTGCATATTATGACGATAACAACTTTTAGAATCGTTATATCTCAGAAACGGTGGCTCGTAAGAAAAAAAGTATTCATATATTTTTTATAGATAATTTTATGATCTACAATTTTTGTCTGAGGTACTTTTATGATAAAACTTACCGTTATGCTGAAAATCGCGAAAAACTCATTTTTTTGACCTTTGACCTTGAATTAAATTTTTTCCTTACAGGGGAATGATGGGGAACTTCTAGACATTGTTTGTAATTATGTTTTGAACAACTTCGCAGAAATTCAGCTTGTTGGGACTTTATGTAACTTCGAATGTCTAAATTGACCGGACTACCTCCCTATTACATGCTTTAACATCTTTATATTTCCTATTCTCCCTCTCTTTTTCCTAAATCCTGCTTGTGATCTCCCCCATCCTCCATTTTCGTCCAACGCCTTTACTATTCTTTTATTGAGAATGCTTGCGTATATTTTGTATACAGTACAGGTTAGTGTTACCCCTCTATAATTGCTTACTATATTTCTTTCTCCTCTTTTCCATATTGGTACTATTCCTATCCTCCATTTCCTGAAAACCTTCTCCCCTCCATACTTTTTTAATTATTTCGCCCAGCTTTTCTGCCACCTTATCGCCGCCCGCTATCCATACCTCGTTTTTTAATCCATCCGATCCTGCTGGTTTTTTTCTTTTCAACCTCTTTATTTCACTCATTATTTTATTTTGTTTTACTTCATTTCCTTCTCTCACTTTCATTTCCCTATGTTCTCTTTCCAAGTTTCTTCTAGCCCCTCCTAGTGCTTCCATGAAGTATTCCTCCCACTGTTCCACACTTATACTTTTGTCAATTTCCTCCCTTCGTTTTCTTCCCTCATTTATAAAATTCCACGCTTCTTCTTCCGTTTTTATTTTCTCTATCTCTTTCCCTTCTTGTCTACTGTATTCTTTTTTTTTCCTCATATAATTGTCCATACTCTTTTCTTATTTTAACATATTTCTTATAATGTTCCTCGGTCTGTTTTCTTCTATATTCTTTTCTCTTTCTATGCGCCTCTCTCTTCTTTCTTTTACACTCGTTATCTCACCATGGCACCCACCCTAACTCTTTTTTTCTTCCTCTTTTCCTTTCTACTATCGCCTTTTTTATCTTTGCCTCTAGTTCTTCCCACTCCTTCCTTCCCCCTTTTTCCTTCCATTCTACTTTCTGCATTCTTTTTCTGTATTCTATTTCCCCTTCTTTCGTCCAATTTTGTATTTTCCCTTCTTCTTTCTCCTCTATAATTTGTTCCACTTCCCAGCCTCCAGTTATCGTTACTATTAACTACTATCGTAACTATCTTCCAAACTTTTTATTTTATCCCCCGCCTCCACATTCACCACTGCATAATCTATTACCGATTTTTCCCATCCCTTTCAAAAGTCCATTCTCCCGACTCATCCCCCTCTTTTCCTCCATTTAATATTATTTAGCCCCTATCTTCTATTATTTCAATCATATCCCTTCCTTGTACATTTACTCTCTCAGCCTTTGATTCTCTCCCTCTATCTTTTATTTCTTCTCCACATCCATCTCCTCCTCCTAGTCTTCTTGTTCTTGCATTAAAATCTCCTGCTATTAATAAATTTCGTTTCTCTGTCTCTCTTAGTATTTCTCCTAACGAATCTAACAACTCTTTATTCCCTTCTCTGTTATACACTGTGAATATTCTCTATCCCTCCTTCCCTACCTCTATTCTTCTTTCTCCTTCTACTTCCCTATATTCTTCCCTCCCTTCCCTCTCTAATTTCTTTCTTATCCCTGTTATTATACCCCCATCGCTCTTCCTTTCTTACTCTCTCTTTTTGCGACCTGACACTTCCAATTCCAATCTTTAGGCAGCTTCTGCCTTATTCTCTCCCACTCTCTTTGCTCTACCCATGTCTCTGTGAGTCCAATCACCTCAAATTCCTTCAGAAAGTTACATAAATCTTCTTCTTTGTTTTCAAATTCCCGCTGACTATTTTTGTTTTTCTCCATCGTCCTCTCTCTTTCGTCTACCCCCCTACCGTATTCAGTACACCATGGGCACTTCCCGAAAACCCCTCTCTCTCATGCATTCATTTCCTTCATCCCATATATACTCCTTCCCGTTCAGTACCACCCTCCCATACTTCACCTTCGCATTCATATCTTTCTCTCTCTGTATTTTCGCCCATACTCTTAATCTCGCTTGTCTATCCCGTTCCTATTTCGTTAAATCATCATCTATATATGCTCGCTCCTTTCAACAGTCTCCTATTCTCCATAATTAATCGTTTTTCTTCCAAACTTCCCACTTTTGCTACTATTATATTATTTTCTTCTCATTTTCCTACCATAAACACATCTTTTATATTCACTTTCCTTTCTACATCTTCCAACTTTTTTAGCACCTCCTGTACTGCCTCTTTCACTTTTCCTCTCTCTATTTCTGCTCCTTTGATTACAATGTTGCATCTTCTCTCCTTATTTTCCATATCTTCAAATTTCTTTTCTAATCCTCTCACTCTCAACGACAGCTTCTTATTTTCTTTTTCTATCACACTCATTTTCTGTTGTTGTTCTATTTTCCAGTTTTCCAATTCCTTTCTCACCTCTCTTTTCAATTCTTCTTTCCATTCTCTTAACTTCTCTATTATCGCCTTTTTCTGCGCCTCGCAGGATCTTCTAATAATTTCTTCTAGTTTTGCCTCATCCATGTCTTCTATTTTGTTCGTCCTCGTTCGCTTCGCTTCTTGTTTTTCGTTTTCCTCGGATTTTTCGTTTCCTCCTGACAAACTTCGCTCTCTTTTCAGCAGCCACGAACTTACGCGGGACGAACTGCCAACACTGCTTCCCCTTTCCCTGCCCAACCTCTCCACGTTCGTTTTTCTACCTCTCTTCTTCTTTCCTCCGTCGGTCTCACTTACCGATCCTTCCAATCCACTACTCCCCCCAATTGTTTCACCCACCTCCCTACCTTTCTTTCTGCCGTTTCCTCCGGTAAACTCAGCACTGACTCTACAATTTCACTATCCCCACTGTCCACTGTCCACTTTCCTCTCTTCTCTCTCTACGCGTCCTTCTCTGTTTTCCCCCTTCTGTATATCACTCATTAAATATACTCACGTATTATCGTAGTAAGCAATTAATTTATTGTATACAGCGCCAAACAAAATTTCGGAACGTTTCGTTCTACGTAGCTCCTCGCAACTCGCAGGTCTCTCGTGTCTGCCGTTCTCGTCGAAGCTCGCGCAATTTCGCGATTCGGTGTTTTCCGTTCGCTGTTCTGTGTTTCCCAGCTGCCACGTGGTATTTGGTCGTCTCGCCAAAACCTATTTCGAGGTTAGCCAGGGTACGCCCTTTCGACACAAATTACTCACTTTTAAGCTTACTGCTTTCTTTAGAGTTAGTCGAAATTTGGTGACCGTCCCCTGGCGTTTCTCTCAGTGACAGAAAATGTCAAATATTTGAGTAAAAACTCTCAAAAAACTTACAATTTCTCGCTCTTATGAAAAACACGTTTTTCCACTCACCGCTGTCAACCGGAAGTCATATCGTTTTGTATTGTCAGTTGACTTTCTCCACTATCCGTACTTATTGATAATGTAAAATGGTATTTAGTATCTTTTCCGTAATGTTTCTAATCCTGTATCGCAAGGTTTTCCTGATGTGGTTACGAAGTATGCTATGTTATCTCTTTGCATGTATATATGGTTTTTTTCTATCATATTGCCGAATATGTATTTTGTGCTATCTTCGTCTGCTTGCTCGCACTTCATCTTCAGATTCTGAGTTTTCGAGTTCTAAGTAAACGCTGTTTCCTTCATCAGCTTCTTGGTTGATGTAGCCGTTTGTTTCTTGATTTTGAGTAAAATGTTGATTATCGCAAATTTCGTGTTCATGGTTCGTAATCCATTCTTTATTTATGTCATTTGCTCTATCATTTTTGAACGCATTATCTTTCAGTATTATGTTTCCTTCTTCGTCTATGTAATCTATTGTATCGTAATCGTCTGTTGTCTGTTTAGAGCTCTTTCTTTTATTTCTGGGTGGTCTCCTTCTTTTTTTGTTAAAGATCTTGGGTACTGGTTCCTGTCGCTTTTGTGTAGTTTTCTCTTCGTCGTATCTATCGGGTTTGTGCACATTTCGTTTACTTTCACGTAGAGTTGTTTCGTAATTGTTGTTTTCTTGGTTTTTCTAACAATTCCAATTTCGTGAAGGGGGTTGCGTCATTATTAAGATGGGTTGTTTCTTTCGGGTATCCTAATCCTTTTTTATCTGTTTGTAATATTAATATTTAGGTTCTCTGATTCCTTGATTAAATTTATCTACGCCTTGCCCAGTCCAACCCATTTTCTTCATAATTTTTTGACCTATGTTTGCATTACTTGGTTTAAGTTTTGATACATTTATTTTTAGTAATTCCACTGGGTTCCTTGATAATGCGTCGGCGTCGACATTAGTTTTCCCGGCTTTGTATTCTACTTTAAATTAATATTCTGACAATTTGTGCATCCATTTCGCTACTCTTGAGTTTGGATATTTCTTTGTTCTAAATGAAGTTAGTGATTTGCAATCAGTGATTACTCTGAATTCTCTACCATATAGATATGGTCTGAAATGCATAATGCAGCAGTATATATGTTGCATTCTAATGCTTCTTTATCGTATGTATCGTATTTCGGTTCATATTTATTTAGTATTATCGAGACGTAAGCTAATGGTCTGTATTTTCGTATTTCTCCTTGAGATAGAATACCTCCTATACCGAATCCTGAAGCATCTGTTGTAATTATAAATAGTTTATAAAAATCTGGATATTGTAATACTGGTGCCTCGCATAATTTGTTTCGTGGAATTTCAAATGCATTAATTTGATATTGTTCCCAGGCGAATGGTCCTTCCTTTTTTAATAAATCTGATAGTGGTTTTGCTATTTTAGAAACATTTTCGATGAATCGCCTATATTTCGATGAATAGCCTGCTAAGCCCAAGAATTGCCTGATGTTCTTTTAATTTGTTGGTATTGGAAAATTCTTTACACTCTGTATTTTGTTGGGGTCGGGATTAAGTCCATCTTTATTGATAATGTAACCTAATTATCCTACTTTTTTTCCTTAGGAATTCGCACGTATCTGGTTGCAGTTTCAAATTAGCTTCATCTGAATAGAATTGGGTTATTGAAAAATCGATTCGATCTATAAAATTGCAACTGTTATATATTTATCGCTTTCTTGCTATACTAGGCCAGTCAAATTATACGAAAAAGGGACTTATAAAAGAAAGTGACGGGAACAGCGAGATTTTTATCGGATCTTTTTAAGGAGTTCAAAAGAAGCTTAACCCCAACTTTGCACCACTGTAGACCTTTTGCTCTTTTAAAGGGGCTCGAAAATGTGTTCTTTTAATAAAATGACTATAACTCGGCGGCTATTGGGGCTACGAGGTTCGCTCATGGCTTATTTTAAAGCCGTTTTTATACTCTACAAATTATGTTTAGGTACATTGCAGTTTAGGATCGATAGTTTTCGAGATATCGGACGAAAAAGGAAAATATTGAAGTAACATTTTTACTTTTTGGCTTATAACTAATTACAGGCGAAAAATTTTGAAACATTATCTGAGAAAGAGAGTTGTAAACGAAAAAAAGAACAATTTTCATTTTTTAGTATTTTCATTTCGTTGAAAATTACGCCCTGTAGAGTGCGCCAAAGTTGCAAGTCATCGTTGGCGTACTGTAATAAAAGGAAACAATAGTTTTGCGCAACCGTGGAAAATATTCATGTTTCTAAATCATGTATGGCAAATAATGTAAAGAAATGTAAACATTAATAATAAAAAGTATGTTAACAATAAAAGTAATAATACAAAATGCAACATTTTGGTCGCATCCGTCTAACCTCTTCAAACATCGTATCGCAGCCTCCCGCGAGTTTCCGACGACGGCCTCAGTTGAGGAATTCTGGGGGAGTATCTACGAGAAAACATCTAGGCTTAATGCAGACACTCCGGGTATCGAAATCTTTACCGAGTTGTGTGACGAACTCACACAACAATGTGAAGATTGCCCACCCGTCAGTACATTAGAGGTGAATAATGCCATCAAAAGAGCGAGGAATTTCTCCTCGCCGGGCTGGGATGGAATTAACAACTATTGGTGGAATAAGTTCACTTCTGTCCATCAACACCTAGCCCGAATATTCACCTCTTACATAAATGGAGACCAACCTATTCCGCACTGGCTGGTGGAGGGCCTTACGACAGTAATCTCAAAGTCGGGAGATTTGTCTGATCCGAGAAACCATAGACCAATCACGTGCCTCAATACGTTATACAAATGGTTCACTAACATCTTGAACGAACGTATTGAGAAAGCCGTGAAACCGGTGTGGCAAAGGATAGTAGAACAACGAGGCTGCAAAATGTGTGTTTCCGGCAGCAAGGACAACTTGCTTATCGACAGGTGTGTTTGTCAGGACGCAGTCCAGTACAAGCGTAACCTGTCGATAGCCTGGCTGGATTACGTGAAGGCGTATGACTCAACATCGCACAAGCTTTTAAGCTTGTTGCTCAAACGCCTCCATGTCCATCCAAACATATTGAGAATTGTAGAAGATCTGATGCCTCTTTGGAAAACACGCTTTGTCATGACATCGTGCAAGCGTCGAACCATGTCTAGACTGGTTCAATTCCAAAGAGGTGTCTATCAGGGAGATTCTCAGAGTCTTCTGCTCTTCTGCATCTCACTATTGCCTCTATCCGTTGCTCTCCGGAAATCTCAAGGGTACATGTGTGGAGCGCCTGGTGAACGTGTACATAAGATCACCCATCTTTTCTATATGGATGATCTTAAATTATACGCATCAGGCGAGGATCAATTACATCGATCTCTGAACATCGCCCTTACATACTCGAGAGATATCGGCATGGAATTCGGATTGGACAAGTGTGCAGTCGGTCATTTGCACAGAGGAAGGTCAGGCTCAAAAAACAATCATATGGAGCTCGTCAACGGAAATGTCATCCACCACCTTAGCGCCGAAGAAGCCTGCACATACTTGGGCGTACCTCAAAGGCATGTCCAGGATGTGCAGACTGCTAAAATCACCATCATTAAGAAATACCGGCGCATTCTCCGTCAGATCTGGTCATCAGAATTGACTTGGAAAAATAAGATGGCAGCCACGAATATGTTGGCCATTTCACCACTGCTCTATACGTTTGGAACGTTGACGAGCTAAGGGGTCTTGACCGATGCACACGGAAGATAATTTGTATGCAACGCAGTTTGAAGAAAAATTTTTCGCGACTTTTCTGACAGTAAATCTTTCTAAAGCAAATTATATCTATTTGCGAAACACATGTATTGAAGGTGGTAAAAATCAGTGGGTATCTTATTACCAATTGCAGAAAGCAAAAACAGACTGTTATCCGTCAAAAGATGAAATATTAATAACGGAGACTTCAGCAGAGATTGATTTGCAAGCACTTTTGAACCTCACCACTATGGGTTTGTTTGAAATATGCAAAGCGAAGGTACAAGAGCATATGGAATTAAAATTAATCTGCAAATGGGGATTTGATGGATCGTCAAATCAAAGCACGTTCAAACAGTCATTTGACACTGAAAATGCCACCAATACTTCTGTATTTATGACCAGTCTTGTTCTCATAAGTTTAATAAGCGAATCTAACGATAGCGATACCTTGTGGAAGAATCCAACGCCTTCTTCAACTCGATATTGTCGTCCTGTTAGGTTTGACTTTGTTCAAGAAAACGCTGTTATATAAAAAATGAAGACGACAGAATGCAAAATCAAATTAAAAAACGACGTACATTACATTGTAATAATGTTTCCGTGTCTTATGAGATGCTTTTTACAATGATTGACGGCAAGGTCTGTACCACATTGTCAGACATGGCACTGTCTAGTGCATCATGTTATTTATGCGGTGCTAAACCGAGTGAGATGAATAACATAAATAAGGTTACGCAACGGGAAATCGATCCGAATACATGCGCTATTGGAATATCAAGCCTCCACGCGAGAATTAGGTGCATGGAATATCTGCTGCATATTTCATATAATTTGTCGTTCAAAAAATTAATTGTGCGGGATCCGGTTTTTAAAAAACTGAATAAAGAGACCAAAAGGAGGATTCAACAAGAATTTCAGAAGGAATTAGGTTTGCTTGTCGACATTGTTAAACAAGGGACAGTGACTACAAATGATGGAAACACGGCCTGAGTGTTTTACACTGAATATAAAAAAAGTGCTGAAATCACAAGACTAAGTGAGCCTCTTATAAAAAGATTTGCAGTTCTGCTGCAAGCTCTCTGCAGTGGAGAAGCAGTACACGCAAAAAGATTTTGCGAATTTGCCTTACAAACAGCCAAAGACTGTGTTAAATTGTATGATTGGTATTATTTTCCTTCCTCCTTAATATAGTCCATAAGCTTTTAATACACGGAGAGGCAATAATTTCAAATTTCACGGTACCAATTGGTCAACTTTCCGAAGAGACAAGCGAGGCAAGAAACAAGGAGTTCAGGAGGTACATGCAAGATCATACCAGGAAAATAAATCGCATTGCTACGAATGAAGATCTCATGCATCACCTTCTACTTACTTCCGATCCTTATATTTCTGATCAAAGACCGAAATTATCCGATAATATGAAACAACATGATATGATTCCGGAGGCACTAGATCTTTTAATTTGAAAATACCAAGTTTTATAATAATAAAGAAAATCCCGATCAATATATGAAGTATATTATAAAAACAAAAATTACAAAAAACTCACAAAAAATACACAAGGTTAAAAAATTACAAAAAAAAAATAATTAAGAAAAAAAATAATTAAGAAAAAAAAATGGGATCGCCCACTCGATACGTCCTTGTCATGATCCTGGATTTAACCGAGATCGAGTGATAGTTTGCTTATTTTTGCACTCTATAACTGTTTTTACAAAAAAAAAATCAAAACTTAGAGACGCTTTACAATCAAGATCAACAGAAATTGGACGATATTTCTGTTACAATTTATTTCAGCCGCTTATACTTACTTTAACAAGAAATTCACTATTTTTACAAAAGCCCATTAGGACACATTTCATTTGAATCTGACAATCCTATTGCCAAGACCGTAATCAGCGATCCCAAAAACCCCCGAGTGCCCAGTTTCATTTCATTAACCCATTAACGCCCAGAAACAGAGCTTTTGTAACGTCTTTTCGAGCCTTATTCTTTTAACAATGCGAAAGGAATAATCAAACGGAAATGATGCTTCTTTACGTTTTTGACTATGCTCTTTCAGAATCTGGCATTACATTTTCATATTTTTACAAGAAAAATAAATATGGCGGCTTTCAGATGAAAAAATACGGAAAAATGAAAACTGTTTTTTTTTTATGAATTTTTTTCAGATTGAAGCAGATATATAATCCCGTCGTTTTTTCACTAATCGGTGAATAAAATAGTTGTAGTTTATCGGAATATTTTTGAAAATGGTTAGAAATATTATTTTCATTATCAAAATGGCGATTAACGTCTTCCTGGAGAGTGAACAAATTTCTGAATTGGTAATATGACAAATAGGCTGATGGATTTATATAAAACTTCGTTTTCTAAGGTTTTCAAGGGCGCCGAATACAAATGTGATGTCAGATTTTCAAAAATTCAAAATGGCGGATCCAATATGGCTGACATATTTTTGAAAAGACTTGGAATTTGCATGAAATTTGTTACTCGGGGGTTTTTGGGGTCGCCGAATATAAATCTGATGTCAGATTCACAAAATTCAAAATGGCGGATCTAATATGGCTCACATATTTTTCAAAAGAGTTTGATTTTGCATTAAATTTATTACTTAGGGAGTTTTAGGATAGCTGAATATGATTTTGTCGTCGGTTCAAAACTAGCGAAAAGATTATTCATACAACATAATGTTATTATTATCATGGTATTCTTCGAGAGCCCGTGGTTTTGAAAAATTGTTTAGTTACTTCAAGTCTACTTTCGTTCCCAATGCACATTTCCCTAATTTGTCACACATATTTAAATTTTTACCACCTGCAAATCCAGCAAAAAGTCCATCAGAAGTATGAAATGCCCGAAATTGTGAAATAAATTTGTTTGGTTTTCCACGAATAAACTGTTTTAGGATGGTCTACTACGGGTCTATTTGAAAATAACGAAATTTGTAAATATTTGTAAAAATTTTGCAAACGTTCCTACATATTAGAAAATATTTTTTTGTTACAGTGTGGGTAAAATGCTATTTTCCACATTTTTGACGTTTTTCTGACGTATTTTACTCACACTGGCAACAAAAAATACATTTCGGCACATATGGAAAAAGTTTTTCCTGCGAATGTGAGCGTTGCCGCCCGAGCCGCAGCGAAAATATGTCCGCATTTGTATCGAAAACTACTATAGGTTGTCATAGAATTCTTTTACATTGTGCAAAGCTAATGCCAAATTCGTATTCATCAACTAGAAGTGCCCTCGAATAACAAGTTTCAAGCTAGCCAAACTCATTTTTGAAAAATATGTCCGCCATATTATATCCGCAATTAGAAATTCTGAAAATCTGATGTCAGAAACGCATTCAGCAAGCCCCAAAAACTCAGGAGTAATACATTTCAATTTTCCCTTATTTGGGAAAAAAAGTCCGCCATATTGAATGCACCATTTGAAATTTTATGAATCTGATATCAGATTTGTATTTAGCGACTCCAAAAACCTCCGAGTAACAAATTTCATGCAAATTCAATGTCTTTTCAAAAATATGTCAGCCATATTGGATCGGCCATTTTGAATTTTGAAAATCTGTCATCAGATTTATATTCGGCGACCCCAAAAACCCCCGAGTACCAAATTTTATGCAAATTCAATGTCTTTTCCAAAATATGTCAGCCATATTAGATCCGCCATTTTGAATTTTGAGAATCTGACATCAGATTTATATTCGGCGACCCCAAAAAACCCCGACTAACAAATTTCATTCAAATTCAATGTCTTTTCAAAAATATGTCAGCCATATTGGATCGGCCATTTTGAATTTTGAAAATCTGTCATCAGATTTATATTCGGCGACCCCAAAAACCCCCGAGTACCAAATTTTATGCAAATTCAATGTCTTTTCCAAAATATGTCAGCCATATTAGATCCGCCATTTTTAATTTTGAAAATCTGACATCAGATTTATATTCGGCGACCCCAAAAAACCCCGACTAACAAATTTCATGCAAATTTGAAGTCTTTTCAAAAATATGTCAGCCATATTGGATCCGCCATTTTGAATTTTTGAAAATCTGACATCAGATTTATATTCGGCGACCCCAAAAAACCCCGACTAACAAATTTCATTCAAATTCAATGTCTTTTCAAAAATATGTCAGCCATATTGGATCGGCCATTTTGAATTTTGAAAATCTGTCATCAGATTTATATTCGGCGACCCCAAAAACCCCCGAGTACCAAATTTTATGCAAATTCAATGTCTTTTCCAAAATATGTCAGCCATATTAGATCCGCCATTTTTAATTTTGAAAATCTGACATCAGATTTATATTCGGCGACCCCAAAAAACCCCGACTAACAAATTTCATGCAAATTTGAAGTCTTTTCAAAAATATGTCAGCCATATTGGATCCGCCATTTTGAATTTTTGAAAATCTGACATCACATTTGTATTCGGCTTAGGAAACGAAGTTTCATATAAATCCATCAGCCTATTTGTCATATTACCAATTCAGAAATTTGGTCACTCTGCAGGAAGACGTTAATCGCCATTTTGATAATGAAAATAATATTTCTAACCATTTTCAAAAATATTCCGATAAACTACAACTATTTTATTCGCCGATTAGTGAAAAAACGACGGGATTATATATCTGCTTCAATCTGAAAAAAATTCATAAAAAAAAAACAGTTTTCATTTTTCCGTATTTTTTCATCTGAAAGCCGCCATATTTATTTTTCTTGTAAAAATATGAAAATGTAATGCCAGATTCTGAAAGAGCATAGTCAAAAACGTAAAGAAGCATCATTTCCGTTTGATTATTCCTTTCGCATTGTTAAAAGAATAAGGCTCGAAAAGACGTTACAAAATCTCTGTTTCTGGGCGTTAATGGGTTAATTCTTTATACGATAACAATTATACTTTATATAATTAAAACTTTCAAAAGTGTTTGATCCTCAGATTGAGTATATCCAACAGATAAGTAATTTTATTCGATCATTTTAGTTACTGGTGTAGCATATTTATAAAAATTTCTTAACATTCAAGTGTAAATGTAAAATCTTCAATACAAGAGTATATCGCTGCCTGGGTGGAAGAACATGACACGTCGAATTGGAGTTGAAAAACATGACACTTCGAATTAGAGTTGAAAAACGTGACACGTGGAATTAGAGTTGCAAAACATGACACGTCGAATACAGAATTTTTTTTACGAAATTTAAGTTGGTACCACTTATTACACATATAATAAGACATTAAAATATAAATAAAATCTCGCTCTTAAATGTAAATAAATATAATATTAAACATTTTACGCAATTGTAAAACGAAATAAAATACGACGTAATGTATGTTTTAAATATTTTTAAATTGGACTTTTTCATTAAAATTTTTTAAGGTTAACTATATAAAACTGAAAATTGTAACAGCGACAGTTTTATTCATTGAATTAAATTGTAGTAAAAACTGTGGAATTCTTCTGGAACGAAACCTTTAACGCAGAGTTCTTGAATATCCTTCACTTTATTTTGATCAAGGGATAATTTTGCGTTATAGGCATTAGTAGTATAGGGCCTCCGATAGCCAGACTTAAACACCCCCCCACTCCTCCACCTTGAGGTAGGTCTGGCGCCAGACGGCACGCTCGCATTGAGATAGGTCAGGGGTTAATGGCCTCATAAATAGATGATAATAGTTATTAATGGGCAATTAATGTCAAAAAAAGCAATAAAAATCTCAATAAATAATGTTAATAGGGTAATTAATGTCAAATAAATATTAATTTATTACGGTAAATAACATCATGGCCGCCATGTGAGGTAGGTCAGTAGTCTGACGTAAACAAAAACGTAGGGACACCCTTTGGCACGACGGTGAGGTAGATCATGGTTCAACGACCTGATACACGAGTGCTTCGTGGTTAATTGTTATATAAACAAATAATAAAGGCGATAATAAATATCGATAATTGGGTAATTAAAGTCAGATGAGTGTTGATAATGATGATTAATTGATAGTTTGCGTATAAACAAATAATAAAGACGGTAATAAATAACGATAATGACCTTGCGATAAACATATAGGTACGTGGGTCTCTTTGGCGAAAAGTTGAGGTAGATCACGGTTCAACGACCTTTCAACGTCTATGTATTAGTTTTCGTTTTTTGTTATGATGAATAAACGGTAGAGCCGACATCCCACTTCCTCCGTATTGGGTATTAATATTTACCTACACAACACTCCACTGACCTTTATATGTATACATATGGCGCACGTGTCACTCCACTTGCAGGTCGAAACAAGGAACTGAAATTTCTTACGCCGTCGTTGGAACGCACATGTGGCTTATATTCGAGAGACCCGGTTTTCTACGAAAATCTTGAAGACGAGGGGGAGATAAGGTTCTAGAAGTAAGCTAGAATAAGTTATGTGTACAAAAATAATATAGATTGTAATAAATTACGATAGCGGTCTTGCGACAATCAGATTTGTTCGAGGCCCTTTGGCGAAAAGTTGAGGTAGGTCATGCAGTATTACATTTTTCTTGGAAATCGCTCAAAATACGAAAGAGGAGATACGATGTCTTCCTATGAACTTCGAATGGGATGAAAAGCGACTGAAGAGATTACGTAACATCATGTGCTTACCTTGTTGTCTTAAATTAATAATTACACAACGGACATCATTATTTTTATTTTTATTATTATTTTTATTATTATCATTAATAAATGGAATATCAAAAACAATTTCGCTTACATTGCTAATTTTTCTTAAGTAACGAGAAAACTATTGTTTTTTTACAAAAATTTACATTTTTACAGCTTTGTTACACTTTATGATTTGTATCCAAAAGGCAGCGAATATCTAGTCAAAATGTGACGCCTTTTTTTTTTAAACTATTGTTACGGACGCTAGGCTACACGTGTAGCAGCGTACGTAGTCAGGAATATTCGCCCGTTAATAAATAATAAAGCGGACACCTGAGATGTCCACAGCGACGTCATCCATCCGGTCGGACCACATGTGCAGGAAACCGTTGGAAGTTAGAGATGCGGGTGTCCTATTGTTACCCGAATTGTTATAATAAATCAAGTGACATTTGAAGACATCCGCTGTAGATTAGGAGGTCGAATTAACGAACAATTGACTCATCGGAACCTTCACGAGCAGATATTCGAGCCCGTTCCGGGAATCACCGAATCACTAAAGCATCGATATCTGACACGAAAGCGGCGATTCGCGGAAGACGAGTCTTATCGGACACCATGGTTGATGGTGTCTCGTAAACACCCCCGCTACCGAATTATGCGCAAAACCGACCTGACTTATAACGGACAATTGCATTGGCCAGTCAGCTTGCGCAAATATAATATTACATTTTTTATACATAACATTGGACTTATTTCTGCAAAGTTATGTGATACAAAAAGGTCATAACTCAATTAACTATAATCGTACCAAGTAAATTTAATTTAATTTCATATAAATATTTTTTGATTTCGGAATATTCTAAAGTGAAGGACACGAATTCAAGGAGACGAATAAAGCTACATTACTGAATAAAATTTCGTAGTTTTTTGGAACATGCATGTATAAAAACATATAAAAACACTATTTAGAACGACTGTTTTTGATACACGTGTCCGTAAAGTAGGCACTTTACGGACTCTTTTTAGTCCGTAACGTGTGACTTTACGGATTGATTTCTGCACTTTACGGACTCAAAATAGTCGTTTATGTGCCTACTTTTGCGAACAGTGTATCAAAAAGTAGTATTTGTTCCTCGGCCGTAAAATTTTACGACCTCGGTTTGGAGATAGTGCGATCCTCGGACCGGCTTCGCCAGTAAAATTGAACTTTACGGCCAAGGACCGAAAAGTACTATTAAGATAATTCGACGAAAGAAAAGTTGAATAACGGATTTGAATTCAAGTAATTAAATTAAATTGGAGTTTATTTTGAATGTTCAAAATTCTAAAATATCTCGAGAAGGGTAGAAGATACGCGAAATCTGACAAAATTCGGGGGTGTATATATAAGGGGGACGACCTCGAGCAAAATACAGACCCCATACAAAATTTGCAAATATGTAAAATAATAAATTTTGTTTTAATTATTATTTATGTTTAATTATCTTAAACATATGGCCAGAGATACGGGAAATATGTCTATACAAAAAATTTACTATGTACGATCTTAATATACAAGTTATGAAATTTTATTTCGTAACATAGGGCGTTGCGTAGTGGTTAGCGTGCATGCTTTGCGATGTTAGGGTCGCTGGTTCAAATCCCCCGAAGCGAAAGGTTTTTTTAATTTATTTGCGAGCCTTAATAATTGCAAGAAAATAGGTTAAATTTAAATAGACAATGCGAGACTTTAATATAAAATATTTATATATTTAAAAAATGTTTAAATTTATTTTTTTACATCAAAATAAAGTCTTGATAGAGTCTGGCACCCGTTTGGAAGTAGTCTAGCAAATAGTATGGGAAATGCTCATAGGCCACACTTATCCCATATACCTTGATCCAAATAAGGGGCATACAACACCCATATCATAGTCAAGTCTGTTTCGTTCTATTTTTGTTTTCTTTTTCAATATCCGTATATACAATTTGTAGTTGAAGTATTGTTGTATGTATACTGATGGTGAATATAGATGTTTCGGATATTAAAAAGATCTACAAATTTCGTATCATTTTTCACGTAACCTCAAAATTTTCGAGAAACATCAGAAAAAACGTGTTTTTAATTTTTAAAATGAAATTTTTTTCATCAAATTTAAAAGACGTTTTCATTGTCTGAAAGTTAGACCAGTGCAGTTACTCCAATATCAATCAGAAAGTTGAAAAAATTAATAACAGTAAATCAAGAAACGTATCCGAATGTCTGTCAAAAGTTGCCCTCCTCAATCAAAAATATTAAATGGAGAATTTTTAGATATTAAGAAGGTAAACAACTTCTGCCTACATCAGTGATTTCATTAAAAAATTACAGCTTATTCGGAACATAAAATGTTAAGTCTCACGGAAAGTTAATGAAACAAATCTATTTGTTTGTAAGAAAATAAAAATGAAAAACGCAGTTTTTTTTGATGTTTTTCAAAAACTTTAAGGTTAGGAGAAACATGATGTATATAGAGGTTGTACATATTTAAAATCTCTAAAATATTCCTACACCACAATATATAAATACTCCAACCGCATATTGTATATAATACGAATGTTGAAAAAAAAAGAAAAAATAGAAAGAAACGGAGTTATCTAAAACAGTGTATCTTTTTCGATTTTCTTTTTCAGGGGGTTTGTTTTTATACATTAGCAGAAGTTACTTGACGACGTTAGTTTCGGGGTGCAGGGCGGCTTTATTCAAATTTTATTATACAATACCGTGAAACGTACAAAAATGTATCATTTTTAGTATTTCCAGAATATTAATTTTTACTAAAAAATTGATCGTGCCACTTGCTCACAACATAATCGTTGTTTTTTCTATTATCATTACAGAAATTCTGGTGAAAATCATATAAACTGTAATCGTTAGACATAGTATGTAAAAACATAAGGCAATATTGACCGCACACAAAAAAGTAACACTCTGAAGACATTTGTCGACTCATCGGATTGTCTTACAATTGCGTCGGAGGCGGCGAATGTGATGCGTGATTAATGAAGGCGATCCATAGATGTCAAAGAAGATTCCAATAAAAAATTTGTCAACATAGAATGCTACCCAGTGCGTGCGTGAACCTGGTTTTATCGGCCGTGTTAGCGCACACTGCGCTTCAAGGCAAAATAGGTTTAAAAAAAATGACACCAAATTCCGCCACGGAGGTTTTATTTATACGTATTCAGAGATGAAAAAACTGTTTCTCCGGAAATCGTAGCTGATCCCTTTTCGCAGAAAAACGCGAAAAACTGTAAAAAATAGAGAATTTTTATATTACTTTTACATTTATTTATGGAAATATGAAAGCGTTGAAAAAATGTTGTGAATAGAAAGTAAAGAACGTATAATTTTATACGAGAAAGATTAGACTTAGATTTAGTAAGCTAAATGTACCAATGACTAGACACAGACATATCGATGGACAACCTAATAAAATTTGACACTTTGTTAGAGACGTTGTGGCAATTGATTAGGACTGTTTAGCGATATGTTCAACACCAATCATTGGTATGTTTACTTTATTATTTTTGTAATTTCAACGGCAATTTCGAAATCGAAGGACTGCTAATAACGTCGAAAACGGATGCGAAATAATTATTGTTCGTAATTCTTGATAATTTCATTTTTTTTGTATTGCAAAATGGTTTTCTGATAAAAATAAAGTATCTCAACAAACATTCAATGCTGAGCATCCTGTATTTTTAGAAGATACATATATTTACACTTTCGAATCTGCAGCTGCAAATCGTATGTAAGTGTCACTGTCAAATGCGTGTGTTTTTTCATCACTTAGGTCACTCACTACGTGTCGTTTTAATCTAACCAGGCAAAATCGTTATCTGCTAATAAAATGGAACGACAGGGAGTTTACTGTCTCGACGCTTCATGATCAATTTTAATATCTGAATTGACTGACCAGATAATATTTCCAGATATTTTGACTATTGCAGTTTAGTAGTAAAACGTCATCAAATATATTATTTTCCATAATCCTAAAATATTCTGTGAGCACAATAGTTTTTTTCATCTGCGAGTCAATTTGCATATAATATGGTGGAAAAGTTTTATAAAAGTTTTATAGCGTTTTTATAAAGTTGCCATATACAAAATATATAAAAACTATATAAAGAAATGGTTCTATAAGTACATTATATTGTTTTTATTAAACATACATACTTATATAAATATTGTATAAAATCCATAAAACATTGTATAAAAATAATATAAAAAGAGAAACTGTGCAGTAAAACCATTTTTTCACAGAAGTAACCTAGGAATAAATATAATTTCCTCGGAGAAAATTGACTACTGATTACTAAGCATATCAGAAGAAAAAGTATAAGAAAAGCAATCCATCAATAGATGACAAACTACATACGAGAAGAATAAAATCAGTAAAATAGGATCCTCCTATCTGGACCAAAATTTCCGCCACACCCCAATGCTGATAAAATAAAAATATGTCTGGAGCATTCTGTTCAAGAAGAAATGACAGCGGTCATCTCCAATAGTGATGTACACGGAAGACGGGATACAGGTCCTTGGTATGGACAAATTCGAAGAAATTCCTGGAAAGAATCTGAAAGAGAGGTTATTCCTTCAAAATAGTTGCATCCGTTAAATCTAATGCTGTTCGCCAACAGTCAGGTTAAGCACAGCCTATACCCCAAGTAGCAATTGACCACCGGCAGAGTACTGATTCAGTACTGACTGCCGGAGTAGAGCAGTACTGGACCAGTACTGATTGCCGATATAATTCTTGAGAATAAAAAAAAACAATTTATTATTTATTATTGTTGTTTCTCGCATTAAGTATTTCACATTTTATACTCTATTTTCTTATAATTCTAAATAACTCGCAAATATAAATGAAAAAAAGCTTTTGCATCCACCGGGATTCGAACCTACGACCTTTAGATCATAAAGCACGCACGCTAACCATTTCGCCACACGCTATGTTGCAAAACATAATTTCGGAACTGATACATTAAGATACATCCAAACTTTGCAAAGTTAGATTAAAAAAAATATATATGGGGCATTCCTCGTCAAGTGGGCCACCTCGTCCCCCCGAAATTCCTGCGCACCAAAACCCGTTTCAAAAAACCCAAAAAAATAGTTAAAGGAGTATACTTTCGAATGCTGAGTGGCCTATTCAAAAATTCAAATAAAAAGTTAAAAGTGCCGCGGGAGCGCTACCCGCCCGGTTTGGGTGATCAGAATCAGAAACCGTTTTTGCTTTTCGATATTCTTGAACCTGCAACATATATGGAAAACACTAATAGGAAATAAACAAAGGTTTTGTTAACTTTTTTTCAATTCAAATTTCCAGTGCGCTGCACTTCTTATGGAGGTTGAAACGAACCTGTCAAAAAAATCCGTATTCTCTTTTTTCGATGTAATCGTTGGTCGGTTGGTGGTTGGTTACGTGGTTGCTAAGGTTTGTTGATTTCCAATGCAAGCGTTTTTTTTCATTTTCCGTTTAACCTCCATAAGAAGTGCATCATATTGGAAAGTAACATTGAAAAACTATTGATAAACTTAAGTGTTCTCTCCTAAAGTTCTCCGTGTCTCGGATTCTTCGTTCAAATATTGTTGAACGATACTGATGCGATAAACCTGCGTTATAATTGTAACTGCTGCTAAACAGAATTGAATTGGTATGCACTGCACGGACAACTAAATTTGTCTATATGAAGTAGTTGTGACCATCTTCAGTATGTATCAGTGTTTGAGATGGATTTCACCGGTGCCGTTTCTACTTGACTATAATCTTTTATAGGTCTTTTGATTTTACACCTATCGTAGTAAATTATCGTAGTAATATCGTAGTAAAATATCGTAGTAGTGTAGCTGAAATTTCAGAGTAGAGGGGAGAGTCGTTTCCAAATTCTGTTCATCTTTTATGCGTAGTTTTTATTCCTAAATATTTATTCCTAGGTTAATTCTGTGAAAAAAGGTTTCATTTTCACTGCGCAGTTTCCTTTTCATATTATTTTTATACAATTTTGTATGGATTTTATACAATCGTTAAATAAGTATCTATGCTTAATAAAAACCATATAATATATTTATAAAACCATTTTTTTATATAAGTTTTATGCATTTTTTATATGGTAACTTTATAAAAATTTTATAAAACTTTTCCACCTGGGATGGATCACGCATACAAATGTGATCATGAAAGCAATAGACGAAAGGTTTGTGCTCCATGTGGAAAAAAAATCGTTTTTAGAAAAGAAAATCCTGTCAAGTTTCTGATAACTGACAAACTTGAAAATCTTATTCAAACTTACATTAAGGATGATTTCGATGTACGGGATCCAAGATTTCCATTAAGCATTTGTATTTCATGTCGTCTGGCGCTTCTTGACAGAGAAAAAAAGGATTTTAAAAGACCTTTACAAAATATGTCGATATATGAAGCCTTACATTTGCCAAAAGCAACTAGAGCTAATATTAATGTTTGCAAATGTTATATATGTCTCACAGGGAGTTTTAAGGGTCACGTAAAAACTGTAAAGGGCAGAGGTCGAGTACGAAACTTGGACAATACTGTCGGTAGTGCTCCCAATGTTTTGCACGATGCTTCAGATACATCTCATCTTCAAAACAAAGTTTACCAGTGGCTGCGGAACCCAAAAATGTAATTGAACTTTGTAAGAATTGTCTGCAAGCTATTGGAAAAGGCAAAATAAATTCTTGTAAAACTGTCGGTGCTTCAGCTGTTGAAAATGTCCAAATGATGGTAGAAATGTTACCAGCGAAGCAGCAAGAACAAGTTGGTAGTTCAATTTTAAAACGGAAAATTGATAATAATGAAGGGAATGAAAAAAGCGGTTTGTATCAAAACAAAACAATAAGTTTGGCTACGAAAGGTTCTCCAGTAACTGTTATTGTAAATCCAAAGAAGACAAAAGTAATCAACTTTTCAGCTGAACATTTAGACAACTTTCTAGTAAATACTGGTGCATCCTCCAATGACATGAAAAAAGTGACGAATTTCATACGAAGTAATGCTGGTAAGAAATCCGTGCCTACACATTATAATACTGGGCACCTTGTTCAAAACTCTAAAAGATTGGAAGATATCTATAAAGATGATGTGCTTGAATTTGACGTAGAAACAAAGAATATGAAAGAAAAAATACCCGTTGTTTGGGCGGATTCCGAAGAATTATTGGACTCTATCTTACGAGCCCGAAATCAAACTGGCAACGTGCTTATCAAAGTTATGGCTGATGGAGGTCAAGGATTCTTCAAAATATCTATGTCAATTTTAAATGTAAATTATTCATCAGATTCAGAAACAGAATTGGATCCAACTCACCCATTAAAAAAAAAGAGGCCTATATTCTGAAGGTGGAACCAGTGGCAGAAAAGGAAAGTTGACTGGAGTACACCGATTGATAATGCTATGTGCAGTGCCTCAAGTTAAAGAAACTTATGAAAACATTAAGTTATTATTTGAATTAACAAAAATTAATAACATACATTTAAATTTGTTACCGACTTAAAAGTTGTCCTGATTGTCAATGGAATGCAAACTGCAACCTCGACATACCCTAGCCCTTACTGTTTTGAGACTCTAAACGAGTTAAGAGACAGCGAAGAATTAATTAATCAACAAAATAATGTCACTTTTAGTCCAGAAGACAATTATCCCGAAAGATGTTATGAGAAGTGCATGAAATTAAAAACATATGGTGACTTAAGAAGAGATTTTGAAAAATTTGTATCTTATGGTAAACAAAAAAAGTATTCTAAAGAATGTCACAGTACAGTCAATTTGCCTCTTTTTGAAGAAGATGACGACATGTATCTAATCCAGAAATGCGTCGTACCTGAATTACATATATTGCAGGGATTAGTGAATCATCTCTTTTGGGATGGGTTGGCCCCTCTGATTGGAAGAGAAAAAGCTCTTTTATGGCCAAAAAAACTGAAATTAATCCCCAAAAATTATCAGGGCGAGATTTTTTAAGGAAATGCTTGCCAGAAATTGTTAAAAGAGGCTGATAGATTAAATGATCCAGAAATATACTCTCAACAAGGATCAATGCTACTAATTCCATTCATATCTGCTTTTAAAGCAATGAATAAAGTGGTTGAGGATTGTTTTTCCGCTTCAAAAGTCAGTTCTGAGCTAGACATATATATAAAAGAATTAAACAAAACGCTTAAAGCTACAGGAGTTTCTGAAACATTAAAAGTTGGATGGCCAAGGTTTCGGTATATGGTCGGAGCAAGCAGGCGAATCCATCCACAAGGAATTTTTGAAACATTAGGCACGATATAAGATCAATTTACTTTCAGATCCATCTTATCCTAAAAGATTAAAAAAGGCAGTTGTCGAATTCTCTTCCCAGCATTTTTAAATGCAGATTATTTTAAATGGAATATACATGGGCAAACACATGCGTAGCTGTATAAATTTCACTTCAGCGTTTTAGTATTATTATATTAAAAAAATTATAAAAATAACAAAAAAAAATGAAAGAGAACACAAAAATTAAAAAAAAAATGAAAAAAATTATAAAAATAAAAAAAAAATTTAAAAAATGGAACCAGTATACTACCACGTCCTCGTCGTTGGTTCTGGGTTAAAAGCTGAGAGTAGTATCTGATCACATATAGCCGTACATGACAAGCTAATTTAAAGTTATACAAATCGTATTCGATTATTTTCGATAATAACAATTTTAAAAATATTTTGCCAATTTTTTAGAAATTCTGCTACTTTACCTTACTAAATCTAAATCTAATCTTTTTTGTATAAAACTTTACATTCTTTACTTTCTATTCCGAACATTTGCATGAAAGTATAAAAATTCTCTATTTTTTCGGTTTTTCGCGTTTTTCTGCGAAAAGGGATCAGCTACGATTTCCAGAGAAACAATTTTTTCATCTCTGAATACATACATATAAAACCTCCGTGACGGAATTTGGTGTCATTTTTGTTCAACCTATTTTGCCTTGAAGCGCAATGTGAGCGATTAGTACCGCAGGTTTCGTCTACACCAGAGTAATCGGATCTGCCGGATACACGCCTGTCGGGATTTAACCCTTTGAAACATACATTTTTCTTAACACGTTAACCTGTTAAAATTCCCAGTAATAAAATTGATGCTACGCAAATGTTTACTGTAAAAGATAATCATGAAGAGTAAGTTAAATATTTTCTTTAATATACCATTTTTAATCAACTAAATGAACTTGTATAAATATTTTCTAATAGACCCACCCATTGATTACCTAGATTTGCCACCAATTATATCTACAATATCCATGAAAGTAACTAACAATGCAGATGACTATCTGAATACGGAAAAGTTTTGGAATGAAAACGATTACGAAATTGTTAACCTAAAAACAAATACTGTTGTAGGTTTAATGGTTGATAAGAAATAGGATGGAAGAAAATATTGACAAAATTTTAAACTATATATTAAACATTAAGTACGGCTTATACATTTAATTTTATGAGTATATCTGGGCACGACGCTGTGCCTTCACGAATCCTATTCGATGTCTTCGTCGACGCTGCTTTTCTCGTTTGCGTTGAACGATAATTTCTTCTGGAGTGGGTGTGGTTGTATTATAAATGATTTCTTTTCCAAAAACAGTGTCTCTGATGGCTATTGGCTGTACGTTAGAACGAGAGTGCCTATTGGGCTGCTGACGAGGATCTCGCGGTTGATTGGCTGAGTTAGCAGTCAGTTTCCATCTAGGGGCGTCCACCGGAATTACTAGCTGCTTAAGTTCCCTGGTTTCAGGAAATACGACCTCTGCCCTAGGAGTTTGCTCCACTTCCAATCGGGGAGAGTCAGGCTCAGAAAAATTGCAAATCTATTTAAGTTACAGCATCGTTAAACATGAACTGTACGGAGACCACCAACGGTTGGTAATACAGGTCTCCGTTCACTTGACGAAGGCGGTCCCTGGATCGCGCCCGTACTTCTATTCTAATGGAGTCTGCGTTGATTTGCGGACTGTTAGCTTCTCCTACTGATGCCATCTCGTCTACCCTGTTTTTCTATGTTCGGTTGAGCTGTTGAATGAAGAATATGGCGGCCTGCCATCTTGTAGTTCCTTTTATATTAGCCTGTAATCGCGTTTACTGGTGTATCGTGCAAACCAATCAAAATTACAGGAAGTTTTGATTACGAACAGCGTATAACAATAATTTAAAAAAAAACCGAATCGGTTACACGAAAACTGACGCGTGCTATTGGTCGAAGACGGAACCAATCGGTAAAGCGGGTTGTAACAATGTTGGCGAGTATACGTGCTGAGTCAAAATATTGCTACGACAACATAATGTTCGCGTTATGATTACTCCGAAATTTATTGATTCGAAATGAAATTGGAGTTCTTTTGCTCCGAAAATACAAATGCTTTCTTGCTAAATGATATATTGCGCGACGGACAATCACACGTCTCAAACGAAATTTAAGAATAGTAGCGCACGAAAACAAACAGCGACTGAAAGTGAACAATGCGCGTCGGAGTCTCGGCCGTTCCGGGAAGAGCTAATAAACAATAAATAGTTCCGAACTATAAGGTGGTGAATGTATATCTCACCAAAAATTTAATGGCACATTAATAATTATAACTTAAAATTGTCGAAGGCCTGAATGCCTAAAATTACTTTTATGAAAAATTGTTATCCTTTAATTTTAATTTTACATGAACATCTCAGCAGAGATTTCATAGTAAAATTTTATGGAGATCATTTTTTTATGTTAGTTCATGTCGCTCTGAAAAGAGCGGTTAAACAGAATAGAGGATGGGAAGGAAAATTCTAATTTTATTAATTTTTATCTGCTCATCCAGCTTGTATGCTGGGCACATCTAATAATTGCCGCTTCCCCAATATGGTCTTGCAGGAGATCGTTGTCCTGTCGGCGTCAGTGAGCAAGTGAAGTGTGGCCCTCTCCCTGCGCTGCTTATATACTTTCGGTCCGTTCTCCTGCGCTCCAATCAGCGTTCAGTCAATCAGCGCGCTACTTGTTCCACACGCGTTTCCAAAATGATTGCGTTTATTAAACTTATTTTTGAAAGTTTAATAAATTGGTTTTGAAAGTTTAATAGTGAATTTTTTAATATTTACATGTGCAGGTACTGCTACACTGTGAACAAATACCAAGCAAATACTTAACTTCTTTACATGATATAAATCAATATATTTGAAAAATAATTTGTAAAATAATTATAAATTGTACAAATTTATTTTACTTATAGCTTTTACAAACACAGTGTGCACTGAAAAACCGCGAGATAAAAAACTGAATGAAAATTTAAACTATGACCTTGATCAGAATTGCTTCGTTGATATTTTCTCTCAAGAAAAGAAAAATGTTGCAGATCAGATTATTTTAAAAAATTTATTAGATTTTAACCAGGACCTCATCTATAATTCCTTTCCTGATACTGTTTTCCTACGAAATAAAAATGCCGGTGATCCGTTTAGTGCAGAACATATTTCCAATTTCAACCAGGACCTTGATCAAAATTCCATTGTTGATGCTTTTTCTTACAAAAATAAAACTGCTGAGGATCAGTATAGTCCAGAAAATTCTTTCAATATACACCAGAATCTATCTGACAATACATCTTTAGATGAAAGTTTGGAAAATTCCAGCGACTCATCTACTGGGCTTTGTAATCAAAATTCAACTGATTCTGAAAACATATATGCCAAAAGCCCTAGGAAAAGGAAAAGAGACCCAAGTGAATGGAAAGTAAACGTTGTCAAACGAAAGTGGAATGCTGGTTTATCAAGTGAAACGCATAGTGGAAAACCAATCAAACAAAAGAATTTGGGCTCTCCATGACAATGTAGATCAAAATGTGCAGATAAAATTACGCATGACGAACGTCTACAACTTTTTACAAATTTTTGGAACATGCAAGACCGTACTCGCCAATGGGACTATTTAGCTAGAATGATTAGAACTTCGGATCCTAAGGAAAGGAAAGCTTTTAACTGGGATATTCAAGAACCACGTAAAAAATATTCACATTCTTATGTTCTGAGAACGTCTGATAAGGAAGTCAAAGTTTGTCGCCACATGTTTTTAAATATTTTGGGTAATTAGTAACAAATATTTAATGCAATCAATTTGTTAAATGAAATAATGTTTACAAAATTTTTACCTTTTGCATTGCTTTTAAAAATTTAACTTTTCAAATACCCATTATAAAGTAAAGATATAATGAGCAAAGTTCAATAATTAATAGTTCTTGACTTATGTGGGCAATTCTCAGTAAGTTCGGATTGCCGCATACTCGGTAGTTTTTATTCGGATATACAATTTTCTCAAGTAAAATCAGGTTATACATCAGATTATGTAAATCCAGTGCAAAGACTATACCATGCATATTTTCAATCATTTCGTAATTTTCTTAATATATATAGGAAATTTGCACAAAAATGAGCGTGAATCTCTTCTCTTTTTTCTAACTTTTGCGTTGCACAATTTGATGCGTTGATTGTTTAGGCTTGAATCATCGATAACTTGATAGAATTTGGAGAGTAGAATATTGAATGCAACTCGTTAAGAGTTTGTGCTTACAATAGAAATGATGTTCAAAGAAAATCAAGGTGGCGTGACTCCGTTTTTGAAATTCTGACACTCGCTCCATTTCTACTATAATATGGCTGGTGCGTACGAAAATCACATAGCTGACAACTTTAGCAGTGTACTGGAGCAAAAAAAATCAATCTAGACGTGACAGAATTATGTGCTCTAATTTGAAGATAGATAAAATACAACTTATTTAAAATATTACGATGCGTCCACGAAAGTGAAAATGCATATTTTTATTGGCACGTTGTCTGCAATTGGGAAATTTAGCCAAATGCGTGTGTGCTTATTATTGTTCAATACACTACTAAACAATGATTTTCTTGAACCTATTTTTTGTTTGTTGTTTAAAAGGGTACAGAACGAAAAGTACATTTTCTTACCAAAATAAAAATGCATATTTTTTATTGGCACATCGTCTGCCATCGGAAAATTTAGCCACATATATGTGTGTTCTATTTTTTTCGATATACTACTGAACTATGATCTTCTTGCCCCACTTTCTTATTGGCTTTTTAAAAAGTTGCGAAACTAAACCAGTATTCGACAAGTTACAATAAAATTCGAACTTTGTGAGAATTGCCCATATATAACATTTCCCAAAAAGAAAAGAAAGTATACAGAATAAATAAATTAATGTTACTACTAGATATAACAAGACAATGATTAGAAACTGTCCAGGAAAAGAAATCATCATTAGATGGGCAATTTATTCAGTGTGACATGCGAGGAAAATTGATACAAGACCTAATAAAGTTTCAGAGCATGTTAAATCATGTGTTCAACATCACATTGAGTCCTTTCCCAAGATCGAGTCACACTATTGTCGGAAAAGTACTTCGAGAGAATACTTGGAAGACGGATTAAACATTAGAAAAATTTACAATTTGTTCGTTGTTTCTGATGAAAGAAAAAAATGAAGAGAATAGTACTTGTTCAGAAGATTATTATAGAAAGATTTTTAATAATTGTTACAATCTCAGTTTCCATGTGCCCAAAAAAGATCAGTGCGACGAATGTGTCTCGTATAAAATTTAGACTGAGGAAAAACAGCAGGAAGAAAAAAATTATTATGATATACATATCGCCAATAAAAACACTGCTCGAAATTGGATGAACGTAGATAAGCAACGGGCAAAACAAAATCGTGCAATGTGTGCAGCTACATTCGAACAAAGTTTTAACGATGCCGAGATCAGAGTCTTCCGCGATGTACTACAAAAGAAAAATTTCTTTATATAACTTCACAGTTTATGATTTAGCAACTCAAGAAGGATCTTATTTTGTATGGGATGAATCAATTGCAAAAAGAGGAGCCAATGATATTGGCAGTTGCTTGTGGAATTACATTGGCGAACAGATAAAATTAGGAAAGAAAATTTTCCACTTTTATAGTGATAATTGTGGCGGACAAAACCGAAATAATATTTTATTCACTATGTATGCCAAGGCTTCAGTTGATTTCAATGTTACCATTACCCACAGGTATTTGAAATTTATTAAAAGTTACGTAATATAGGTTCGGTTTTTAAAAAATTTAGTAATTTCTTATATTATTTTTTGATACAGTGTGCGTAACTGACGTCACACGTTTTTCACGTATTTTCGAAGCACTTTACGCAAACCTGTAATAAAAAATATTGTGTTGTTTCACCAAATGTAAATGCGATCCTTGCCTTCAACTCTGGCCATAACTCTTACATTCGTAGAAAAAACTTTGACGCACTTGTATCGATAACTATTATTATATTTAAAACTTAAATATATGGGGTAAAATTTTTGAACTGTCCAAACAAAAAATAAAAGTTCTCCTATTGGGTCAAAACATTACTGAAAGGTTGTTATTGCTAGTGGTAGTCTAAATGTCATGTATTATTGAATTTGAAAAAATATATGTGAGTTATAGAGTTTCAAAATTTTGTCATTTTATACAAATTTGCCATATTTATTTTTTTCAGTATACTATATTTATAAGTAGGATTCAAAAGTCTTAATATATGAGTAGTGATTTTTAACGGGATATTCACGGGCTTCAAGTCAGTGTTAAAAGTTTTTTGAAAAAAATAAAATTTGACCTTGAAATTCAAGGTCATAAATCTAATTGTAGTTCATCTCGACATCAAGGTCAAAATACTAATTTCAGTATATCTCAAAAACGAGTTTTTGAATCTTTTTTTACTAGTATTAAAAGAAAGCTTGACTACTTTTCTATAAGATATGTGAACCACCGATAAAGGCAATAGCCGTGGTAGATAGTCACTCCTGCCTTGACTGATCATCAATTATCACCACCTAAGTTAAAGGCAATAGCCGTGGCCGGTAGTTTATATATATCGGTTTGAGCTATAAGAGACTGAGCGGGAGTAAAGTGATTAAGGGTAAGCCCGACTAACCAGGTCGGTAGTTATAGGGATTTATCTCATTTATTCTCTTGCCATTTCATTCTGTTTAATATTGCAACCCTGAGTGTCAGTGCCTAATCCAAATTTATACCTACCCTATATTTCTCTTCTTAACAGACAAGTCAATCGCAAGATTGTCATTTGGATCGTAGATCCTGTTGTGTTGCCTCTCCTATTCTTCCCTCCCCCTATATGCATATTAATAAATACTGAAGATATAACCTAAATCTCTTTCGTTTCATTTAATAATTATAGTAGCTATAGCAATCACGGCTCGTCAGGATATCGAGGCCCGTATGGGATCGCTATCCTGAAGATAGCCTTACGTCCCGTTATGCTGATTAGCGTAACGAACAGGAAGAATTATTATTAAACAGATATTCCGACTGTTGCGGTCCATCCGAACGTAACATCACTATTATGCGAATTAACGTTTCATTTTGATGGGAACATAAATTATAAATATGAGTTTGTGGAGAATTTCATGACAGCCCAGATCTCACAAAATAATGGAGTACTGTGCAATGCCTATAAAAATACCCCTTGATAAAAATAAAGTGAAGGATATTCAAGAACTCTGCGTTAAATATCTCATTCCAGAAGAATTCCACAGTTTTTACTACAATTTAATTCAATGAGATAAAACTGTCGCTGTTACAATTTTCAGTTTTATATAATTAATGTTTTTAATTAACGTCGAATTTTATTTCGTTTTACAATTGCGTAAAATGTTTAATATTATATTTATTTACATTTAAGAGCGAGATTTTATTTATATTTTAATGTCTTATTAGATGTGTAATAAGTAGTAACTTAAATTTCGTAAAAAAACTCTGCATTCGACCTGTCATGTTTTTCAACTCTAATTCGACGTGTCATATTTTTCAACTACAATTCGACATGTCATGTTCTTCCACCCAGGCAGCGATATCGAAGTCAATTTTGATCTGATATTCAGTATCGATCAATAAATTTAAATAAAACAAGTAATGCTGCTGCAGTATAGCAAGTTATTTAAAATTATTGATCGCGACACAAAATATCAGATCAGAATTGCTTTTATGTAATCTCTTTTATTACTGATTTTATATTTGCTCTTCAATCGGAGGATATTTTTATAAATTATTCTTCAGCAAAAGCTAAAAGTATTTCCCATCAATTAAAAACAATTCTCAATTCAGTTCTTTATATGGTATCAGCGAACAGCTATTTGATACGCAGATTAGTTGTTCCTAACTGGTAGGAAACGCTGTTAGGTAGTTTAGTTAAGCAGTCGGTGAACTTTTTATTTGGTAATAGTTACCGAAAATGTTTGTAATCCTTAGTATGTTTTCGGTTTTAATTGGTATAACCGGGGCGTATTATTTTTCGGATTCAAAAATTATCGGATTTAATTTCTCACAAATCGGAATCGGTTTTAATCGTTCATATACATAATTGGTTAAATTACGACTAGCGGGTATATAAAAATAATCGCTTTTAATCGTTCATATATATAATCGGTTAAAATACGACTAGCGGGTATATAAAACTAATCGGTTTTAATAAATCATATACAGGAAGAATAATGCAGACAGTGATGAGAATGCAGGAGAAATCACTAGTGTTATCCCCAATAAAAAAGAAGGAAGCTCAGTCACGAAGAGGAAAATGTAGACAGCGATGTCAATGCGGAAAACTCTGAAAACGATCCTGATGAATCTCATATAAGACAGATGAAACATTCGCGAAAATAGTCATATTAAAGAGATAGGTTCGGATATATCGGAACGTGATTTTTACGATTATTCACATCCTCCAGAAATATGTAGTGATTTAAAAAATTTTTTTTAACTCCATGCGCTAAGTGAGCACTTAGCTCACACGTTAAAAAAAAATAGTATACGCTACGCGTGCGCGTAGGTGATTCGCGCACTTGTGTCGTAATGTTCTATTAAATGCCCAACAATAGTTTTATGTTACTTTGTAAATTATTAATTATAAATAAAAATATATTTTTAGACAAATATAATATATTTTAATGTCAAAAATATTACTTTCTGAACATTCTACCAATATACACTATTTGTAACGTACGTCGATGGGTACCCGTCGTGCAAATAAAGGCAAACAAAACTATTCTTGTTCTTCTCCTCAACCACCCTGTTTATACTCTACCATCGACAATGGTACTCTATTCGTGATGCAGCCCGATAGACATTCGGACGGAATACTGACTGATGGTGGCCCTGCAGCCGTATTTATACGGTTTGTGACTACGTTCCCCACTCGCTAAGTATCCATTGTCCTATCAGTTCCGTTTTCCTTTCACATTATAATTTAGGCGATTTCCTAGATTCCTGAAGATAATACAATTTGTAATATATCATTTATGTACTTTTGAATATATGGTCAATCTTACGTTGGCGGAGGGAACAAACATCCTCGCCAGGTCTCGTCAATCTTACGTTGGCGGAGGGAACGAACATCCCCGCCAGGTCTCGTCAATCTTACGTTGGCGGAGGGAACGAACATCCCCGCCAGGTCTCGTCTATCTTACGCTGGCGGAGGAAACGAACATCCCCGCCGGGTCTCGTCAATCTTACGTTGGCGGAGGAAACGAACATCCCCGCCAGGTCTCGTCTATCTTACGTTGGCGGAGGGAACGAACATCCCCGCCAGGTCTCGTTAATCTTACGTTGGCGGAGGGAACGAACATCCCCGCCAGGTCTCGTCAATCTTACGTTGGCGAAGGCAACGAACGTCCCCGCCAGGTCTCGTCTTTCTTACCTTGGCGAAGGGAACAAACATCCTCGCTATCGTCACTGTTTACGTTATTTTCGATATGACATATTGTGCCTATTCTTTTACATTAGACTGAAATCTTATAATAATTCACTATACTCTAATACGTACGCAATACCGGCTGCATCGCCATATGCCGTGTAACAATCGCACATAATTTGGCAAACCGTAATTGGAGCCTGTCGGCGACACTATTTATGCCCTGTTCTCGTACTGCAACCGATTATAGAATATGAGAAAGACAAATCATTTTTACCATTTTTAGAGAATTGAAATTGTTATGTCATTAAAACCAATTTTAAACATGGGCTAAAGTACAGGATAACAATCGATTTAAACCCATCAAAGCTTATCCGCCCAGTGCATATTATAACCGATATCTTAATTTTTAATCCGCCGAAATACGCAATTACCGGCAATATTCACGATTATAACGGATTATTTTTTTTTAATCGGTTTTAATCGGACTTTTTCAACAGGGTTGTCAATTTGACATGTTAACCTCAAATCGGAGGTTAAGTTGTCAATTGAAATAAAAATAGTGAAATATACAGACACGGACTTGCCACAATAATTGTATTTCGCATCATATTTCGTGACTGTATACAAGCACTGCACGTACAATACAATCACTGCTTTATTTTATCGCGTAAACAAACTGCATCATATAAATATGACTACACGCCATGGCATGTATATTTTGCTCTCAGTGTCTGCAGCCATACAAACAATATATGTATGTATAGAGAGACATTTCTATGCATACGGAATGCGTTTCTCTATATAGCGCGCTCTGGCGCCACTATCGAGCAGGGAGACTGCGATGTCGAGTTACTATTTAAATTCTAAACCTGTGATCTAAATAATAACTGCAGCAGCTTAGTTAGATTTGCAAACGAAAAATTGTAAGGCAAGTTTAATCTATTTTGCTGGCCTAGGTATTTTTATTGTAAAGGTAGATATTTTCGATTGCTAGGGGTGCCATCTCGTGATTCCAGCGGTAACAATCCGAAAATTGCAGTACCAAGCCAGTTTATTGTGACACTGTCTGTGTTTGTATCTTTATAATATATATGATATTGTCGCATCTCTTGATGAATTTGCATTAAAACTGGCACAACCATAAAAGTCGATTGTGACTTTCACGCTCGATAAAGGTGGTACTGTACTTTATCCACATCCGTTCTAATCCTTTTGCCATTATCGATCCCGTGCGTTCAACTGCATTATATCAGCTGCTAAAAATACACGAATTTCATAAATTATACAGGACTGAACTTGTTGCAATTGGTTAATATTATATATTATCTTGGGTCACAAAACTGAAATAAAACCATGAGCTTTTTACACCACATATAGATATGCGAAGTTGATGCAGATTTACTAAAAATCAACCCAACTAAACGTAATCAATTACAGTATTAAAGTCTAAAACATTTTAGTAACCAATATTTATTGTGCACATCTTTTACATAATCGAAATTGACAAAAATTAATTAAATTCTTGGTTTTTACGGTTTGTAAAAAGTTAAATATCTAAATAAATAATATAATATGAGCGTGAATGGACGCCACTAAAATGAGAAAAATAATGTTTGCGAGGCTAATAAATATGAATGTTATTGTCTCTGAATCGATGATCAAACAAACGGAATATATAAGAATAAAAGTGAAATAGTTCCATTACCTTACTATTATTCGTTTCCAATGGGCAAACAATTAACTACAGATAAAAAATTATCATATTTTTTCTTGTTCTTTTTTATCCATAAAAATCTGAATTTTGCGTATTTTCAATTTTTCTATAATTAAATGAAAGCTGTTGCAATACCCTTTGAAATACCGTTTGACCTAAAAAGTCAAAAGCTTAAAAAGCTATGATAATTTATGGCATAGATATTAAACATTGAAGTGAAATGTCGGACTAAGTATGGCAAAAGTGAATTCCGAGGAGTGTATATTATTTCGAAAAATATACAAATTAGAATTTGAAAAGAGATTTTCAGAATATACTTATATTAAATATTTTGAAAATGTAGAATTCTTAAAATCGGATATACTATATGGGCGATTCTCAAAATATGTCGGAATTTGACGTGACATTCAATATAATAATGAAAATGAATCGAAATACTGCCGAAAAAAATCATATTGTATTCGCTATGATTATAGCAAGTTTTCATAACGAAATATGCAGTTTAAATGCATTGTTTTGATGATCAGAAAAATTAAAAATATATCAAATAGTCCCTTCCGTGGTATGAAACCAGAATAATTTTTATTATTATAACAATGAAATGTGCACGAAAATTATTTTTATAATTTTTTTTATTCCTTGTACTTTTTTTAATACGTCTATAGCAATAAAAAATATCATTATAATATATTAAATCACATAATTTCATTACTTTTAATGATTTTTTTAATTTTAAAACTAGTGTTTGCGTGGTGCCTCGCTCGCTCAGAAACTTCGAGCCAGTGGAGAGTCGGCTATTCCTTAAGACTCGTTTGTTTACTAACAGCTTTCAATTATATTATAAAATTATATTGATATTTGGGGGTCCAATCATATTTAGGTCCAAGGGGCTTCGATAGATTTGTTACAACAATATAGTGTTTTTTATATGTATGAAAATTGAAAATGAGCATTTCCAAAATTTCGACCCCGACAACAGGCCAGCCGAAGTATTAATAAATAAAAGTTGCAAAACACTTACTTCATGCACTTGTATTCTAATAGACTATTCGTTGCATATTACATGTTTACTGTGTTTTACTAATTACTGTCTGTATTATTATGATATTATATATATGTATAATATATATATACATATAATTCGTCAAAGATATCTTGAAAGTGTCGAAAAGATCTATGACGGATATCTTATAGATATCTATAAGACATCTTTTAGATATATCGAAATAGTTATTTTCGTATCAAGGGCGTAAAAGCACTTATGCGCCCGTAGGTGGTCACCGCGCCCTAGGAGCTGGCAAAGACTACCCCTGGGGGGTAGGGGGTCGCAACGTCGAAATTTGATGAAAAACAATAGGGTAATTTTTTTGGCGAGATGACCAAATTCAATACTTTTTCAGACAATAGTCATGAACATTTTAAACCAGTTTTTATGGCATTATCGTTGACTTTAGGAAGAAAATACATACAACCTTCTTTGTAGAGAATTTCATCCTCTATCTTTTTTGTTTGAAACATTTTTTAATAAAATTTGTATTTTTCAAAATAAATGCAAAAAACTACAAAGAATCTTAATTGGGGCTAATTTTTTTTAGTAATGGACTGGTGGATCTGCCCCACAATCTAATCAGATCTAAGTTATGCCAAGACGCGTATTTTAAAAAAAAATTTATGTCAATACGCTTATTCGTTCGCGAGTTATCGCGAGACAAAAAAACGGGACGTACGTACGTACAATATCACGGACACAAAATTTTTTATTGTTGATTTGGGTTCCTTAGGGTCTGAAACGTCGACATTTGATGAAAAACTATATGGTAATTTTTTTGCCCGAAGTGACCAAATTCAATACTTCGTCGAGACTTAGTCTGGGTCGAAGTAATTTTACTTAATTTTTTTTCTACTCAGGAGTATAAACATGTAAGTATTACTGATAGTATAAGCATATTGTCCAACCACAATAACACATAATTTCAGGTAAAACCATACTTTAATTTACGTCGCAATATTCACTATTGCCTGAACGTCGAACGAACCGCGACTTTCGATTTCCGTAAGCTAAGTAATTCGTGGAATATTATACGGTAAGGCATTTTGAATATGAAAATGTCTGTATACACACTGCTAAACGTTGAAAATCTATTATAATCGGTCGTATTGTTTTGGTGCGTGTCTTGTTTGGTTCGCGTCCTCTGCTTCCCAGAAGTGAAGTGATTCGCAGAAAGACAAATCGCGAAAAGTTCGTTCGATAAATTCTATAACTTCGCTTATTCTGACAAATGTACAGTAAACGAAGAGCGCCAACTCGACAATATAACAAAGACAAAGTAAATAGTGCTAATAAGAAAAAGCAAGAAAAAGCTGCCAGCCGTGAACGTGCTGAAACAGGAAAAACACAATGTACTTCTACTTCTACGAAGGTAATGATTTTGTATTTTTTATAAATATGGGACCGATAAATTGTGTTCGTATTGTGTCGTGTTGCGATACGGCACGTTAGCAATTATGAATCGTTTTCATGTTCAACACGGACACGATAGGAAAATTGAATAGTTTTCGTGTTCGACACAGACACGTTAATAAAAGACAATCGTTTTTTGTGTTAGCCACGGACACGTTAACAAAAATAAAACGTTTTCGTGTCACGACGGACACGTTAGCAAAGATTAATCCTTTTCGTATCGACACAACAAGGACACAACACGTAACAATACGATATTCAAGACAAAATAATTATTCATTAGACGCTCTCCACCGTACTCCTTCGCATGATTACGTTCAGGTTTGCTCTCTCGTGCTCTTTTGCTCTCTTGCCTATCATCGCTCACTTTCGCTATTTTTCCTTCTCTCACACTCTTCTTCACCTAATAGTTCTTTTAGCAACATATCAGCTGACATACCTGCACTAGGTGATAGGGGTCGCTGATTACGGTCTCTAGGAGTCGCACTTCCTAGTTTTTTATCAAATGAGCTCGTATAAGTACAATAGGTGGTAGGGGTCGCCGATTACGGAGTCTAGGAGTCACGCCACGTTGCTTTTTTCATATCTGCTAAAATACCTGCACTAGGTGGTAAGAGTCGCCGATGACCGAGCCTGTCAGTCGCTGTACCGTACAGAAATAAAAATCCTTCGAGCAGAGTTAATATACTTAATTGCAAAATGATAGCCAGGGTCTTAGGGTTCGCTACTTACGAATCGGATGTCATATTTTGAAAATTCAAAATGGCGGGTCCAATATGGCTGACCGACATTTTTAAATCTGCTAAATTTGTATGAAACTTTGTGTCTAAGGGATCTCAGGATAAATGATTACAAATTAGGGGAAAGCCTATTCTGTTCGATCTTATAGTGCCGATTGCATAAATATTCTGTGTTCTTTATAATCTTTAAATCTTTTAACGTAACTGGTTTTTAGTCTGTCAAATTCGAAACCCCGTAAATTCTTTTGGTTTATTTCATGGACATTTTTTGCTGTATGTATTGTCTCATCTACGGTTTCATTATTAGAATGAGTTCCGTTTATAGGAATTGTTTTATTGGAATTGAAAATTTCGGTCCGCCTTATTGGATCCCCCATTTTAAATGTTTAAAATCTGATATTAGATTCGTTATCAGCGACTCCCAGAAATCCCTAAATACCAAATGTCATAAATTTTCAATAAAAAAAAATCGGACGTTAGAAGGTTTAAACACTTTTACAGCAACGAACTATATTATTTAGGTAAACAACAAATGGATAAAACCATAACAAAAGAGAATTCGCAAGAATAAAGCTCGAAGGTAACGATTAAAATTGCATAGGCACTACATATATTTTATAATATATAAAATACTAACCGCGATTTTGGTCGGGCTATTAAAAATTATTTAAAACACAAAATAATCGAAATAAGAATATACTTACAATAAGTAAATTCGGGAATTCGACGCGAAGGTGAAATTTCTTTTGAAATGACCGAAGTAACCAAAAAAAAGGAGAAGGAAAATTATGGGGACGCAACTTAAATCTACTTACTTAATCTAATCCTTAAATAATGATAGGGTACACACTAAAACACTTCTCGAAAATTTGTATACTAAATTAAAATTAATAAAATGAAACTAAATACAATCGCAAACTAAATAGTCAAAATAAGAAACGCAAAATCGCAAATGAAACGAAAACGAAGGGACGCAAAATTGGAGTGTCTTAAGTTCGTTGACGTCCATACTTCGGATCCAAAATTACCCCTTTTCCAATATAATTGTATTGCGTAATATGGTTTGGTATCGATAAGTCGGGGAAGTTGGAGGGGGGGGGGCTGAGGGAGAGGAAAGGCATATTCGAAATGGGAAATCGCAATGGGAGAAACAAGAACAGACAATACGTATTTACGAAACGGTTGTGCGGCAGAGGAAGGGACAGAGAAGCCGACCGGCAACCCTCACGAATGCGACGAGTGTCGACTCCAACAACAAGGAACATGAGTCCCATATGCGCCTTGAAACGTCAACAACGAGTGCGACAGGGACCAACATATCCAAGGGACGAAGTTGATGTGAAAACATGCATCGGCAGTTTTCGATCACAAATAAAAATTACATGTATACTTAATATAATTAAGGAACAAGGACAACGCTAAATGAAAAAGAGGGACAAACGAAATATGTTTACTTATCGATACCGAAAGAATAAATTGACGAAAAATAGACGTATTGAAATGAAACGAAATTCAATTTTTTTTGCTGTTCAGGTCGGGGGGTAGATTGACGATATTTCGTCACAATTTATCCTTACGAATGTGTGAATAGATGTCGCCAAAATATGACGTACACTCGTAAAAAATGTGTAAAAACGTTTTAAAATAGAATTGGACTTGAAACTGTATTTACTTTCTTTTTAATTTGAATATTTTAGGTGACGAACGTGAAGCTATGGATGTCGTCGGTTTACCAGCTCCTGAAGGGGATTAAGGAGTGACTCCTAAAGTGATTAGCCGATAAGATAATAATCTACGCTACAAATTCTAAATTAAAAATATCTGCATTGATTTTTCGAAATCCGGGTTTCAGCAAGGCAATTCAAATAACTTTCTATGATCGTCATAAAAAGATTACAAAAATTTCTTGACAATTGACCAATAATTTTATGCAATACATGTTCTTTCCTTATTGCAGAAATGTCTCTGTTAATTTTCGACAAAGGTTGTTCATCTTTTTAAGGAGTTCATAAGAAGTTACGCCTTCATGAAGCCCGAAGTTCGAGAAATCTATTCAGTCATGTTTAATTTTGATTTCTCAGCGTAGATTACTACCTTATCTTGAGAATAAATCTAGTCTCTCTTTAAGTTCAATAAAGATCGATAAAGAATAAATATCTGAAAACCCGAATGGGTTTCGTTGGTTGCCTTTAGAAAATGAGTTCTAAAGTCAGTAGCCGATAAAGTAGGAATTTAAAGTACAAAATGAGAATTAAAACCGTCAGAATCGATTTTCCAAATTCAGTGTCCGTACAAAGAATTCCAATCCATATTTAAGATTTCTTACAAAATATCCGTATGGCAGGAAATACTGCACAATATTTCAGTGATGTATTTTAGCTGATATGAGAAAAAACTACGGGGCGCGTCTTCTAGATCTCGTAATCAGCGGTTTCTACCACCTAGCGCACGTATTTTAGCCGATATTAGAAAAAACTACGGGATGTCATTCCTGGACTTCGTAATCAGCGACCCCTTCTATCTAGTTTACCCATATTGGCTCATATGCGACTGCCAGACTTCGTCATCGGCTACCCTCTACTACCTGGTGCACGTATTTTAGCCGACATGACAAAAAACTACGGGGCGCAACTCATACACTCCGATCCAATCAGTGACCCCTTCTACCTAGTGCAGGTATTTTGGCCGATATAATAAAAAACTACTGAGACTTGCATTCTGGCTGACATGAAGAAAATCTAAGGAGGAAAGTTACTCGCCTCCATCATCCTCGAGAAATACTGGTCTAGATCGACATCTGTACTTGAGACTATGTGTCGTATCATTTCGTGTCGGGTCTTTTCTTAGCACGACACTTTCTCAGCGATTGACTTGTTTCCATTCGTGGTAATGTGTTCGTATCTGACACGAACACAATTCATAACTGCTAATGTGTTCGTAGTGGGTACACAGACAATTTGGGGAATCTTATCGTGTTGTGCTCTGAACATAAAATTGAGGTACTACATCGGGATAGGGAAAAATTGCCAGAGTTCCCCTACGCGACTGCGCCACCTGATATGGTATCGAGTTTTCATCTGTTAAATTATATAGTTCTAAGTTACGGATTTGTGTGTGTGAGTATGTAGATTTGATATAAATTGTGGAGCTACGATTTGTATGTGAAAGTGCAAAAGTGCAATTAGCTACTCACACAAGTATGCGCAATTCGCATATATGTGGGGGTGGATCGAAAAACACGAATTTTAGATTTCGGATTCGGCGGGGTATGGAAAAGTTGTATATCCCTACCAAATGAAAGCACAACAAATTTCAGCCCGATCGGTTGATATTTACTATCCCCACATGGAGCTTAAAGTTGTGAACTTTCGGAGGATACATTAACTTTTAGGTGTGTGCGTATCCTGGGGGTCTACGATTTTAAACTAAATTACATTCATATCAGTTCGTGAATAAAGCCACAGAAACTAAAAAATATATAAATCCACTGCAAAAACTGTAATGAGCGAGATGAAAGATTGTTAAGGAAATCTCAAATACGCTATTTTTGTGTATATTACAAAACAGCTTAATTCGGTAACTTTATATGCTTTACTACGGTTGGTGTTCGATTGGAGGTTCAAAAAGTGACTATTGTGGGTTTCTGGATGCTAGTCCTCACGGTCACCCTCTTCTTCTCTTTCTCGTTCCCTCTATCCCCACCTACAATATGATAACTGTGCAACCCTTGGCCCGCCTCCCAAATGCCAAGGAAACACGGCTCAGAATCCACCAAGAGAAGGTAGTTGCACTTAGGATTCCGCCCTTACCCATCCCCACCAACCAACCATAAATGGGCATTTTTTATTTACTCCTCACTATCTGAAAGACCTACGAAGTCTTTCTTAGTCTCGCAAGAAGGCATAACTTGCCTGGAATGCAGAGTGGCTCTTATATAACCGTCACGTGCCTAAAAACCGCAAACGTGTGTTGCAGCTTTGGTGACCAGCTTAACAGTGCGTCCCACTGCTTGCGTGTGGCAAGGAAAGTCACCAATCATAGAATAAATGTGGATCTTGTCTATAGCACAACAATTTCTGTCCTCATCTGAAATTCTCCGCAAAATTGGTGACTTAGCAGAAATCGAAGATGGCCAAGAAATCAAATCAAAATTACTTTTAACCAGGAACCCGTAATGTAACGAAACTAAACACAAAATGGACTTTCGTTACGTTACGTTATCAACAAACGAAACGAAAGTTGGCTTGAAATTCGTTACGTTACGATAACGAAACGAAAGTCAGCGTGGAATTCCGTTACGTTACGATAACGAAACTAAAGTCGAACTATAATTTTGTTATGTTATAATAACGAAACGAAAGTCGGGCTTGAAATTCGTTATGTTACGATAACGAAACAAAAGTCGGACTGGAGTTTCGTTACGTTACAATAACGAAACGAAAATTGAATTTGAATCTCGTTATATGACGGCAACGAAACGAAAGTCAGGCTGGAATTTCGTTAGGTTACTATAACACCATAGAAGTCGATTTTGAATTTCGTTACATTAACAATAACGCCGTTATTTTTGGGTAACGAAACGAATGTTACATTGGAATTATGTCGGAATTACGTCTCAGTAGCATAGGGGTTATTCAATCATTACGTCAGCAAAATTTTCATCAAATTTTATCTGACTCATAATATCTGGTCCAAATTGTTGATTGAAAATGCACAGTGGGCCGTAAGTTCCAGAAATTACGAAGAAATTGAGAAGTCATTAAATTGAGCTGAATTTAAATATGCGGGGGGTTTCTGGGGTTGCTGAATCCTAATCTGTCGTCGAAATTGCCAAATTCGAAGTGTAAAGTGGGCCAGTAATGCCAATCATTACCAAAAATTTAAAAAGTCGTTAAATTGGTCTAAAATTGAATATCTGGGTGTTCCGCCATTTATATAACTTTAAAAGTTTTATAACATAAAAATCCATTGATTATATTTTTTTTCCCCCCACATTTATTTACAATCTGTTTTTTACAACAATAAGTATATTTTTTATACAAGATTAAAAGAAAATAAAAGAAGAAACAAAAGGACAGAACATGTAGATGCATCCCCAGCCTTCAGCATCTTTACAATATTAATTAATTTATTTTTTGTATATCAGGATGATATACTGGCAATTAGGTTAGTGTTCTGTAAAGTTTAAGTCTCGTTTCAGTTTGGCTAAGTTTTAGTAGTTTTGTTGCTAGTTGATTTGGATGATGTTCTAATCTCTTCTTATATTTATCGAAGTAATTTTGTACTTCGATTTTGACACTATCTGTAGATCCTTTTTTATTATTTTGTTAAGGATAAACCATGGTGCATTTAGGAGCATCCTTAAGGTTTTGTTTTGAAATCGTTCGATGATTTCGATATTGGAGTTTGAAGCAGCTCTCCATAGCTGTATTCCATATGTCCAAATTGGTTTCAGAATGCATTTGTATATGAGAATTTTATTTTCTGTAGAAAGTACAGAGTTTCTTCCTATTATCCAGTACATCTTGTGTAGTTTTATACCAAGCTGTTTACGTTTGGTCCAAATATGAGTTTTTCAATTAAGTCGGCGATCAAGATGAATCCCTAGGTATTTAACACTATCACTTTGAGGTAATGGTTTACCGTTGAGACATACAGAGGGGCAGGTATTTTTACGTAGAGTAAACGTGACGCGAGTTGATTTGTTCTTATTAATTATTATTCTCCACGTTTTGTACCATTGTTGAAGCTTGGCTAAATAGTGTTGCATATTTTTTGAAGCTATTTCTTCATCTGTATGTGTAGATAGAATAGCCGTAACATCAGCAAAAGTAGCGGTAGTAATTCCATTCATTGTTGGCAAATCAGCTGTGTAGAGTAGATACAACGTAGGTCCTAATACGCTGCCCTGCGGTACTCCTGCACTTATTGTGACGAGTTGTGTAGTTGTGTCATTTATTTTAACTTGAAAATATCTAGTAGTTATGTATGAATTAAGTAGTTGATAAAAATCGTAATGCAACACATTTTTTAGCTTGAATAGTAAGCCCTCGTGCCATACTTTATCAAAAGCTTGGGCGATATCAAGAAACACTACCGAGCAGTAATTTCTTTCTTCAAAAGCTCTCCTGATGGCTGTAGAGATTCTATTTACTTGCTCGATTGTGGAGTGTTTAGAGCGAAATCCAAACTGATGATTCGGTATAATTTTTGTAGTTGTTAATATGGAATTTAATCTGTTTATTATTATTTTCTCATACAGCTTAGATAAGACTAGTAGTAAACTGATGGGACTATAAGATGTCATACTTTCTGGTGGTTTATAAGGTTTTTTTATGAGCACAATTTGAGCAACTTTCCATTGAGCTGGGAAATGATGAGTGCGAATTACTGCATTTATTATAATAGTTATTAATCTTACTACTTTAAGTGGGAGTTCTTTAATCATTTTCCCATTGATTCCGTCATATCCTGGTGCTTTTTTAGTTTTTAAGAATCTTATATTGTTTCGCACTTCTTTTACTTTTGCGTATTTTATAGAGTGAGCTATTGATTTGGCAGAAATTTTATTCAATGCTGCATTTTCTTCTACTTTGCTTATTGCTCGCTTTGCAGGTTCGAAAACATTTTTGAGATGTGCTGCAAAAGTATTCGCTTTATCAAGATCTTCTTCTGCCCATAGACCATTTATTTTCCTTATTGGTGGTATGTACTGCTGATGATGAAGTATTCTCTTTGTTGCTTTCCATAGTGCATAATCGGTTGAATCTACAGCTGTCACTTTTACCAAATAATTTTTTATTCGATAATTTTGTTCTTCTTTTAAGCAGCGTTTTAAATCCTTAATAGCATTGTTCAATTTATTTTTATCCACTGGTAATTTACTTTTCTGCCAGATCTTTCGTAGTTTCCTTTTATGTTGAATTTTATCTAATGTCGTGTGTGATATCACATCTTTTTTTAGTAGACTGGATAGTTTTTATTTTCGCAATATCACAGGCTTTGTGAATTTGTAAATTAAGATTTTCAATTACATTTTCGATATCTTCTCCAGATCTTAAAGGTATATCACACGTGATGTTTTCATTCAGGTGTTGTTTATATTTATTCCAATTGATATTTTTGACACGGATTGCACTAGAAATTTTGGTATTTACCGCAACAGATGATAGTTTTATAACAATAGGCGAATGGTCAGAGGATAGATCTAAGCAAGATTCCGCCTTGAATCGTTTAGTGCTGATTCCTTTGATTATTGCAAAATCAATCAGATCCCGTAGCTTGTTTACATCTGAGGGCCAATAAGTAGGTTCTTCGGTTGACATAGACGAAAGATTATTTGCTATCATGGTCGCATACAGCTGTTTACCTTTAGGGTTTGGTGTCAATGATCTTGATCCCCACCATGGATGCTTAGCATTATAGTCACCACCTGCTATAAATCGATTTCCTAGGTTATTGAAAAATTCTGTAAATTTATCTTGATTTATTGCATATTTTGGTGGGCAATAAACAGCAGCAATAGTAATAGGTTCGTTATTATTTTTTATTGTTATGCTTGTTGATTGTAAATATTCCGTACTGAATTGTTGATTTTCGTGATGAATTATATCTGCTTTAATCAATACAGCTGTCCCTCCATGGGCTTTGCCGTCAGGATAATTTGTAAAATAAATATTATAATCATTAATTTTTAAATAATTTTTATCTGTGAAGTGTGTTTCGGAGATAAGCATTACGTCTATCTCATGATTTATTAAAAATGTCTGTAATTCTAGGCGTCTTTGTGACAGTCCATTACAGTTCCATATAGCAATATTAATTTCGTTTAACATTATAATTTAGATATTAAGCTTGCAAGAAGATTCAACATTGTGTCTATTTTCGTCATTAACTGCAAAATCATTGACTCCAGTTTGTTGTTGTTTACATTAAGCGAGTCAAATTCTATATTGGTATTTGTTTTCTGTATAGATCCTGCAGCGACGTTAGCATATGTCATGATCGAATTTGAAACTTTATTCAAAGGCTGGCTTACTTGAAAATGTTGAGTTTTCTTTTCTCGTAGTGCTGGATATAATTTTTGCTGTAATTGTTTTCGTACAATACAGCCTTTATAGCTGGCTGGATGATTACCCTGACAGTTGGCACATACAACTTCTTTTATTTTATGTTTAATGGAACAATCTTGAGTAGCATACTGCCCTGCACGTTTGGAGCATACTGGCGATTTATAACAATAGTTTTTTGTGTGACCGTATTCCTGGCATTTCATGCACTGTGGAATATCTCTTTTTTTATGCGGTGGTTCAAAGCTCACTATAAGATTGAGTAATGTTTTAATTTCGTATATTTCTTTATTATTGTTATTGGCCTCAATTTCAACGAGAAATAGCGGCAACGGTTTATGCGTTAAAAGTTGTCGCATGTTGGTAATTCGGACGTCTTTATGTCCAAATTTCTCTATTTCTGCCTTAAGGTCACGAGTATCAATTGTTGAATGCATATTTTTAGAACTACTTTGTAGGTTCTATCTTGTTTTCTTTGGTAAGTGTAGAATTGTGTGTCCTTATTTTTAGTGCATCTACATTCGGAAGATATTTTTCTGAGTTTAGTGGCTGAATTTTTACTTCTTTATTTGGCAGTAATTTGATTGTATAAGCATTTTCTGCAACTTCGTTAAGTAGATCTTTTAGCGGATTTAAGTTTTTCACTCCACTTACAAAGATTGGCGATGATTTAACAGGAGCTTGTTGATTCTCAGACCTTGTTACATCGTCAGCATCTTCCTTTTGCTGTTCCAAAGCTTTGTAGGAATTTTGTACGGAAGCTCCTAGCCAGTAATCGCGTATTAGTGTTTGTCGTTTCTTGTGATTGTTATCCTCGGGGCTACCTCTCCCTCGTTTTTTCATTTTGACTACATTCCAGGGTGTTTTAGGAATGTTCTCTCCTGCAGTAGCATCCATGTCACTTTTATTGTCCGATTTTCATGCACACATGCCAGAATGACACTCGCGCGCGGGCAGTATATTTATTAATAAACGTAATATCGAGAGCATATGTAAACACGTCTACCTTCAACGACGTTTGCGATCGAACTGATTTAATTATGTAAACCGGAGTGTTTGTGGCCTACATAGCGATTTTTTCAGGCATAATTAAGTACCGTTTCTCAAGTAAACATGCCACCTGATATGGTTTCTGTGAGGCTATTTTTGAAAGTGCAACAGTAATTTGAACAAAAAACCTATTTTTTCAAAATTCAATTGTTCAAAAATTTTAAAATATATTAAGCTGAAATTTAGTGTACTTTATAAAGACCCTTGAAATTATATATATATACCAAATTTTAAATCCCTATGCGTTAATCTACACACGGAATGTGTTGCTGACAAAATGTGACCGACACGAAGAGTAACTATCGTAAATTTTTGTATTGGTACTGGGTGCAGGTTTTCTGCGGCTTCCCTGCACCATTGCACACCTTGCGTGAATCGGCCGCAGCCGTGCGATGAGATAATGTCGGTAATGGCGAAATCTGCTAATACCAGCAAATATTGACCTTCGGTCGCATAGCTTGAAAACGAAAAAAGAGTTGAGGTCGTTTGCAAGTTTTGTGTTTTTTGGTAACCAGGCAGATCGCTTTACGCAGCCATCCGGATAACATCATTAGCGCATTTTTGCTGGAACGAATTCCGTGTCGAGTTCCGTGTCGAATTCCGTGCCGAGCGACCGACTTTTCCGTCGAGTCCACCGGGAAGCCGTGATCGGTTGAATTCGAGTTATTGGTTCAGGTAGTCGAGTCGCAGAAAAGGACGCCAGGTGATATTCAGCAGAAACCCAGTATTGTAAATCCTCCAGGCGGCCGAAATTGAAGCTGGTGGTCGCCCACCTTCAAGAATTCTTCAATTTATAATAGGCCCTGTCGAGGTCACCACTGGTACAGAGAGGTCGCCCTCTTAGTTAATCGAGTCTGCAGAATTCGCATTCTTCGTTTGATCCATCAGTTTTGGTTTCATTTCCTTCCGACACTTTGGTATCGTCGTCCAACTCGCTCGGTCGCGTCGTACGAGAACCGAACAGATTTCGCCACGGTCGATTTATCTCATCGTGAGTGAATTAATAATAAAAAAAGTGTGATACAGAAAACGTTACAATTTTTTGTGATACATCCCCGATTTTCACTCGACTTTCGAAACAGAATGAACGAATTTATTGGGCCAATTAATTTGTTATGCCGATCGATTTTTTTCTTGCAACTATAACTCCAGATGGTAACAAAAATTAAGTATAACTATTTAATTGGTTGGTAGATTAGAGTTCTCCCAACTAACTAATATCCAACCAACTCACATTTGGTTCTCCCAATTAACTCGATTTTTCCGTGCACAAATCAACAGCTATTGAAAAAATGCCACTTTTAGCGGTTTTAATTTGTTATAGACCTAACCTATTTGACCGATTGAAATGTTCGATGACTATTTTTTGTTTGTTTTCTCAAGAGCTACACACCTTTTTTTCCAAGTGAAAAATAAAAAAAAAGGGTTTTACCCCTTCTACCTCCGTTTTCATTTACCCGACTGGACTAAAACACTGTAGAGAGCGACCTATAGCGTGCATCATCGGCGACCTCTAATACTTCAGTTCAGCTATTATTACCGATAACTGTAACGTGAGCCATGGTGTACGTCATCGGCGAACACTAACACCTTGTGATTGATATATGTTGGATTGTGATATCGAATAATGATATAGAATGATTGCGATGACTGTGGATGGTAATGATATCAGATGATGATGCTGATGTCTTTTGATCACATATTATAACGGTAACGACCGCCATCATCATTCATCATATAGTAGACCATCATCTATTATGCGTATGGAAATTGTATAACGTTAAGTTATCGCTTAGGAAACACAAGTGGGACTGGAATTTCGTTATGGTATTGTACCGTAACAAAATTGAGAATGGAGCTTATGGTATAGTAACGTAACGAAAGTAGGACCTTAATTTCGTTATGGTATTATAACGAAACGATAACGTAACGAAAATTATGTTACGGGTCCCTACTTGTAGCTTTGAAATTGACAGATGGAACGCGAAAAACACGAAGCTTTGACTGTGGACCTGATGTTTTCATTTCCATATTTTGATGTCTTCGATGAAGAAGTTTTTGAACAGCAAATTTTCTGATAGCATCACTTTCATCAGAGAGCATCGAGAGCAGTACATTTTCTGAGTGAGCAAAATATGCATTATTTGAAATGACATTGTCGACAATATCTCGTTGTTTCTGTGGAAAATCCCTTGAATTTTGAATCACTTCAAGTAACAGTTTGCTACCATCAATCGCAGTATGTCTACTTTTGATAGCAAACCTGGAGGTTTATAATTTTTAAGGTTTTTATATACCTTCAACAACATCAGAAACATCACCAATGCCTTCAAACTTACAGACGAAGGATTCTATTTGCCGTTTGTCAGCCACCTAGAGTGTGATAGAGGACCAACAACTTGCCTGGCAAGATCTGTAGTACAATCTTCGGGCTAAATAGCTTTGGAAATTTCATACAAGTACCGTGGATCTTTAGTCAGGTGTTTTATGTTAACTTCCGGCAAATTAACGTCAATTTTTTTAAATTTGCAGATGCGGGTATTTTCACAGCTAATTAACTGCTTGCCTATTTGTCCAGAAAATGTGTTTGGCCCTGTTGTGGCACCATCGAGATGTTGCATCCGATGTCTGAAGGGTAATTCATTAAAATGGAGAAGACATATTATCCATTGCAATGGTCTATTCAGTTTTTCCTTGATCGAACGAAAGATGCCACCCTTTTGACCTGTATTTACATTTGTTCCATCGCAACCAACTCTGACAAGAGAGTCCGTATCATCATACTGTTCAATAAAATTTAAAATGCATTTAGCTGTATCTGCAGCAGTACCATGTGTTGGAGTGACATTGCTAACGTATAGAGAACCTGGCTCCTGGACAAGAGAAATGTGCTCTTCCATTTGTATGCGCCTATAAAATTTTGCTCCTTCCTTAACTTCAATAGCAGTTGTCTTTACGACCATAAAAATAAAGGCCTCGCATACTTTCTAGGGCGTCATTGGATGCAACACATGCACGTCTTACATTAGATCTGGACCTATGGATCTTTGATTTCTCAATTACAGATGACGTATCATCCTTTGTGATGATGCCAAGATCTTTAAGAACAGAAGATGAAATCGCAGCAGTTTGTCTGTTGGATAGTCCATACCTATCACTAATTAATGCAGTGTTCAACAGAGATGCTCGCATTTGTTTCCCGGAATTAACAGGCCTTGCTTTAAAATCATCATCGCTGCCATGAGCTTCGTCGCAGACAGAATCCGAGTCTGATTCAAACGAATCGTGAGACAACCATGAATTGAACTCGGAACAAACATTATGCTGAGACATCCTGTTCTTTCTATCCTCTCTTTTCCGAAGCGCTTTAGTGGTAATAAAGTCAACTTTGTCAATCTTCATGTGACGCAAAGTCCTTTGGTCCAGAAGAAACGGTCTTTCTATTCGAAGCATTCTTTTAGATTTTTCATGGCAGTGGCAGATAGTGTCCTCAGGGTTGAATGTATCAATCGGACATTTACAGGACGCAACATCAAATAAATTATTGCATTTTTCCAAAAATTTATTAACTGCAACGTTTAGACCATGAGTGCCTTGCCTGGACTTATTTTGATAGTATTTAAGTATTTATTCGTGTTCATTACGAAGAGACATAAACCTTTCGGTAACAGTTTTAATCGAAGCAGGGATTGAAGCATTTCGATATAAATCTAACACATGTTCAATTCAGCTATATCAATCAAGGAAATGAGTTTTAGGTGAGAATTGTTCAGAATGCACGTCAGCACTCCTATACTGAAAGCAAGCGAGAAGAACATCCTTGTTAGTCGGCAATTGAATCTGCGGTAAATTATGAGGAGCCCTCAGTACTGGGCACTCAGAAACACTCCGTGTATAGGCCATTTGAATGAAAAATTATCGCAATCAGTTATGCTATAAGGAATCAAGCCGACTCCTTATGTATCAAAAAGAAAGTAATTTCTATAATGAGAACGACAAAAGGGACAAGAGACGCGACGACACTTAGTAGCAACTTTCACAACTGCGTTGAAAGCATACTCGCATATACAACATTTTGGGTTGCGGGTTTTGTAATTCCCTCAGTATTCGGCGCTATTCGTTATGTTTTGTGCACAAGGTCGAAAGGGAGGGGGTAAGTCAAGTAGAAAGATATGGAAGAGGAATGATCTGTTTTTCTTTATGTCGCTATCTGTTTAAACTTTCGATTCAATATTTACCTTACTGAAGCACGTAACTATTGAATTTGACTGTTGTCCAAAATACGCTAAAATGGTTTATTTTAAAATTGTTTTGACTGTTTGCCACCTCGCTCATTACATTTTTTGGATTGGATTTATGTATTCTTGAGTTACTAGTGACCTTTCTTATGTCGATGTCATGAATAATATTTAGTTTGAAATTGTGGACTCACTGGATATGCTCCCACCTAAAAGTTGATATATCCTACGTAAACTTCAAAACTTTAAGCTCGATGTGGGGATAGTAAATATCAACCGTTCGGGCTGAAATTTTTTGTGCTTTCATTTAGTAGGGATATACAACTTTTCTACACCCCGCCGAATCCGAAATGTAAAATTCGTGTCTTTCGATCCACCCTAACGTGGACCCCCCATCTTATTTACATAAGATAAAGCGGTGGTATTGTCTAACCTTAATAAAATTTGTTTCTTTTCAAATCTTTTGCAAAACATTTTAGTAATAAACAGCCGTCATTTCTAAAACATTAATGTACAATATATAAGAGATGTTTTTTTTATTTGGACATGTTCAATGCCATTAATTAATTTTCTGGTCCCTCGTTTGTCACCGGATTTGGTGCTCGTTGTGGACCTTAACCTTAATTAATAGAGTATATACATTTAGAAAAATTAATTTATCGTCAGATGATTTAAAGAAATTTTATCTATTCCAAATAGATAGAATCTCTTTTTGTGACGTTTCATCCCGGTCTGTACCCGCTAGAATCATCAGCCAGGCTTTTTGGCACAGAACTGACTTGTACGTCTGCATTAGAGGTTAATGTTCGATGTCTTATATACGGAGTGCTATGAATTTCGTTAGTTACGAAAATATCACAAGCGCACTTTAGACATCATTAACGTGCAATGTTCTTTTAGTTGCATTCCAAAAACCATGTGCATTTTCTTTACCACAGCTAGCACCCCATCCAGTTTCTGACGCGTCTGAAAAAATTTCTAGTTCAAAATAAAAGTGTTTAATTTTTCTACTCGTGTGCAATTTTGAATACCACCATCTAAACTCAATAACTAAACTATTTGTAATTACTATAAACGCATCAAAATTACCCATATAACGAGTTAATGCTCTTTTACTCTTTGCAATTTCGAATAACTTTAAGTGGGCACTATATTCAATTGCAGGACAGCAGGCCCCGAATGATCCTATAAGCTGTGCAAATTTCCTGACCGAACAATTAGTGATTTTTGAAAATTGCTGAACCATGTTACGCAAATTTTCCCTTTTCATTTTGAATCAATGCAACAGTCATATTCTCGGTATTAATTTCAAATCCTAAATATCATATGCATTATAATTGAGGATCTAGATTACTTTGTTTAATTTTAAAATGAAACCTAATCTGCAAAAATTCGTGTATATTTTTCGCAGTTTGCTTTGTTGTTTCCAATGGGTCATTCCACGTCAGAAATATCACGATTTGCAAGGGGTCTTCGGATTTTTTTGAAACTCGGTATAATTATACTTCCACATGATAGATAAATTATGCCCAAAGGATTTTTGAAAATTTTCAAAATTACGCGCACAACGGAGTGATGAATTTGAAATCAAATTATTTTTTTAACCATTGTAACTCTGGAAGGGGTACTTCGATTTTTATGAACGAAAAATTATATTAAAGCTAAAAACATATAATTTCGAAATACAATGAATAATTACAAAAAACTTTTTATTTTTTTTTAATATGTATGTGGTGATTCCTTATGATTTCACCTTTAATTTAAAAAGAAAATATTGATGGAGAATTTCGTAGAACTCGAGTTAACGTGTTTTGAATGAGTGGACGGGACGCGACCGCACCGTGCGCCTTATCACGTCATAGCGTATCGCTTTTAGAGGCCCTGAGGTATCACGTTTTTAATCCTTTGAGGGGCGGTGGTACAAATATGTACCACCTTTTCTATCCAAGTTTTTTTTAATATTTCATATATATTTTTTAATTTTATGTGAATGTATCTGTACTTTTTTGACTGTTGGGAGTATAAATTATTAGTGTCTAGTGAAAAATTGCAATAATTTATTTATTTACGTTGTTTAACATGTACGTTATAAACAATTAACGTGAAAAAACGCGTATTTTTTAGAAAAAAATCGTTTTCTCCGAAACATAGACAGCTGGGACTCTGGAATTTTTTCCACACGTCAATGTGATACGTCAAAAAAAAATTTTGGAGAATGAATTTTTTTGACATATTTGATCCGCCATTTTGAATTTTGAAAATCTGATAACAGTTTCGTAATCAGCGACCCCAAAAACCCCTTAATAACAAATTTCAGCTGTTTTCCGTGTAATAAAAAATGTGCCCCTCAAAGGGTTAGTGAGCAGATGCGATGCGGCTCGCCACGGCATTCCAATGTCATGAATTGTCTGGTACTCTGATGAAGCCCAAGAAAATTACATTTTTTTAGAAGAAAAAAACTCGCGAAGTTAAAAGTTTAAATCTTTATAATTATTATTATAACGTACGTTGATGGGAACACGTGCAAATCAAGGCAAACACAACTCTTCTTGGTCTTCTCTTCAACCACCCTGTCTATACTCTACCATCCACAATGGTACTCTACTCGTGATGCAGCCCGATAGTCCTTCGGACGGAATACTGACTGATGGTGGCCCTGCATCCGTGTTTACACGGTTTGTGACTACGTTCCCCATTCGCTAAGTAGCCATTGTCCCATCAGTTCCGTTTTCTATTCACATTATAATTTAGGCGATTTCCTATATTCCTGAAAATAATACAATTTGTCACATATTTATATACAATTGAATGATGGGAACGAACATCCTCGCCCGGTCTCGTTAATCTTACGTTGGCGGAGGGAACAAACATCCTCGCCAGGTCTCGTCAATCTTACGTTGGCGGAGGGAACAAACATCCTCACCAGGTCTCGTCTCTGTTTACATTATTTTTGATATGACATATCGTTCCTATTCTTTTACATTAGACTGAACAGATATGATACGTACTCAATACCGGCTGCATCGCCATATGCCGTATAACAATCGCACACAATTTGGTAAACCGTAATTTGAGCCTGTCGGCGACAATTATAATAATAATAATTAAATTTTATATAAATCGATTCCCAACTCTCCCCACGTGGAGTTGAACGGAATGAGAGTAATTTTTTGTTATTTAATTTTATCGCTTTTTATTTTTTTTTAAATTTTTGCACATTTTATTTATTTAATTTTCTTTAATTGTTCCAATTTGTTATTTTTTTTCGAATTTTGTGATTTTTGTTCATATTTCTAACAATTTAATTACATAACTTCATAAAAAAAAAAACAGAAAATAGTGAGGACTCATTTACGTTTTGATTTTTTTTCTACCGCAAATTCTAAAAATTCAATTTGCGAGAAACTTTCAGACGTGTTCAGTGTAGCGTGAATAGCCACAAGGGAGTAATGCGTCATACGCGAGGACCGAAAGTTTCTCTCAAGTGAAACGGCACACGGATTTATTGAAAAGAGGATGACTGATATATCATCCACATTGAATATTATTTGCATTTTGTGTATTACCATAACCTCCTTCAATTTTTTAATTGCTATAAACCCATTTATACGAATTTACGTACCTGTAGGTTCTGCATGTATATAAGAATACATATTCATTTTATGTACTGTTTTCTAAATTTGATTTTATCTCGTTTTTTTGAAGATTAACTCCTTATTAAAAACAAGACACGTCAGAAGAAAGTAATTTTATTAATCTCGTTTATCACAAACAATGTTTCGGTAAAAAAGTCTCTTGGGAGTTCTTCGCAACTTCTCACTGTAAAAGTCCATATGACGGGATAGGAGGAACCGTCAAATGAGAAGCTAAATGAGTTAGTTTACAACAAGCTGGTGATAAACAAATTTTATCAGCTCAAGATCTATTTTTTTTAATTATAGGTGAAATTAAAAAATAATAAAAAGAATGTACTGCAGCGCGCAACACATATCGGGAGTAGCCGCATGCGGGTAACGCGTGATACGCGAGGCCGTGATAAAGCGCACGGCGCGGCCGCGTCCGTCCGCTCATTCAAAACCCGTTATCTCGAGTTCTACGAAAGTCTCCATAAATATTTTTTTTTTAAATTAAAGGTGAAATCATAAGGAATCACCACATACATATTAAAAAAATAAAAAGGGTATAAGTTTGAAACAAATTTGTTTTGCATTTTTTTGGGCTAAATTGAACAATTTTTTTATTTATTCGTTTTATTTCGAAATTATATGTTTTTAGCTTTAATATCATGTTTCGTTCATAAAAATCGAATTACCCCTTCCAGAGTTTGGTATTGGTATTGGTATTTTCTTCATCAGGCTCGGGTGAACCCCAGAAATCAGCACACTTAGCTGTTTGCCTTTGTATGCTATTCCTGATGCTACTCAGGGTTCCGTTGGATAACCAGCTGCTTTGCAGAATCTCAGAAGTTGTCCGAGATTCCGCTCCCTGACTTCCTCCTTGCTTACAAGTGGAGAGTCCAGGTATCTCCTTCGACTCTCCATCAGTGCAGGGCACTCGCATAGGCAGTGAATTGATGATTCCTCCTTGTTTTTATCACATCTAGTGCACATCGGTGAAGGTTTCCTTCCTACGATGTGACTGTGCTTGTTTAAATTTCCATGTCCGGTTAGGATTTCGATGGAGATTCTTATTTCTGTTCTGTTTAATTCGAGCAGTTTTTCAGCCCATCGGTCCGCCTGCAGCTCTCCTGCAAGGCTTTTGGTTGTGCTGCATTTTTTGTTTTTGATCCATTCTCTAACCTGTTGGGATTTCATTTGTCTCTCCAGTAGGTTGAGTCCTTCTTGAAATGGCAGTGCCACCCTCCCAGTCAAGTCAGTTCCATTTACTATTCCCGACTTGGCAAGGGTGTCCGCTCTTTCATTTCCTTTCCAGCCCATATGGCCAGGTATCCAGGTCAGGCTGAGTTTGTTTCTTTCGGCCAGGTTACGTAGGCAGGTCTTTGTATCTCTGACTAAAGCTGATTTGACGACTGGATTGTCTATCGCTCTCAATGCAGCTTGGCTATCCGAGCATATCCATATCGTTTTATTTGTCACTTCTTTCTCCATGAGGGTTTCGGCACACATGAGGATTGCCGCCACCTCTCCTTGGAAAACAGTGTTAAATTTGTTGAGCTTGAGGGAAAAGTTCTCCCGCAGCTTCGGTCCGCAGTATCCTGCGCCTACACCCTGGTTCGATTTGGACCCATCTGTGCACCAGATGATGCCATTTCTGGGTATTGCTGATTTATTTTTCCAGTCCTCCCTGTTGGGGAAACAAACCTTAAAGTTGTTTTCCCCCGTGTGGTGTGTCTGGATCTTGTCTTGTGGTTGGTACCACATGTCTCTCAGGTTTCCTTGAAAAAGATTGTTGAGCCAATCTTGCTTACCTGCCAAGCACTTGAGTCTATACACAGTTCTCATGGCTTCGCATTATACTGCCTGAGCCATGGACGGTGCCCAAAAGAGACCTCATTGCGGCTATGGGTGTACTCCTCCTTACCGAGCAAATGCCCCTAAGGAACATAGCCTGTACCCTGTTCAATTTTTGTTGAACTTGGGTCTTTTCTGTCCTCTGCCACCAAATTGGCGAGGCATAGGTAATCCTTGGTAACACAATCTGTTGGTAGATCCAGAGCAGCTGTTTCGGTCCTAAATCCCAACTGTTACCAAGAGCTCTCCTACAATGCCAGAAAGTGGCAATTGCTTTGTGACATTTGTTTTCCAGGTGACCATTCCAGTTTAATTTTTTATCCAGGGTTACCCCAAGATATTTGGTTTCGCTGGCATATGGCACCTGCTTCCCGCCAATCACCATTTCCCTTAGTTTTTTGATCTTATATCTTCTAGAGAAAATGATGACGGCAATTTTTTCCGGTTGTATTGATAGCGCTTTTTCATTGCACCATTTTTCCACAACCCTCAGGGCTTCTTGTAGCAGCTCCTGCAAAACTTCCTCGTAGTTGCCTCTAGCGAGGACAGCAATATCGTCCGCATATCCAATCGCATAGATTCCGCTATCGTTGAGTTTCCTGATCAAGCTATCAGCTACCAGGTTCCAAAGAAGTGGGGACAACACTCCACCTTGAGGACAACCCTCAGAGATCGTCCCCTCCACTAGGGTACCCTGCCATTCCGTATAAATATACCTATTTCTAAGGGTGCTCACAATCCAACTTATGAGTTCCTTGGGCACCCCATGTTCTTCCGCTCCTTTCCGTATTACTTCCACGGAGGTGCGGTTAAAAGCACCCTCAATGTCTAGGAAAGCACCGATGCACGTTCCCTTCGTACTGAGTTGCTTTTCTATAAAGCCCGCGGCTGACATAAGTGCCAACTCAGCAGATTTGCCAGCCTGGTAGGCATACTGTTCCCCATGAAGAGGTAAGCGTACCAAAGGACCTTCTATAAGATACCTCTCAACCAATCTTTCCAACAATTTTAATAGGAAGGATGTTAGGCTGATCGGTCTGTAGTCCTTTGCCTCCACGTAGTTCCTGTTTCCAACTTTGGGTATAAACGCAACTCGTGATTTCTTCCATTCTGTAGGTGTGTAACCAAGCGCAATGCACCCCCGAAGAAGTCCAGTCAATGGTCTCAGGATAGCCCCCAGGCCTTCCTGAAGGAGGGCCGGGTATATGCCATCCGGTCCCGATGACTTGAACGCCTCGAAGGCCATTAGTGCCCTTACAACCTTGTTTGGATTTACAACTTGGGCAGCGATCCCCCAGTGCCTCCCTTTGCTCGTAGTAGGCTCCTCGGGGGCACCGTTCGATCCCAGTTTAATACTTGGAAAATTGCTTGTCAGCAACCTTTCCAGTGTTTCCTTCGGAGATTTGGCAAACTCGCCATTTTCTCCTTTGATAAATCGTAGTTTACCATCATTTCCTTTTGATAGTATTCTCGCTAATTTTGCAGTAGAGGGTATACTCTCCGTTTCCGAACAGAACTCCCTCCATGCATTTATCTGAGACTCTCTAATCTGCCTTTTGTAGGCTCTCAACCTATCCTTGTAAGCCGTCCAGACTTCTGCTGTGTCAGCTTTCTTTGCTCGATTAAATAATCTCCTCGTCTCCTTTCGGCTACGCTCCAAAGCTGATCCCCAATTTAGCCTTTCCCTTTTGGGGTTTACTTTCTTGAGTGGTCAATTGGCTTCGAACGATCTCATCACAGCTCCCCTAAGAAAGACCTCTGTGTACTCAAGATCGTTTTTCACTCCATACTTGCCTTTGAAGCCCTTCATCCTGGCTTGCAGACTTTCTCTGAACCCTTGCCAGTTCGTGCTTCTTGGATTTCTGCACCATTTCTCTGCAGGGTTAAACTGTTCCAGTTTGCCCTAATCAGTTTGTGATCCGAGAGCGAGGGTTCATCAATAACCCTCCACTCCTGGACAGCCTCACGCATGCCTCGGCTGCATAGAGTGAGATCAAGGACCTCTCTTCTGTTTGCCGTTACAAACGTTGGCTCAACTCCCTCGTTCAAAATTTCGAGGTTAGTCGATATCAGGTATTCCATGAGGGCCTCCCCTCTCTCATTTGTGTCGGTGCTCCCCCACAGAGTACTGTGAGCATTTGCATCACAACCAATGAGGAGATCAAGGCCCGCATTTGCGCAGTACCTGACTAATCTAGTTAGCTCCTCCGGGGGAGTTTCCCTATCGTGCGCAAAGTAGGCTGATGCAATCACTAAGCTCCTTTCCCCTATTCCCTGAGAGACTTTAACCGAAGCTAGGTCCCTAGTAGAGAATTCCTGTAGCAGGGCAGCGTCCATGTTTTTAAGAACTACGCATGCCCTCTGCATTTCATGAAGTCCACTGGCGTAGACTGTGCCAATCCTACTCAGGCCCCGAATCTGACCTTTGTAGCACCACGGCTCCTGTATTAGTGCCATGGCTGGTTTTGTATGCGTCACTTGCAGGTCCCTCATAAGTTGAGCTGAGGCACCTTTGCAGTGATGCAAATTAATCTGGAAAATTTCTGCACGACCGTTAGCCATTGGAACTAACTCGCGCTGGAAGCTCCCGTCGCCGAACTTATCGGGTTTTTAGAGGTTGGCCTGAATACAACCTCTCCTGTTCCCAGATAAGCTCGGTAGCCGCGAGACTCGAGGCGCTTGGCCGAGTCTTCGTCCACGCCGAGAACCAGAAGGGTGCCATGCGGCAGCTCCTCCCTACGATGGACAACCCATGTCCCGACCCTCAAACCAGCATTCTGCCTGTCCAAAATCTTAAGCAGGATGCTCTTTCTTGGGTGGTGGCGCGAGTACCGTCATTTTAACTTAACCTTCCAGAGTTACAACGATTTGAAAAATAATTCAATTTCAAATTCATCACCCCGTTGTGCGCGTAATTTTGAAAATTTTCAAAAATCCTTTGGGCATAATTTATCTTTCATATGGAGGTATAATTATACCGAGTTTCGAAAAAATCCGAAGACCCATTGCAAATCGTGATATTTCTGACGTGGAATGACCCCAATGCATAAAATATCGTCTAAATAAATACATGCAATTAAGCCTTTTTCTCTTAATGTACCAATCACAGGTTTCATTATTTTGTGTATAAATATGGACATATTGAAGGCCCAAATGGCAAACACGTAAATTCAAATAATTCATTGTTAAAAATAAAACCCAAATACTTCCTGCTCTCACAATGAAATGGCATTAAAAAATATGCATCTTTCAGATCAATAGATGTCATAATGTCAATAGATGTCAACTAGATCCTTCGGATACTAGTTTTATGGCTATTCTTAGGTCCTCCAGCTTAAAATGCTGTGCAGAAATAAATTGGTTTAGTGCCTTTAAATTTAATACGAAACGGCGAGATCCATCCTTTTTAGGAATTAAAAAATATGGCGATATAAATTGTCCTGGTGTCGGATTCCATTTAGTAATTGCTTCCTTATGTATTAAATAATTTATGGTCACTTGCCATTGTTTCAATTTTGTATTACTGATTACTAATTTGCGAACATAATTTTGAACTGGTGGTTTGTTAAAGCAAATTTTTACACCAGTTATACAATTTGTATAATACAAATGTAATTTTTTGCCATTCAGACACAAAACTAGCAAGCCTCCCTGCAATTTTACCTACCTCTACGTTTTGTGGCGTTGCGTTGATCGAGCTTGACGACTCTGAACATATGATTGGTTGTAAATGGTCGCGTGTTTGTATTTCGAGTAATAGTTCCTTTTCGCACCTTGCCTCAATTTCGGGGGCATCTGTTGCAAAAGTGCTTGACGGACAGTTGACCCTCTCCAGTTTAAAGAGTTTTGAGTCTTTTCCGTAAGTTTTCTTCCTATCGGTACAATTCTCAGTTATATAATTTAATATAAATTGGTCGTGTGTAATTTTTTGCCATTCAGATACAAAAGTAGCAAGACTCCCAGCAATTTTACCTGCCTCTACGTTTTGTGGCGTTGCGTTGATCGACCTTGACGATTGTGAACATGTGATCGGTTGTAATTGGTCGCGTGTTTGTATTTCGGGTAATAATTCCGTTTCGCACCTTGCCTCAATTTCGGGGTCATCTGTTGCAAAAGTGCTTGACGGACAGTTGACCCTCTCCAGTTTAAAGAGTTTTGAGTCTTTTCCGTAAATGTTCTTCCTATCGGTACAATTCTCAGTTCTACGCTACTTTTTTTAATTTGTTTACCTTCTTTTATTTTTTTTTTGCCTAAATCTTTCCCAAAAAGAAAAGCATCTTAATGTATGTTTCCCAGCAATGATTTGATTTCTTTAGTAAGACCTGGTAATATAAACGCCTTTCTTGTGACAGATTCAGCATGGTGTTGATACGTCAATAGCTTACCAATATCTCCCAATTTTCTAATTTTTTCAAAATTTTCTGTAGGGTTCTTGATCATTTCCGAGATAACCGCACCTAATACCAACAAAGCCGGTCGATCCTACAATATTTTGCGAATATATAAAACATCGATCCTCCTTAAGTGCCTCTTCGTTCAACCCTGCTTGGATTTCTGCATTTAAATTAGGAGCCTGCAATTTACATTCCCCGGGTCGAGAATATTTTAAAAGCAAATTATTAAGGTCATCTTTCTTTAATCCAGAAGATAAATAAAAATGCCATCTAGTCACTAGGCAAGGATGAATTTCCACTGATGCAGAGCTATTATTTACTGGATCTTCACCAAGCAATTTTAAAATTATTTCGTTAACTTCCGCAGGAGAAGTATCATTTCCTTTATTTGAACCATTTTCATGGACAATATTTTTCTCCGCATTACTGTCGTTCAAGTCACTTATTTTGATCGGTAAGAACGGCATCCTTTTTTTGGAATGGCTGAATTATCTACAGAAACATAATAGAAATAAAAACAAAGATCAGATTTTGCCATTACCTCACAGTGCAAGTTCTTTCTGTCTATCTAAAAAAATCGATGTTGCTCCACCTCACTTGTGGGTTCGATTGATTGCGTCAAGTTCTGTCTTTCGTACAGACTTAAAGACAGGTTATGTGATGTATTATGATTCACACTTTTCCCATTTTTACAACTGACTTTGATGTTCAAAAAACTCTTGTGAACGGACTGAGGACTCATCGTTTGGTGTAATTGAAAGTCTAGAACTGAACATTTGGAAATTATGAATCGACGACTAATTGATATCTTTGCAGCACTTCTTACATAGAATTGGAATGCTAAGGAACATAATAACACATAGTTACTACATTTTATAGTAATGTTTGAAATACTTTGTAGAAACGGACCCTGCAGCCGGAAACGTAGAATCAGCATCTGAGCGGGAGTCTGAAAATGAATTCCCAGGTATGTTTACATTTGTAATATTATGCATTATTTATATTCCTTGTCATTTGTTCTTTCGAATTAAACAATTAGAAAAATTACATTAAATATGATTAGAAAGAATAAAATTAATAAATTGGTATCAGTCATGGGTCTGCCTATAAAACCGTTTAGCGTAGTTGTATTTTTTTTGTAATATCATGTCATTCATAATGTATGCTACATATTTCGTCCTTTATTATAATTAATAAAGTTAATTCATTAATATTTTCATTTTCATTATTATGTTGTTATTGTTGTTGTTATTGTTATTATTATTATTGATATTAGTAATAAATTGATGAAATAACCAGATTTTGCTTAAAATTTGAAAAGTTTGAAATGTGAAATATTTTTTGTTTGTTGAAAGTTATTTATATTTCGTCGTTTCACAAACATACAGCGTACCTTATCTATCGCAACTTTCTCTAATGCGTTTTTTATTCATTACATCATGTGGAATACTTGACGCAGCCTGCGACGCCAGTTAAAAGAACACGCCACCCAGGAATTGACCACAACTATGGATCTTCGACCGCCTCGATTTCCAGAAAATACCTGGTTTGAAAAGAAAGTACACAGCTTTAAGAAAAGAAATTCAGCGATATAAACGAAAGGTAGCGACTATAAAGTCCCGATTTACATGTGTGGATGACTTATTAACGGGATCAGATGCAATAGGAGAGGCATTGACAATCAAAACCGAAGTCATCGAAATTCTCCGTCGCGGTGGGTTTCACATACGTCAATGGGAGTCAAATGATTCACGATTATGTCGAACGGATGATCTATCAACGCTATGAATTTTGCCCCCTGAAAGTGAATTTTTCGATACTTCTAATCGTTTCAAGGGCTCGCGTGCGCCTGTCTCTAGAGACCCGGTGATTTTAAATCTGCTCGAAGAATCGGATGCTGTATTGAAAACTCTGGGTATTGCATGGGACTCACATCGCGATTATTTGTTATACACCGTTAATCCCATCGAATTAATGGAAAGAATTTCAAAACGGAGCATGTTGTCTGAAATCGCAAAAATTTTTTATCCGCTCGGGTTACTCGGTCCAATCATATTGTTAGCAAAGATAATGTTGCAGGAATGTTGGAAATTGAAGATTTCATGGGATGAATCACTGCCAAGTGCCCTTCACACAAAATGGGTTACTTTTGTAAAACAACTTCCATACATTAATTGTCTATCAATTGACCGATATGCGTTTTGCGACGCCAGCACGAAGGGTTATGGAGCATGTTTATATATTCGTTCATGCGACAGGCGCGGTAATATTAGCTGGATACTTTATTGCGCTAAATCACGTGTCGCGCCCCTTAAACAATTCTCTATTCCTCGCCTTGAGCTATGCGCTGCATTAACATTAGTCCGATTATTTTGCAAAAGTAAAGTCGGTAAATTTACGCCAAACCGAATTGTCTTTTGGTCCGACTCGACGATCGTCTTGCATTGGCTACGAAAGGAACCGACTGAGTTAAAGGTGTTCGAGACGAATCGTGTAAATGAGATTCAGGAATCTTGTCGGGATGTTGAATGCCGTCACGTCAAAAGCGAAGACAATCCGGCTGATGCCCGGTCTTGTCTATTCCGATAATGGCAAGAATTTAGAGGGCGCGTCGAATCAGTTACGGGAGCTCTATGTCTTAATCGAGTCTAGCGAATTTCGAGAAGGCGTATACAAATATGCCCTTGACAAATCCATCGTTTGGCATTTCAACCCACCCCTCTCCTCACATTTCGGAGGCATATGGGAGGCGGCGGTGAAATCTTTCAAACACCACTTGAAGCGAGTTGTCGGTAATAAGCTCTTCACTTTCGAAGACCGTAATACTTTAGCCATTGAAATCGAAGCCATTTTGAACTCGCGACCTCTGTGTCCACTATCTACGGATCCAAATGATCCATGAGCGTTAACACCGGCTCATTTTTTGGTGGGCCACCCTTTAAACATGATACCGGAAAAAGATTTGCTTTGTGTTCCAGAATCTCGACTCACATCGTAGCGACTGTTTACTCGAGCACGCCAGGACTTTTGGAAAAGATGGCATCACGAGTACCTCAACAAACTACAAAAACGTCAAAAATGGTTGAAATCTGGAGCCAGCCTTCAATACTGTTGTGATCGTCATTGATCGACGTCAATCATGTGCGCAGTGGCAACTCGGACGAATATTGGAGTTGCATCCCGGAAATGATGGTGTGACCAGAGCTGCAACAGTGAAGACTGCAACGGGAGTGTACAAACGCAATGTGCGAATGTTGTGCCCACTCCCTAAAAAACACTCAAATGAACCCAACTAATGTATTTTGTATTTGCGTATTTATATAGTCATACAATGTTCAATGTATTTTTTGATCGTGTTACTCTCAAAGGGGGAGCATGTTCCGTCGGAAACGTTCGCCGGAAATTCGATGTTACGCGGTAGCGAACAGTGAGGAAGTATGTTGCGGTTCGCGGATGCGCCGTGTGCGGCCGATCGCTCGAGGACGTTTTCTGATTGGCTGCTAGCCTTTCGTCGCCTGTGCAAGCGGCCGGTTCGCGGTACCTTACTTGTGATGCTGGAGTCCCGCCATCGGGTAACGTGCGCGAATGCGCGAGTGAATATGCCGGACCGGTGAATCTTCGTCGATGATGGCGGCTGATCGTGTCAGTGCGATACGAAACCTTGAACTGGACGCATCTCCGTGATAGTGCTCACGCTGTGTACATTCGAGTTCGAGAATTCGGGATACTAACGAATCCAATATTACAGACGCCCGCGCGTGTTCTAGTCATATCGCGACCTTTAAACAACAAGCGAGAAATTACGCTCACGCCCGCGCGCGTTCGAGCCGTGTGGACGCCCGCGCGCGTGTTAAAGAACGAGAAATTACGCTCACGCCCGCGCACGTTCGAGCCTTGTAGACGCCCGTGCGCGTTCGAAAGAAATTCTATAGCGCCGACAGGGGCCCTCAAATGAATAGAGCTCTCGTGATACGGCCAACATATTCGTGGCTGCCACCTTATTTCTCCCGGTCAATGCTGATGACCAGATCTGACGGAGAATGCGCCGGTATTTCTTAATGATGGTGGTTTTAGCAGCCTGCACATCCTGGACATGCCTTTGAGGTACGCCCAGGTATGTGTAGGCTTCTTCGGCATTAAGGTGGCGGATGACATTTCCGTTGACGAGCTCCATATCGTTGTTATGGGAGCCTGACCTTCCTCTGTGCAAATGAACGACTGCACACTTGTCCAATCCGAATTCCATGCCGATATCTCTCGAGTATGTGAGGGCGATGTTCAGAGATTGATGTAATTGATCCTAGCCTGATGCATATAATTTAAGATCATCCACATAGAAAAGATGGGTGATCTTATGTACACTTTCACCAGGCGGTCCACACATGTACCCTTGAGATTTCCGGAGAGCAACGGATAGAGGCAATAGTGAGATGCAGAAGAGTAGAGGACTCGGAGAATCTCCCTGATAGACAGCTCTTTGGAATTGAACGAGTCTAGACATGGTTCGACGCTTGCCCGATGTCATGACAAGGCGTGTTTTCCAAAGAGGCATCAGGTTTTCTGCAATTCTCACTATGTTTGGGTGGACATGGAGGCGTTTGAGCAACAAGCTTAAAAGCTCGTACGATTTTGAGTCATACGCCTTCATGTAATCCTCCTCCATGCCGACTTTTCGATATCTGTGTCAGATTTCGCGGAGTCACCAGATCACTTGCAGCCTCGTAAACGGCACAATTGACCTGCCACAGGTCGCAGTCATCTGGAAGAGCATCCAGAAATAGGCTATTTGCTCTGTCTAATTCTCGTTGTTTAGGCAAAATTTTCGTTGTCAAATTTTTCCTAAACACGAGTGTCGTGCTTTCATAATGTGGAGCATCTCTCTCAGCACCGCGTACGGGCTCAGTTGTTATTGCCCGCACATCCGGTACCGGTTGACAGCTGGGAACAACGAAACGTGACCGCCTCAGATAGGCCACATAATCTCTCAGTTGTTGTTCAGAAAAGCGATCTGCCAGTTCGGGATGCATTACTGCAAACCGACTATGCATTCGCGCCATGTAGCCCCTCAGTTGCGGACAGCTCTCCTCGTAGCAGCGCATTAGATCTTGCCTGAGATCCTCCGACCACTGAAATCGTCCGTGGGCATTCGTTGGTCGTTGTCCCGGGACACCTGTTTCGGCTCCTCCACCTCGGGACTGGGCTGCATCCGAAGCAGCCCGATGGTTAGGAGCCCTGCGCGTTCTATTTATAGTAACCGCAAATACAGGGAGTAGGGTGGTTAGCCCTACTCCCCGTTGTTATGCCTCTCTCGTTTGTCTCTTACCTCGCCATCCACTGGGGTTGGTTACCCAATCTCTGGCAAGGTTGCTAAGAGTCCAGGGCCCACCGGCTTTAATAAGCACACGTGGAGGTGAGAGTAGGCCATTTGGGAAGATAGGCTAAGGTGCAGCTTTCTGCATAGCCGCATTGTGTTACGCGTCATTCCCTTTGGGCCCCCTTAGCTCGTCAATGTTCCACCTAAGTGCTCCAAATGAATAGAGTTTATAACCATGGGGTTAGTGGTTATGGTTATTGTTGTTACTGTTGTTGTTATTGTCATTATTATTATTATTTTAATAATAACTTAAACAACATTGGTTGCTTATGTCGCTCAATCTGTCCGAAAAATGAGACATTTTTTGGCTCAAATCTCTACCAGATCAGCGTAAAATGGCACTGCAACCACGCCCCTAACCATGAGGTAGGTGATTGCAGTGTCGGTACTGAGTTCAATTCAACGCGCAGAAAAATTGTCTACACGGTGAATCGAATCCAGAACCATCGGAGACGTTCAAGTTACGAAAAAAGCGGATGCCTTAGCCGTCGTAACCATCACGCCCATTATTATTACAATTATTATTATTATTACTGTTGTTATTACGTAATTTTTGTTTACTAACATTTACTTCATGTACAACTTTTAACGGTTATTCATGACAAATGTTAAATTTCAAAGGAATATATTTTATGAACATTTAATATTTTCTCTTTATGTCTAAAGTGAATTAAGTGAGATATTACTCTTGTATTCCAAAAGACCTACACATAGTATCACATTAAATGAAAAAATAAAATAATAAATAAATTATTAACTGATCGTTTATTCAGGTAGCAATCTAAAAGATTACATTCTATTTATAGAAATTAAACCTTTCATTACATTAAACAGAATTAACTTCTATAACTACCCTGTACGTATGTTTTTATTCAATTCAATACCGTTTCGCTTAAACTGACTGCTATGATGTTTGTCTATTATTTTGGTTAATTTATAATTTGCATTTATACTCAAACAATGCTCATATCAGCATTAAGTATTTTAAATTTCCCGCCATTACATTCTGTTCTTTAATTGGCATCAGGCTTATAATTCGGTCAAAATGTTGGATAGCCTACTATGCCCTATCCATTGCATATATATGTATATCCCTGCAAACGCAAAAGTAACAGTTATGTAACAACTATGTAACATTTTTGCAACAATGTAATCATTACGTAAATATTGCATAACTGTTACTTTCCGTGTTTGCAGGGATCAGTGGGAGCGGCAGAAGCAAGTCGAAGGAAGGTGCGCGAGGCAGATGCGCGATGGATGGACTCCCATCTGAGAACACTTTACTAAGGAATAATGTATACCTAGTATCATCTCAAATATGTGTCGACTAGAACATGTAGCGTTCGCGCATAACTGTAGTTAAAAATGACACATATCTCGATTATTGGCGTAATTTATTATTTTATGCGTCATAATAATACTCTGAACTTGTTCCAAAAATACAATACGATGTTCATAGGAGTAAAATATGACATGAAATGATCTCTTTGAGACAAATTCATTTCTTTACCCAGAAAAATACTGAAATTTGTTACACCGAGGTTTTATTGGTAAAGATATTCAAAATTCAAGATAGTGAATACGATCAGAGAGATACGATATGGCGGACCGAATTTCTAAAAAGTTACTTGAATCAGCTGAAATTGCGTATTCGGGGGTTTTCGAAGTCGCTGATCGGTCGAGCTTCGCTATAGCTTTGTTCCAGAAATAAGGAAAAAGTGTCTGCGTAACTTTAAGTAGGTGATAAACCCTCAGTTTACCTCAATTTACCTAAAGAAATGTTTAGTTGGAGATGGCAGATTAATTATGTGTTAAAATTTTAAACACAAGTTATAAGTGTGTATTTCTACAGAATTTAATGTAATTATAATAAATATAACTAACTAGTTACTGTTTTTACAAACTTAAAAATAAATTAAGTTGTGTTTGCCTGTCGTCTCGATTGCTTCATCATTTTTTGTCAAAAATTCATAAATATGCTACTAATGACAACGTTATATAAACGTTAATAACGATATTAACTTACGTTATATAAATTTGGCATTTTTTCAGAATAGCCAGGATTACAATGCCTTAAATCGAACTAAATAAATTTGTACTATTTAAATTTTTATATTATAAAGCTAAAAGGAAGCAAAGATTGGATAACCCTGCAAAGATAAGTTTACAAATTTACGTTGCCTAAATTGTATTAAGGCAAGTTGATAATGTTTAGATAATTTTAGCTAGATTGGCGAAGTCTATCATCTGGAATTTACAAAATTTGGTATCGGATTTACCGTTATTAAAAACATGTTGAAGATAAGAAAAAAATTATACCTACGCGTACCTACGCGTAGTGCAAATGAATATAAATACAAACTAGAGTTTATATAGAAACATGAAGTTTATCATTGAACTGACGTATTTCTCTTAAGCTGAAGGCTCTTTCAAACTTCCGTTGTCCATAATTAGATGAAACTGCAGAGATATACATTTAAAATATCGCAGCAATATTATTAGCCGGTTTTACTGGACGAACCATATTTTCAAACGTTAATCTTACATACACAAATCTAATCTAACGTAACGTCACGATCGTCAGTAAGGTTAGTTTTTTTTCGATCTGGTGGAAAAATGCACTGTAAGGTGTAGTCGTTTCCTAAAGTAGGGGTATACATATATAGTGGAACCCTTCAAATTTAGACCCGGGTGATTTTACTTCCCGAACTTGACCTCTCAAATTTATACTCTTCCCCTCGATCGCTTTCAACCCCCAATACGCCACTCAATCCACCACGTTTGTGGCTTTTTGCTTGTTTATCACTTTCTGCTCATCCTGCTCAGCTGCCATGCTGTATCTATTGGAGGGGGTAACGGAACAAGGAACACGGAATGGAATGTCTAAATTTGAGAGGTTGATTGCGTCTAAATTTGCGGGTGTCTAAATTTGAGGAGTTCGACTATAATTTCCATCAATGACTAAACTTCCTGACGCTGTGACGTATTTTTAATCTGTAAGTTTTTGCTTAAATACTTTAAAATGATTCTGTCCGGGCGGGAATATAAGAAATGATCTATGCCTCCGATGTCTAACATGCTACCATCACAGGCATGAAGAAATCGCAAGTCACTGTTACTTTTTAGTGTGAATTCTTTTTTTCTAATTGAGTATTTGTACACAAAAGTAACCTATAATTGTCCCAAGCAGTGAGACACGTAGAAATCTTTCACTATAATTAAATTGTACAATTTTGGTAGTTATAGCCACGAATTTTAAATAGTGTATGAAGTTAAATGAAATACATTACATGCATACATACATTGGTCAGATTTACTTGCCAACTTTATGCCATCTATGGCTAATAGGGCAAGGCTTAGTCGTCATCCCACACAGGACGATACAAACAAGTAAACAATCACAAATACTGCACATTCTCGACACCGTCAACAGTTAGTCGGCGGCCTGTGCCGTAGCAGGCGCATCGCAAACATTGTCTTATTTTCATTCAAAACAATATTGACGAAGCGTCGACCACGGAAAAACCATTCACGGTGTCGATAACTATGGCCTTATTACATAATTTCAGTGCTTTTTTGTAGAATCAGAACTTGGCGAGTTTTTTTTATATAAAATGTTTTTTTAGGAATTTCACAACATTTTGCGGATATAGTTAACACAAATATACTATCTGTGATGTCGTCATTTTAAACATTTATATTTCTTCTAAACAACGAACGTAGAAATCCTTAGCATCGTTTAAGATAAAATTATAAAAAGTAACATTAAAAAGTTTATTTAATGTATAAAAATGGCTAATAAATATGAAAATAATATTTAAAATATCATTATTTTAAGCTCAAGCTTGTGCGAGTAACTTCTTACAAATTTGAATTGTAAGAAGTTAAAAATTGTACAAAATTGAATCCAGATTATTTGTTGACGGATTCGTGATCAGTAAGTTCGAATACCCCGAGTAACAAATTTCAAATGTTTTCCGTTTAAGAAATATATTTGGTTCGAAGATATAATTTTATGTCACGTTTTACCTCCCTGCGCTGGAATAATTCTTTAAAAGTCGTAACGTGCTGTTTCTTCTACATTTTATATGTGTGTTTCAGAATGGCCTCAGGTTGATTTTTAATGTGTGCTAGCGAAAAAAAAATTTGTTTCTTAAAGACTAAAGTTAAAAGATCTGTGGGTGTATCTATATACTGTTACTTTGATCTTCCACATTATATAAATACTGATATTTTCATATCATCTATATGTAACTGATAATATTACCTTCCATACGGAAAAAAAACAATGCTAACACTAGCTGAAAACTTGTCCCTAGCGTAAATGACTCCATGCCAGCTCATCTCGCTGTCGCTCCCAGAGCGACAGGATGGCAGCTACATGCTACGTTGTGTTTTGGTTATGATATGTTCATAGAGCCGTCTATATTAGTTTCTTAATGTTTTCAATATACCTTTTGATATAACTCTACGTGTACAAGACAAACATTTAAAAACGAATAAAAATTACTGAAAAACCCTTAAGGAGAATCTTAACCTAGAAAAGTAATATCGACAACTGTCAAAAGTAAATTAATAATTTGATAACTTCGATATTTTCATATTAAAAATAAAAAATAAAGACTTATTACTAACAATAAACATGTGCCTGACATGGCACAAAAAGAATAATACAATCTTTCGATTCATATTAAAATTAATCAATATTTTTCCTGTTAAGCCTACTACATACAGAAATAAAAGAAAAACCCCCCGCCACCCCGTAGAAATTATTTTTATCTATCTTCGACATTGGGTAGCTAAAATCTATTAGCTATTTGATTATTGAAAATTTGTTATTGCAAGATCAAGTAATGAATTTAGCCTTAAATAATTAATCGATAAGAAATGTGCATAAAGAAATTCATGATGTAGGCCTCATACCTTGCTTTGGAAGTGTACGAAAAGTCGAATTGGTGTTCGATTTGGACCTTTTTTTTCATTAGCATTATCTTTTATTTGAAATTATGCGATTTGTTCCAATCAATTTTTTCGGGCTTTTGAGGTTCTGGCATAACTCGAGACCAGGCTTAGGGTAATTTTTATGCGAAAGTGAAGGAGATACAATGATGACAAATTGGGGCATTTTTCTCTAATTGCAGTATACGCTTTAATGTTTTCAATGTTATTCAAGGCATATTAAATTAGTTTTCTAAGGTACAGTAGATTTGAACCAATTCAATTGATAGCATTAAATGCTCTCAGCAAACTAATTATAAAATTGAAGAAAAATAAATAAATATATAACTTATGCTTAACAATAAAGTGAATGAAAAATGACAATTTGTTCTCATTATGTCTCTTCTAATTAGGTTCAAAATTACTTTATAAACCTTGTCTCGAGTTATGCCAGATTCTCATGAGCCTGAAATAATGTGATTGGATGAAATGCCATAACTTGTAATCCAAGAAAATGTTCAATAAAAATAAGGTCCAAATTGAGGACCGACTCGACTTTTCCAACATTTCTTTAACATCTCACTTACATTTGTTTTAGACGTACAAACTTTTAATGACAAATTTCACATCTCTTAATAAACTTAAATACTTTTTAATAAATTCCATATAATATATATCCCAATTCGTATGTATCTATAAAAAGGAATTTGAAAGGAACTTCACAACAAAAAAAGGGAAATCAGTCATTCCTTACGCTGAGTATTGCGCTGTAAGTGCTACAAAGAAGCCTAAATAATGATCTTTTTAATGTAAATTCATTATTGATTAATTGTTTGAGACCGAAATATTTTAATGTGATTTAATTATAAAACTTTAATTGAAAGAGCTAGTACATTTCAGTCATTTGTCGATATGTCGATATATGAAAATTAATATGTATAGATGAATCATGTATTTGCGTGTTTTGACACTATCGTGTCAAATGCATTTGGCCGCCAATTTGCAGGCGGACTAGCGAAGGTCAAAGTAACAAAAAAGTAAAATATACTTACCCCCGCAAGTGCAGCAAATTAAGTGTGGGGCTGTTTATGACCGGATTTTTCTCTTCCGAAGCCAAGCAGTTCGCCACCAAGAAAAAACGTTGACGGTGGGTGGAAAAGTGATCAAAATTAATTGGCGGCCTTCGCAGGTGCAGCGTTTTAGCGTGAGGGGTGAATATGTCATGGGAGAATTTTTCGCCGAAGTCAAGCAACTTGCGGCGATGTGCAATGCATTTCTGTGGTTACCAAAAGGTGATTCACGCGATTGGCGGCCTTCGCAGGTACAGCTAAATTGAGATCTGGGCAAATCCACAGAACTTTTGGTATAAAAAAAAATCGAAAAAAAATTTTAGTCGCGCACTATTCCCACTTTACATACGTATTTGTATAACTTATTAGGAGTGATAATCCATGCCTGTGCAACTTTTTTATTGCGGGCCGTCAAAGCAGGTTGAAGGTCAAATGAAACTAAAACTTACAAATTAAATTTTATCCAAACATTTCTTTATTTACCAGAATTTTGTTTTCTTCTACAAAGGTAACAGTAATTAACATAAATAAACACAATTTTACTCCTAACATTACACATAATAATCATTCGTTCATTAGATTTGCTTGGATTTTCTTATATTTTTTTTCTCGATTAATTTTGTTTTCTCAACTTTGCACGTTTTCTTATGTGTTTGAGCTTTTTTTCCTGCAGCTTCAGTTGAATATTTACATGGATTCAATGCATAATGGTTACAAGGTGGAGTGCTTATACAATCAGTACATGATAAATAATTTAAATATAAAATATTGTTTTCCGTATTCTTCCAAATAAGTTGGTGAATTTTCATTGAATTTGGAGCTGCTTTTAAATCATTACTTGTTAATTTATCGATTTCCTTGATTCTATTTTCGGTAACTAAAAATATATTTCTCTTTGAATTAACTGAGTTACTAATTACAGTTAACATATCTTGAGCAGAAGTAACATCTTTCCCACGTGAGACAGCTCTGTTACATCGTGACTGTACGGTACCACCAGTCCCATCAGCACAACTTTTTCCATGCCCTGAAGTTGAAAAATTCCACGAGGCGTGATGTAATTGCAATAGATTGCAGTGATATGAAAACAAAGCGAAATTCGATTTATTTTTGTACTGAGTGGACGGACCATCACTTTGGAAATGTATTACATTTACTGCAGGTGCGTACTTTTTTACAAGATTTATAATGGGTTGTCAATGAGCCCAAACAGGCGAAGCATCGTGCCGAAGACATTCCGACACAGTACAAAACGATATACATTCAGTTTTTTGGGAATCATTGTTATAATAAAAAAAAGCTCCTGTATGAAGTGAAATTTGTTTTCTGGATGCACCAAAGTGTACGCTTTGTATTTCTTCCGAATATTTACAACAATAGTTTCCGGAGAAATCAATAACAATTATTACTTCGTTTTTGTTTAAATTGTTTCTTAATGCCATACTTTTTTCTATACATTTTTCGCAATCTCTATACATACATGTTTTTGCGGAAGAATCACGTGTTACTGAATCTGTAAATTTTTTAGTACTACTGGATGTCAAAATTTTTAAATGTAATAATTTGTTTATAATCAAATCGATATTGGCGTATATTTTACACAAGCAAGTATTGCGTGCAGAAATTAACTGTTGCATAATCCAAAACGGTTTCAGTTTGAAAAACTGCGAACGAGAAATTTTCATTGTCGATTCTGTGCAAAATTTTTCATACAGATTATCCATCGAATCCTGTAAATATCTTTTTCTCATTGTTAACCCCGATTTCGTAACCGTGTCTTTTTTTCCTGGCGCAAGTGCAGTGTTTTGATCTTTCTCTAAGAAATCCTGTACATTTCTTTTCATTGACTCATGCAATCTGATTTTTTGTACTTTACTCCGATTATATATCAATGTTTTAGATGATAAAGTTTTGCGTTGTAAATAACCACTGACTAGTCCAGAGACTGATTTCATACGCCTGTATTTTTTAATTATTTTCCCAGCTAGTATTTGTGAATAGATGGATTTATCTGTTTCAGTTTTCAACTTCCTCTTATTCTCTTTCAGTTGTTTTATTAAGACCTCGGACAACAGTAAACGATTTTTAATTTCTGAATTAGACTGCTTCATAATTTTGATAACATTTCTTTCTGGCGATGATTCTTTTCTCACACTCAGTCTATATAATTTTAATCTCAGTGCACTTATAATCTTATTTTTTGCATCATTAACTTTTTGCAGTGCTGCAACTTTACGTCGTAATGCTTGTTCTCTTGCTCTTGCAGATTTCAGTTGCAAGTTGGACTTTATTTGAGAATGTTTTTTGGAAGTTATATTACAGTGGCAAGCGTTACGTCCAAATGTAGTTTTCTGCTCTGGCAAAGATGAACTGTTAGGCCAAGTTGACATTTCTGTAATACTTACATTACCTCTATCATCTTTTAAGTTATCATCCGATATATTGGGTTCCAGTAAATGTGAACTATCAGGAATATACGACATTCGTGTATAATCATTTCTATCATCTTTTAAATTTTCATCCAAAATATTCTTTTCTAGTAAATGTGAACTATTGGATCTATGCGGGATTTGCGTAGATATTACTTTTCCTTTATTCTAAAGCCGTTCTGAAGTTCGTGTGCTACTACGACTAGATTGAACACATATTTTTTGGCTCTTTGTTTGCACTGACGATAATTTTGTTTGTAACTCACGTAACTTCCTTTTTTTATCAATTTTACTCTTACGTCTATTAGCAGCCAATTCTCTTTTTTGTCGAATTGCATCACGCTTCTTCTGGAGTACGATCTCACGTGAATTGTTCATTATAACTTGCACTATTAAATATTTATAGTTATGTAGAAGTACTGAAAATTATTAATTATATATTAAGGGACTGCTAAAGATAAAACACATTCGAGTTTTTCAAGATTTCTTCTTTACCGATTGATCTTTATTCTGAAGCTATTTTAAAGCTTTATTTTAAATATATTTTAAAACTATTTGACACGTTTTTTTACGAATGAACATCAAATTTCAGCGAAATCGGTTCAGAATTCGCCCAGAATTTGAAAGATTATAAATGCGAATGGTAAAACGTTACACGATTCTAAACCGATTTCGCCGAAATGTGACATACATTCATAAAAACCACGTAAAATAGGTTTAAAATTGATTTAGTCTTGAAAATATATCGATAGTTTCTGGATTGTAGCTTAGAGATTGACGTTATCTACCGAGTCGCTTTAGCAGCCCCTTGACCGCACTAAATTGTGAAAAATGTCCTTACCTTGTCTTAATTAAAGCACTATTAACATAACAAGACACTACTCTTCAAAGTTAATACTATAATTAACTATATAAGTAACTATATATTAACTTCAATAATTTTGAAAGCAAAATTAAAACTCGTAAACACAAAGTATAGGTATCTTCCAAAAACCCGAGCAGTTCATTAATTGAGAGTTTGAAATATATAGTGATGAGAATGCCCTATACAACTGTGTTATGAGCATAACAATGTAAATATAAACGCCCTTTGCAGAGTGTATTAAATAAATAGGTATTTCTAATAAATTTAAATTTATTGTCATTTTATTATTATTTACATTTTCATTGATAACACTACCAAAACACTAGAAATGTTTACGGCCCACATAATTTCTGTTTATAAATGATCAATAGATGGAATCACAGACGTCAGAAGTCATATTAAAAACTGTTTAGAGATGTGCTCTGCAATAATATGGAATTTTTTAAGGTTGCACGAATTTTATTATTTATTTTAACTTCATCGTGTCGTGAATATGTGATGCGCACATGTTTGTAACAGGGCTAGATTTCTTCGTTTTTATCACAGGAATAAGAAGCACCTTGTACTTAATTGGGTTATTGCGGGCCGCAATCATAAAACAGCAAAATATCAACAAAATATGGATTTCGCGAAAAGTTATTTCATGTCAAACGGATGCTGAAATTTTATAATAAACTTTGCGCACATCAATGTAACTTATAATAGTGTTTTCTAGTATGTTTAGTTACAAGTTAAACACAAAATCAATGACTTAATCCACGGGCCGTGTGTATAGTCTAAGGGAGATTTTAAAAAAATTGGATTATTATTTCATTCGGAATTTCCAAATTTTTACATTTTTGACTGCTATCTACTGTCATATATGAACAGATTGGCACTCCTTATTTTCTACAAATGTTAACAAATGTATTCTTTGAAATAAACAATAAATATATTTTTTAAACATTCTTAAGGCTTTCATAACTCTACAATTATGGGTATTTCACAAAAGTTAAAATTTCTGTGGATTTGCCCATATATCGGAGTTTTGCACGAAATTAGGTAAATTTCAAAGTAAAACAAGGAAAATAGGAAAATAATAATTTGAAAATAATAGAGCAGTCCACTATTGGCTGGAAAACATAATTATAACCTCTAAAAATATACAATGGCGGCCCTGTCAGGTACAGCCAAACCCCGTGGAGGTACTTGATATGGGGGTACTAAATCCACCACTTGATAAAACTCCACAATAACTACAGCACGTAAAAAAAAAATTCGGCACATGTATTGGACGTCTTTGTTCCTGCTTATTACGAATATGACAATATAAATGGCGATCGGACATATTAAAGCCGCCATTTTGAAAAAAACAGCTAAAAAACATGATTTTTTGCATCTATCATTGTTAAAAAGTGCAAATCGGACGAAAAGTTTAAAACAAAAAAGATAGAGCGTAAAATTCTCCACAAAAAAGGTTGCATGCATTTTTTTCGTAATACCAATTATAATGTCACAAAAGAGGGATGAACATGAGAATAATCGGAATGATGATGGAAGGAAACAGAAAATGAAAATTTAGAAGGCGAAATTCTCAAATCGTATGATTTCGAATGGTTTAGCGGGGAGCAATATCCAAGGTTTCATGATATAATTACGGAAGATCTAGATAAAAATATAGACAAAGGTATGACAAAACTTCAAGTAAAAATAATATTACAACAATTATATATTTTAAATTTATATAACAATTATAATTTGGTATAAATACATGTTTTTTTACATTCTGAAGTTCAAATTCTCGAGTATTAAATGAATTACATATTGTTGAAAGTTAGTGATTTGTGGAAAATACATATTAGGTTTTCTGGGTGTATATTAGAAAAGAAAGAATAAAATAAAGAACATAATAATATGACTAATTTGAAACCTAACAGTCCCTACTGAAGCTTGTGGCTCGATGGGCCTATCGTTCAAAGAACGAATATAAAAACCAAACGAATATAATAAAAAAAAATATTTTCCGTAAGGTATTGTTCCTTTTATTTAAAATAAAGAGACAAAAAACTAGAAGAAAATCAAGTCATTCGTCTCAGTAAAAAGAACAAAATTTAAAAATAAAAATGAGGCATTGATTAAATATCGCCTCTTGTAGGGGGAGAGGAATTCAGGAATAATCAGTAAAAATAAAATGGATGACTTACCATGTCACTATAGGGTTGCTAAAACTGGAAGCGGATGGGTTCAGCGACAAATAAATCGGCAGCTACTGCATGTCGATGTCTATTCCGTCGCTACGATGACTATTGATGGTGACTCCAGGATGAGCACTATATTTTTCCGCGGTTGAATCGGTACGGCTAGAATTGAGTCTGCTGACTAGAGATTTAGTCACGGTTTAACTGATGCCGCTGCTGAACGAATACTCCGACTAACTTTTTGAGAGGTGACGATTTCGATACCGCTCCCCGAGTAGTACTGCTAAAGCGCGATAACTTCGGATTGAATTGTGGTCTAACCGACACTGCTGTTGGAGGAACACTGAACGAATACTGCTCGAGAATAATCTTCTTTGTTGCGTCTTCATGTATTGGTGTGTAGACATGGTCCCACGTAGAAATTTCGTAGTTACGCTGGAGTCGATGAGGATACACTCGCTGGTATTTTTGGGAATGAGCGTGGAAGTAAAAGTTCGTAGTATAAAATGTTATAAGATCTACGTGAGAATTGGGTTTCTTCTGATGAGTCCTGCGCAGATACGAATGAGAAACCAGATGTTTGCTTTGTCTGATAATAAGAAACACTTCGTGGAAATTTTAGAAGCTGGGAATGAGCGGCGAAATATGCGGTGAATCGGCCTAAGGTTTATGGACAAACGCCTAGTTCATCTCGTTTCGGAGAATTAAATCAAACATGAAAGATAGCTAATCTAAGTCAGTTACGTAGGACATAACGCCCCCCCTCCCCTCCCCGCTTAGTTGAAAGTTAGTCTACCAACTTTTGTGGAAGTTGATTGTTTGCTAGCCTGGTTAATTAATGCTCTATATGTATGGCCCTAATACATTTTATCTAAAACGCATGAAGATTCGCATTGTTACAATCCCTGGGCCGTGGTCTATTATTGCGACGTTAATTACATCTGTATTTTGTATTGTAATATTTTCGTGGTTATGAACTTTTTTGGTACATTGCTTCTGTAGGTAGTATACATTCGTATTCAATTTATTTCTGTATTTGATTCATGGCAATTATTTAAAATTAACATTTTCGTATTTTTCACATCTGTCCTCATTTCGTTTAGATTGCTTTGATCATATAGTAATGCAATTCGCAATTCTTTTTTATTTTCTTCTTCGCTGGAAAAGTTCGTGCAATATTGTAATTTACTTTATTGCCTTTCCGTATTGTTTCATTTTAATTATTTTTTTAATTGTGACGCTTAGTATTCATTAGTTTTGTTAGTTGTTTGTACTGTATACAATATTGTTGCAATTGATTTTTTTTTAATTCGCTGCAATTCTGAGAAAACCTTAGTAGTGCCTAGGAAGCAAAAACGAGATAAAAAAATTATTAATACAGTTGGTGTCAAGCACTCGTCGTGAGCGGTTGTGTTTATGTTTACGCTCCGAGTCCGTAATCCGTAAATAGTTTTTCGACCGATACTGTATTCGTTACACGTTAATGCTTATCGGATATTTCGAAAATAAGTTTTTACTTTCTACTGAAAATTACTTGCTAATTTCGAATAGATCACGTTAATTTTAATTTTAATTTATGTGATAAATGTGCAGATTTGACTGTTTAAGTTTACTGGATCTCACTTATATGCACTAGTCATTTGTATGCGTGTTTTTATTCACATGTCTACGTGGCATTTTTAAAAATTTCTTTTAAGCGGCATCAGTTATCGACGATTCCATTGGAGTGATTATCAATTTGGAATTTTATCACTTGACACGTGAAGGAATATCTTCAACGACTTTGATCATTCAACCGTCACGATTTGAAGATTTTGCGCATGCGGATTGTATGACTGTTTGTGTCAACGTTGTGAAAAGATTTTAAGCCGTGTCTATGTCTCAAAACGAAATTCATGATGATGTACAAATTCTATCGAAGGTATGCATTTATTGCTCGTTGGATGTGCCACCAGCCTCAGAATTTTGTTGTGTCTGTCACACTGCTGCTCATTCGGCTTGCATATTACCCGAATTTCGAAAAGAATCGGGAGAGTTTTGTTGCTGCGAGAGGCCATCTTTAGTGAAAACTAAACGTATGGGAAGACTTCCGAAATCCTCGACGACATCGAAACGTAAAAAGATGGATGAAGATGTACAAAGTCCTCTTGAATCGTCGCAATTTGATCTTCTAATAAATAAATTTGAGTCTTTCGAAACAAAACTAGCCACAATTGATACGGTATGCACAGGAATTTCTGATTTGCGCATAAAATCCGATTCAATGTCATTAAAATTTGACAATTTTTCCTCCGATATTCGATCTATCGTGGAAGAACAAGATCGTAGGCTGAATGCGATGGAAAAGAAAACGGAAGAATTAGACGAACTAAAAATTCGAATAGAATTATTGTCAGCTGAAAACCATCGACTTATACAGCATAATCGGGATATGGAAAAACGTCTATCATCGGTTGAGATGCTCGAAAATCAGTGCGATTTTGTGGTCAGTGGCGTTCCTGAGGTTGATAATGAGATTTCGGTGGACTCAATCTGTGCGATTGCTGCGGCTCTTAATGTTACCCTTCTGTCATCTGAGGTGGAACGTGCGAACCGTATGCCTCTTCCTCAATCTAATAGTGGTAACTCAACGCTCGTTGCTTCAACGTCGAGTGAAACTGCAGCAATTCAACCATTGCGCCCGCGAAATATTTTTGTGCGGCTCATGTCACGTGGGAAGAGAGACACACTGTTACAGGCGCGCCGTAAACTGAAAAAAGGTGGGGTTTTAATAGCTGTGAAGTCAAATTTTAATTGTAAATTAATATCTTCGTCGGTTTTTGTTAACTCGGAACATGTGTGTGTGTGTCTGTCTTATCTCCAGTCGGGAAATTACTTGTCTCCGCATCTTATTTTGCACCATCAGCGTCAGTTAATGCTTATTGTTTATTTTCAAATTTAATAGAGGATATTTCTTTAAGAATGGGTAATACCCAATGGATAATTTGCGGTGACTTTAATTTGCCGAATATTGTGTGGAATTGTGATCGGTCGAGTTTTAAATCAGTTGGTTATGTTCCACCTGATGTGCGAGCTGCTGCAAATTTATGTAATGATGTATTTTCATATATGGAACTTGTTCAGCATTTCCCTATTCATCCGCGCAAAGGATATTCTTTAGATTTGCTTTTTTCATCCATTCCTGACATTCAGTATCATAATAGCCCGGATTTTCTTATTCCGACAGATTCTCATCATCAACATGCATATTTCTATTTTTCATATAGTAATGCCTCATCATCTGATTTCAATTTCATATCTTATAACTTTAACAAAACAGACTTTGCTGGCTTGAATGGGGAACTGACGTCAATTGATTGGACTTGCGTCGAGGATGGTTCGAATGATTTGAACGGGTCAATAGATGTTTTTTACGATATTTTTCATGACTTAATTTCAAAGTATGTTCCATTGATGCGCTTGACTTCTACTCATTTTCCGCCTTGGTACAGTGCAGAACTAAAAAATGTTGTTTTTAAAAAGAAATTGGCACATAGACATTGGAAACGTTTTAGGTCACAAAATGACCTTAGAGAATTTAAGCGTCTTCGTGCACTATGTATAAAGGAATCTAGGGCATCCTATAAGAAATATATCTCTGAGATCGAAAAGAGATCAAGTTCTAATATACGCGCTTTTTGGACATATATTAATAGCACTCGTAACTCGAACTCACTACCGTCGAGTTTGCGTTATGGTGATATATCTGTGTCAAATAATCGTGAGATCGCTAATGCATTTAAGGACTATTTTGCATCAGTCTATGATAAAGCTTCCAGTGTCAGACCTGTACTTATGCATTCGGTATCTTCGGATACTATTGTAAACTTTACTATTACAACGAATGAGTTAAAAAATGCAATAGTTAATCTTAAGTACTCGTGCTCTGCAGGTCCGGATGGCATACCTTCTTGTGTAATAAAAAATTGTATGTCGTCTATCTTGAACCCAATTCTATACTTCTTTCACAAATCTTTGGAACTTGGCTTCTTCCCGTCGAAATGGAAAAAAACGTTCGTATGTCCGATTTTTAAAAATGGCGATAAAGGGAATGTTGAAAATTACCGGCCAGTTGCGATAATTAGTTGTATACCGAAACTTTTTGATCAATTGCTAGCCGATAAATTAAATGCGATTTTATTACATGTCATCGTTGACAATCAACACGGTTTTTGTAAATATAAATCTACAGTAACTAATTTATTGTTATTTTCCGATTACGTGTCTGAGTCATTTGCGTCAAATTACCAAGTTGTTACTATGTATCTTGATTTCTCTAAAGCCTTCGATAGTGTGAATCATGACGTGCTCCTTAGCAAATTTAGCCAGTTCGGTTTCCCGGGCTCATTTATGAGATGGCTTGACTCTTATTTAAAAGGGAGAACCTATCAAGTTAGAATTAAGGGCGCCAGATCTGATCCTCGTGCGATACCTTCGGGTGTACCACAGGGCTCTCATTTGGGTCCAATTCTTTTTAACTTTTTTATTAATGACATCGGTGCCTGTGTCCATTTCTCCAAATTCTTATTATATGCTGATGATTTAAAGCTTTTTACCAGAATTCTATCTCCTTTGGACGCTTCGAGGCTTCAGAGAGATCTCGATTCGGTCCTTGAGTGGTCGTTGCTTAATGGTCTTAGTGTAAATATTTCTAAATGTAGTGTAATGTCCTTCAGTCGTCGTGCCGAAAAGTTTATATATTTATATAAACTTAATAATATACCGCTATCGAGAGTAGAAAAGTGTATTGATCTGGGAGTGATGTTAAACGATAAGTTTACGTTTGTTGATCACCTGACATACGTGCGTGCTAAAGCTGCTAGAATGCTTGGATTTGTTCAGAGAGCAACCAAAGACTTTAAGAACCCATCCACAATTGCATGCCTATTACGTACTTTAGTCTTACCACATTTTCTGTATGCTTCTCCTATTTGGTCGCCTTATACGCAAATTGATATCAATTTGTTAGAGGGAATCCAGCGTAGGGGACTGAGATTTTTAGCTTATAAATCCGGTCAACCGATGTCATTTTTAGATCATAATTATAATAATATTTCATCTAAATTTAATTTTCCATCCATTTCCTCCCTTCATCGTTATAATGATGCCGTAATAGCTTTCCGCATTTTGAAATTTCCAGCAAGCTCGGCTTTATCAGCACTGTTCCCTATCAGACCTTCTCCCTATCCTATTCGTAATCAAAGAATTATTTTTGAATCTGCATGTAAAAATAACTTTGTTTTTCATCACCCTGTACCTCGCCTAAAGCGTATTTGGAATAACTTAGATGCGGTTACTCGGTTTTGCGATTCTTCTGTAGAGTTTCGTCAGCGTGCATCTGTTGAGTTATGTCGTTTTTATTCATAATTATTTTATTGTACAAAATTAGTGTTTAAGATTTTAATGTGAAATTTATGTTTATTTTATATTTTTATTTGTGATTATTATTTGTAATTTTGTATTTTTAAGGACCAATTTGTAAGGTCCGTATATAAAAAAAAAAAAAAAAAAAAAAAAAATACAAAAACCGTTGTTATAAGCGTTATTCCAGCCCCCTAAAAAAGGTTTTCAAGAATAAAAAGAAAAATTATTAAAGCGATATAAAACTTGTGAAGAGAAAACATTTTTTTAACTGGCTCCGTGTGTGAATGTTGGTCCTGAAAAAGAAATGTTCACATACATTAGGGTGTTTCAAAAAATAAACATTTGCAAAAATCGTCTCCAGTAAAATGGTAATCGATAGGAACAAACAAAAGATAAATATTTCCTCTCTTGGCATAAAGCGATTAGAGGACTTTAAAGGTCGCTCAAAGCGATAAAGTTTTACATTTGGTTGAAAAGACGAAAAATTTATTTTTCACGTTTTATTTTTTATCTCTGCAAGTACACGATGAAAAAATTGTAATAAGTAAAAAATTGGGCCTAGAGTCCGACAATTTCAGCATTTAATATATACAATTTTTTCTATTCAAGTTCGGCAGCTACTTTACAGAAAGATTCTGGGCCTCCCAAAATTTGTAGGAATTTTCTATTCTTTTCTAAAAACAATATCAAATTAAAATGGTGACCAGACGTGATGTATATCGTGTTCACCGTGGTTTACGTGCAATTGTTTACGTTCAATCCGGCTTTTAATTTACAGAAAGGTCCTGGGCCTTTCAAAATTTGTAGAGAAATGTAAAGTTGTAAATTTGATAAAAATTAATATTCTTCACAGGAAACAATATTTAACTCGTATCGTGCCAAAACACAGTCTCCATCATTGTTTAAAAATTGTTTAAAAACAATTTTATCGATACAATTCCGGCTGCTAAGCGAAGGAATCGTCCATGACCACTCAAAATTTAATGGAAACTTCTGTCAATTACAAAAAACAATACTGTTTTCGAATCGATACGAGACACGGCCGCCATCATTCTTTAAAAATTGTTCAAATACAAATGTACTGAGACAATTCAGGCTGCAACGCAATGGAAAGGTTCAGGCAGTGTTTAATCACGTTTGGCATTCGGTATTGTTTATGTGATGAACAGGATGTTTTTGGAAATTTTGAGTGGTCCTGGACCTTACTATTATTTGAATTATATAACGATTTTTGTGAAAAAATAGAAGTTGTCTGTAAATTTCTTGCGATCATGGACCTTTCCGCCATCGCGTAGCTGTGTAGATTATATCGATACATTTGTATTTAAACCACTTTTAATCAGTGATCGAGGGCGTGACTTGAGAGGGTCACTACTGAAATTTGATATTGTTTCTCGTGAGTAATAGAAAATTTCTACGAATTGTGGCAAGCCTAGGACCTGTAATGTAGTTGCCGGATTTAAATGAAAAAAATTACATTTAAGCCATTGTGAATATCGATACAGGTCGCGTCTGGTCACAATTGAATTTTTATATCATTTATAGTGAAAAGTATAAAACGTTTGAAAATTTTGGGCGACTCAGGACCTTTCTGTAATGTAGCAGAGAATTAAATGTAAAAAGTCGCATTTAAACCACTGTGAATCAGGCTCACGTCGCGTTTTGTTACCGTTTCAATTTCATATCATTTGTATCGAAAAACAGAACATTCTTTTATAAATTTTGGGCATTCTAGAATAATAACAATAGAGTTTATAGCCCCTTTAAAGGAGCCTTATCCGTTTCGTCCCTGGATGGGTGAATGGTCCCGCTGTTACCTTCAGCGTCATATAGAAAATGGCGGATCCAGTAGAACAGACACGAATTTAATGTGGAGGACATGAATCAAAACAATTGTTTCAAATTTTACTGAAACCTATTTCAGGGCTTTTTCTGCACTGTTGATTAAGACTTGCCGGTCATTGGCACCTACAAATAAAATATGGCGGATCATATATGACGATTTACCTCTTTCGCTCTCCCTCTCTCTCTCTCCCCCCTCTCTCCCCCCCTCTCTCACACACACTTCTCTCTCTCTCTCTCTCTCTCTCTCTCTCTCTCTCTCTCTCTCTCTCTCTCTGCTTCGGGTGAGTAAACGCTTCACACGTGTAAATTCTTGCTTCACTTTATTTCATTATTACTCACAATTATCTTCATTCTCCGGAGCGAGAAGTTAATCCAGAAGGTGTGCACCAGTTGTGGACCTAATTAATGACATTTTTTCCGAGTAACAACATCTAATAAGTCGACTGCAGTACTGCAATAAGCATGGACGCAAGTCCACTCCAGTCACGTGGTGTAATATGTCAGCCGCCTATTTCAAGTAACAACTGTCATTGATACTGAATTGAAGACGAGCGACATATTATAAGGTACGGGAACCGATGCCGAAAACTCGAAGTAGCAGCAAATCGGACCACAACGCGACCGTTCGCGTAATTTGTGCAAAGTAGTAGAAGTGTGTTATCGATTTCGTCAATTGTCCCGTTTACGAGAAGTGTTTTCACGAGTTATGAGGACGGTTCTACATACGCGGCAGATTGGAATCCGTGTGTTGTGTTACTTCTTCCGCCACCTACCGTCGCAACTACTGTTGTCGCGCGTGGCGTATCTCTCCTCGCGCGACTATTTTCGACTAGTTCCCTCCCTCCACAAGTATTATCTGTCTCGCCTACCTAGCCCCCAACGCAGTCAACTATGGATACGGCTCAGCAATTTTCGTAAATCCTCGAAGCGATTAACGGTGTGCGACAGGGACTTACGGCCGTTAGAGCCGATACTAATGCCATTCGAACCGATCTTTCTAATTTAGCATCTGCCGTACAGCAGAACACCGCTGTATGCAACGTTCTCAAATCGGATGTTGAATATATGAAGAAGAGCAATGCCCTTTCACGACCAACTACGTACCTTATAGTAAACGGTATCCCAAATCGGTGCTCTCTGTCATGTAATGACGTTATGCTCCGCGTGCTTACCATTTAAAATTGCCTTTGTTTATTGCGCGTCATCTTAAAAATCGAAAGAATCGAACATAATCGATCATAAACCTTCTATTCTGCTGCTATCAGTTCGACAACTCCTAAACAGTATTTCTCCTTGAAAATACGCCTTAAATCTGTCGACGTTCGAAATTTTATCGTCGAAGCAAAACGTAAGTTGGGGAAAATTACCGTCCATGAACTATTCCCGGAATTATCTAAAGATGCTAACGCCGACAAAACTGTGTACGTCATCGAGTTTTTGCCCTCATCGACCTACAATTTGCTTAAAAAAGCCAAACTTGCGGCTAATAACGCGGGTTATAAGCATGTTTGGGTGAGATATAGCAATGTTTTGGAAGAAAAGATGGCGGCACTCCAGAGCTGTTAATTGGCACAGAACAAGATCTCAATAACATTGTCTGACAACCACAGCAGAATCTTGTTAATCAATGTGTTTCATTCAAGTAACGTGTCTTCGTCCGATTCTTGGTCATCTTTAAAAATCTCGTGTATAAATATAAATTCCCTGCGTGCCCATCTGCAAGATGTGGTAAATGAGTTAGTAGATTGCACAACACAAATCCTGGCAGTCACCGAAACATGGATGACACCGCTGGTTGATTCATCGTGTGTTTCTGTTAAAAACTATAATTTTGTTCGTAATGATCGGACACTATGCGGCGGTGGGCAAACACGCTTTATTTTAGGTAGAGGTGTTGCATGTTACCTCCACAAATCTTTGTCTTACACTATTCTCGAGTGCTCAGTAAATGAAAGAATTGACACTCCAGAATATATTTTTTTGGATGTCAAATCATCTTCAAGAAATTTGTTATTTATAGTTATATGCCGATGCCCTCATGTGCAACTTCTCGCGGAATTTATAGTTAAGTTTAATACATATATTTCTAAATATAAGAACATAATTGTAGCAGGCGACTTAAACTGTAATTTGTTAGATAATAGATTTGATTCTGCATATCTCCAAAATTTTGTTCAAGACTACTCGTTTTTTTTCCGTACCCTTTGGAACCACCCATTATTGTGGTTTTCTTCTTCTCAGCTGAATGGTATGCTAGTCGATTCTTCAGATAAGATTAAAAGTTTTTCTACGTCTTCTACGCCTTTTGCGGCTGGTCATTGTCTTATTACGATCACTAACCTCAATTCCATTCCACAAATTATCACCTATCGTAACTTCGCCAAATGCGACTATTCTGCTTTAAATAAAGATCTTGCAGCAGTTTGCCGTAGCCAACGCTCTTCAAATCGTGCCGTATCAGCCTACTAATCATACGAACCGAACTGATACATGGATTGACCACTGCCTTGTCGATAGCCTTACAAATGTCCTAGGACATAGCCAAGCCAATCTACCTTTTATCTGTGGCCATGATCTGATAGATATCGAATGTAAGATTGGAACACCGAAAGCAAAGCCGATACAAATCACATGTAGAGACTATCGCTCGTTCGATGTATCGAGTTTGCACAGGGACCTGAGTAGCTATGATTGGAATATTTTTAATTCTGTTTCTCCACTGAATAACGTGAACTTACTCACCAATACGCTTAGTCATCGTCTATTGCAAACTTTTGATAAGCACGCCCCTAGGCACACCTTTACACCGACTCACAAGCCTTCCCCTTGGATTTCACCTCAGCTACTTAGACTTAAATACGAGAGAAATAGCCTTTTATGTGCTTATCGCAGGACCAGGGACCCATCCTTAAGAATTAGACTCATTTCTGCTAATAAGGCTAATAAGCAGGCATGGGTATTAGCGAGGGCAAACTACTATCGAAACAAACTTACTACTATTCGGGATGCTAAGACCATGTGGAGGGAGTTGCGCAACCTTGATCTGGTGGCTTCCAATAAAGCTGTTAAACCGTTGTGTTGCACTTTGGATGAACTCAATTCCTTTCACACAGCTTCTGTTTCTCCTTACACTGATCTTTTCGACCTAAATTTCGATGAAGACTTTTATCACGGAGATTTTAACGATAGTAGATTTTTCTTCGCTAATGTCACCATCGAGGACGTAGCTGCTCGTTTGGCGGAAGCAAAGTCGGAGGCATGTGGCTCTGATTCGATACCTATTAGTTTTTACATCAAATCATTCCCTGTCATTGCCCCTCACATAGTTCATCTCTTTAATGAATCGCTTAATTTATCCATCTTTCCTGCTGACTGGAAAAAATCATTGATGATACCCATTAGCAAAATTACTAACCCTGTTTCTCCTGCTCATTACCGACTTATCGCTATTGTTCCTGCACTCTCTAAAATACTAGAACGTATTGTTTTCAATCAGCTACTTGGGTTCCTGAATAACAGTAATTGGTTTGATTCTCACCAATCGGGTTTCCGTAAAGACTACAGTACGCAAACAGCACTATTATATGTATCTGAATATTGCAGGCAAGCAATAGACAATCGCATGATAACTATTGTTATCCTCTTTGACTTTAGCCGTGCGTTCGATACTATTAGTCACAGGCTTTTGCTGCAGAAACTAAAAATGGCTAATTTATCGGATACCACTATTCGGTGGTTTGCGTCTTACCTCTCGTGTCGATCTCAGGCTGTCACAGGGGTGGATGGCACTAGATCGTCGTGGCTTCCAGTGGGTGCTGGAGTGCCCCAAGGTTCTGTGTTAGGACCTTTGTTGTTTTCAGTATTTATTAACGATCTACCTGGGGTTCTCCATCATAGTGATCATATGATTTTCGCTGACGACACTCAAATTTTTCTTAAATGTCGTGTTTCAGAACTTGACATCGCCATTGCAAAGGTAACATCCGATATCACTCGCTTCTGTCAATGGGCGAATAGCAATGACCTCGTCCTTAACTTTGAAAAAACTAAGGCATTACTGGTCGGCAGTGCTTTTTATCTCAACACCTTTAATACTGATTCGATCACACCGATTGTTATTAATAATTCGGTCATACCGTGGGTTAAATCGGTGAGGAACTTGGGTCTCGTGTTTGATGGAACGCTCTCGTGGAAGTATCAACTTATACAAATGTCCAATAAAGTCTTCTCCACTCTACGTCAACTACGTAATAACCGTGCTCAACTACCAACTGATGTTAGGCAAACCCTTGTTTCCTCGTTGATTTTACCCTACTTCGATTACTGCTGCGCAGTTTACAACGACATCAATGTAACTCAAAAAATAAGGGTGGAACGAATGTTTAATGCGGGCATTCGTTTCATCTTCGATCTACGGCGCGATGAGCACATTACCCCTTATCGTAATAAGCTTGGCTGTCTCAACACTAAATCGCGTAGGTTATACTATATTGGAATCGTCACCTATAAGATTATTAAGACCCACGTACCCCACTATCTTTATGAACGTTATCAGTGGCGTGAAGAATCTACATCCAGGGCTCTTCGACCAGGCTCTATGCAAGAACTTCGAGTACCGACACATCGGCTAGAATCCTATTCCAACTCTTTTATTGTCACATCTACCCGGTTATGGAATGAACTTCCAGTCGAAATTCGCGCAAGTGAAAATGTGTATTCGTTTAAAGTAAAACTAAAAAAATTCCTATTAAGTCGGACTTCAGTGTAATTATTTTGTATTTTATATTTTAGTATTAGCATTATTAGTATTAGTATTAGTATTTTAGTATTTAACATTAGTATTTTAGTCCACTTTTACTTCTGGTATGCGTGTACCCCACTCTACGTTGTAATCCCTCGACTATTATTATTATATATCTATCTTATATCTATTTTGTTATAGAACTAGTATTAGTATAGAATTAGTATAGCGCTTTTATATGCATCTGTTAGTATGTCTTGTCATATTAAGCTTAGTTTTAGTATTAGTTATCTGTATGTGTGCTCTATATTGGTTGGCCTAAGAGGGAATACCTCAAGCCATAATAAAGACAATGAATCTCTCTCTCTCTCTCTCTCTCTCTCTCTCTCTCTCTCTCTCTCTCTCTCTCTCTCTCTCTCGTGGGGTTTCGTGTAACTTCAGCACTCAAACGGCTCTTCTAAACGTCCTTGATGATGTTCGCCGAGAATTCGATGGCCGTATGGTAACAATTCTTGTTGTTTTTGACTTTACTACAGCGTTCGACACGGTATCTCATTGCATCTTGTTGAGAGAATTACGTGACATTGGATGTTCCATAGAAGTTCCTCGGTGGTTTCATAGTTACCTTACCGGCAGGTCGCAAGCAACATTAACAGAAGACGGTTGTCTCTCGGAATGGGCTACTACCACCTGCGGGGTCCCACAAGGATCTGTACTTGAACCTTTGCTCTTCTCTATATTCATCAATGACCTGAGCAATGTTCTAAAATATTGCAAGCATATATGCTTTTCGCCGACGACGCACAAATATATTTACAATGCCCAGTTTCTGAACTTACTTGTAGTCTCGCGCACATCGAACTTGACTCTCAATCCTTGTTTAACTGGGCGAAATGCAATGGTCTCTCCCTTAATGTAAGCAAAACTAAGGCTATGATTCTTGGCAGTTCTTTCTTTATCAATTCATTCGATCATAGTATACTCGAGAATGCTGTTCTAATTAATAATGAACTAATTCCTTTCGTACATTCGTTAAAAAACTTGGGGGTATGAATTACTCCAACCTTAAATTGGAAACTCCACATTACTAAAATAATCGCCAAAATCAACTCAGTGCTTTATTCGATCAAATTTCACCGCAAGTGTCTATCAACTAAACTTCGAAAGCAATTGGTCCAATCCCTGATTTTTCCCCATATAGATTATGCTTGTTTAGTGTACTATGACCTCACAGAGGAACAGAACATTATGCTCCAGAGAGCCGTTAATTGCTGTATCCGTTTCATCTTTAACCTGCGTAGAGATGTGCGGATTTCACCGTACCGTGTTAACTTCAACTGGCTCACGATTGGAAGCAGGCGCGAGTACTTCTTTGGTGTCCTTATCACAAAAATCTTGCATAGCCGTGGTCCACAGTACCTGTTTGAAAAACTGGCGTTGACTGCCAATCAGCCCGACTTACGTCGTTCTGCACGTCGTGCAAATGCAAACATACTATCCATTCCTTCCTTCCGTACCACTACATTCAATAATTCCTTCTCTGTATCGCCCTCATATTTCTGGAACTCCTTACCTTACTCTATCATCTCTTCCTCGACCATTTCCAAAATAAAACACGAACTCCGCGCTTTATTAATTAATAATGATGCCATTGCACCTACTCTCGTACGAGCACGACTGTAAATAAGGGAATGCTTTCTTCTGTATACCCGAACAATTTAATTATCGTAGTTTAGTTTAATTTTAATTTAGTTTAAGTTACTTATAATTATCTAACTGTAATACATACATGTATATCTGCCCTTTGGGTCCGCCCCAGGGTTTCTTTAAATAAATAAAAAAGAAATAAAATATATAGGATGGAAACGAAGGCATTGTAGCGAGGTTCTGTAACGTAGCAGCTGGATATGAATATAAAAAAATGAATTTAAACCACTGTGAATCGCGATAGGCGCAACGGCTGGTCACGATTTCAATTTATTATTGTTTTCAGAAAAGAATCTAAAATTGCTACAAATTCTGGGATGCCCAGGATCTTTCTGTAAAGTAGCAACATGATTTGAATGTAATAATTGCATGCAAGCCGCTGTGAACCACGATAGACATCGCGTCTAATCACGATTTCAGTTTGATATAATATTACAAATTATGTGAGGCCCAAGATCTTTCTGTAAAATTGCTCGGATTATAATGTTTGGATTCATATCCATCACATTAAATTCGTGTCCGTTCTACTGGATCCGACATTTTCTATATGACGCTAAAGGTAACAGCCGGACCATTAGCCGATCCAGGGACGAAACGGATAAGGCTCCTTTAAAGGGGCTATAAACTCTATTGTTATTATTCTAGAATGCCCAAAATTTATAAAAGAATGTTCTATTTTTCCATACAAATGATATGAAATTGAAACGGTAACAAACGTCTGGTCACAATTTCAATTTGGTATTGTTTTCAGAAAAGAATAGAAAATTCCTACAAATTTTGGGAGGCCCAGAAGCTTTCTGTAAAGTAGCTGCCGAACTTGAATAGAAAAAATTGTATATATTAAATGCTGAAATTGCCGGAATCTAGGTCCCGTATCGCGTAAATGACACTCTAGAATAAATCCCAAAAATTCAACGTTATTCAGAAAATCATTAGCTTTCAAATGAGCACCGATTCGAATTTTTTCATCGTATACTTACATAGATAATAAATAAAACGTGAAAAATAAAGTTTTCTTCATGTTAATCAAATGCAAAACTTTAAGCGCCTTGAGCGACGTCTAATCGAGTTTTGCCCATAGCGAAAATATTTTTCTTTTTTTTCCCTATCCATAACCATTGAAATGATTTTTGAAAATGTTCATTCTTTGAAACACCCTAATATACATATATGCATGTTTCCATCTGGGTCTCATTAGATAATGGAACTTCGCATGTATATTTGTATATGCAAAGGTACATTATTATTTATATTATACGTTTTTAACGTAAATGATGTTGTTTCTTATAAACTAGACTGAAGATAATCACGACGTGGTTTGTTCAATTTAGTCAAAAAATTTGTGTAATTTTATTTCGTCTTTGTAGAAATTTCATTTTAAGGTTTGGATTTATATTCATATCTAAAACGTATCGTAAAATCTGAACAACATTTCTTTTATAACATTTTATTTTTCATTATATGAATAATCTAAATTATAGTTTCCTTTTCAGTTTTATTTTAATATTTTTATTTATGTTTTTCATTTTTACGATTTTAATCGTAATAGTTATTTATTTCATTTGTGAGTTCAATTTCTTTTGCTTCGAATAACATGTTCAACTATTAGCAGTAATAATAATTTCGATTTCGTTTTTTTTGTTGCTGTCTGTTTGTCGTCACATGATGTTCGTTTAATAATACGCTAATTTGTTGTTACTTATGTATTAGTAATGATTACTCATAATTATTTTATGTTTAATGCAATTTCCAAATATTATTTTTAGAAAAAATCAAGAAAAATGAAAGCAAATTAATTTCTGAATAAATTTTGCCTCTGTTAAATGATATTCGTTGAAATCCTTTTCTTCCTGATTGATAAATTATGTTTAAAATATTCCGAATTGACTTGTAGAATGTAGAATGTGTACTCCTGGCATTGTCTTTGTAATAAAATTTACCGTATTTATTGGAACAAAATTTGATATTCATTATTTTATAGCAATTCTCGAAAAACCCAGTGTATTTGTTACATGACTCATCGTTTCTTTGGACATTTGGACGAGGATCTAGATCACGATCCTAGGGGATTGGGGTATAAGATCGTGTCACGCAAACTTGGCATGTACGCAACGAGTGCGCCAAGGGACGCGGACACGGCCGACCCCATCGTGGATTTCCCCTCACATTCTAAATGACCGGATCAACATTTGCCGCTGGTAAAGATGGGCATTACTCTTCCATGTCCTGGTGTTGCTTGCATCTTTTTGCCGGAATGCTTTTGATTTTTTTTAACGGAGGGGGGAAATGCATTAGGCACCATAGGGGGTTGAAGATGTTGTGTAACCCCCCGTGTGTTGAACTCCCTCACCTTTGATGTTAACCGCAAGGTTTACCGACTAAAACCCTACCCTCCCTTGGCCCTCCAGAATCCACGTGTGCAGTCTGCAGCAGAAAAGTGGCTCCGATATCCATCTCCTCCGCTGCAGACTGCACCGGGCCATTTCGTTTGCAACTGTAACAACTCCCTCTACCATCGGGTTAGTGGTTACAGGATCTCGTGTGACCTCAGTAGACTGAGAGATCCCAACAGCACTGCTTTTTGCATTCGGCCTTGCACTGGACTGCGTCCTGACAAACACACCTGTCGATAAGCAAGTTGTCCTTGCAGCCGGATACACCCATTTTGCAGCCTCGTTGTTCTTCTATCCGTTGCCACACCGGTTTCACGGATTTCTCAATACGTTCGTTCAAGATGTTAGTGAACAATTTGTATAACTTATTGAGACACGTGATCGGTCTATGGTTTTTCGGATCGGACAAGTCTCCCGATTTTGGGATCAGTGTCGTTCGGCCCTCCACCAGCCAGTGCGGAATGGGTTGGTCTCCATTTATATAAGAGGTGAATATTCGGGCTAGGTGTTGATGGACAGAAGTGAACTTCTTCCACCAATAGTTGTTAATTCCATCCCAGCCCGGCGAGGAGAAATTCCTCGCTCCTGTGATGGCATTTTTCACCTCCAAAGCACTGGCGGGTGGGCAATCTTCACTTTGTTGTGTGACTTCGTCGCACAACTCGGTGAAGATTTCAATACCTGGAGTGTCTGCATTAAGCCTAGATGTTCTCTCGTAGATGCTCCCCCAGAATTCCTCAACTGCGGCCATCGACGGAAACTCGCTTGAGGCTGCGATACGATGTTTGAAGAGGTTGGAAGGATTCGTCCAAAATATTGCATTTTGTCGAATTCCATCCTCCCGTCTTTGCAGCCCCTTTTTGGCATCCGCCAAAACCCGAATTTTATCCGCCAAACGTTGCTTGATGTTGAGCAACTTCAGCTTGTTCAGTGTGTGATAGTACGTCCGCAGTTGTTGTGCGAACTTCTTGACTTTTGCCGTAAATGAACGGCCAGATGTTAAATAGTCGATCACACACTGAACTCGGGAAGCGAGCTTCCGTGTCAGTCGAATCTTGCCGTTCAATTGAGACATGCGTTTTGTAATCTGCCGACTCCCCGATATCTGTGTCAGATTTCGCGGAGTCACCAGATCACTTGCAGCCTCGTAAACGGCACAATTGACTTGCCACAGGTCGCAGTCATCTGGAAGAGCATCCAGAAGTAGGCTATTTGCTCTGTCTAATTCTCGTTGTTTAGGCAACATTTTTGTTGTCAAATTTTGCCTAAACACGAGTGTCGTGCTTTCGTAATGTGGAGCATCTCTCCCAGCACCGCGTACGGGCTCAGTTGTTATTGCCCGCACATCCGGTACCGGTTGACAGCTGGGAACAACGAAACCCGTCCGCCTCAGATAGGCCACATAATCTCTCAGTTGTTGTTGAGAAAAGCGATCTGCCAGTTCGGGATGCATTACTGCAAACCGACTGTGCATTCGCGCCACGTAGCCTCTCTGTTGCGGACAGCTCTCCTCGTAGCAGCGCATTAGATCTTGCCTGAGATCCTCCGTCCTCTGAAATCGTCCGTGGACATGAGCTGGTCGTCGTCCCGGTACACCTGTTTCGGCTCCTCCACCTCGGGACTGGGCTGCATCCGAAGCAGCCCGATGGTCAGGAGCCCTGCGCTTTGCATTGCTTGTAACCGCATATACAGGGAGTAGGGTGGTTAGCCCTACCCCCCGTTGTTATGCCTCTCTCGTTGGTCTCTTACCGCGCCATCCACTGGGGTTGGTTACCCAATCTCTGGCAAGGTTGCTAAGAGTCCAGGGCCCACCGGCTTTAATAAGCACACGTGGAGGTGAGAGTAGGCCATTTGGGAAGATAGGCTAAGATGCGGCTTTTTGCATAGCCGCATTGTGTTACGCGTCATTCCCTTTGGGACCCTATATCCATCTCCTCCGCTGCAGACTGCACCGGGCCATTTCGTTTGCAACTGTAACCACTCCCTCTACCATCGGGTTAGTGGTTACAGGATCTCGTGTGACCTCAGTAGACTGAGAGATCCCAGCAGCACTGCTTTCTGCATTCGGCCTGCGATGGAATTTGCATGTTCTTGACAGGCCGGAATGCTTTTGATGTTTTGGAGGAAAGTTGGTCTCATTCCTCCCAGCACTCCAATTATCAGCACGACGAGCTTGATTTTGAACCCTCGATACAGCTTGCGAATCTCGAACAGGAGTTCCTGATATTTCATCCGTTTTTTGTCCTCTTTGCTGACTATATTTGTTTCTGCTGGTGCAGAAAACTCGATGACGAAGATGGATTAGTCATCGAAGTCAACAAGGACGATGTCAGGCTTATTGGCTGATATTTGCCTGCTCGTCGGGAATGAGTAATTCCAGTATATTCGGCACGACTCATTCCCGACAACGGATTCAATATCAGTGGGGACGTACGGCAAAACTGGGGTTGCATCAGTACCATAAGTGCTGCGAAGATGGTAATACAGCACTCGAAGAGCCGCATTGTGACGTTCGATGTATGCTGAAACTGCATACATTGGCCATGCTGCCAAAAGATGCATGAGTGTCTCAGCATGACATCTACACAATCTACAAAGCGTACTCTGTACCGCCTGGTGTAAGATGTTCTGGCGATACGCTAAGGTATTGATGATGAAGAGCCGCTTTTATATTATTTATATTTTTTTTATTATTTTCATTATTTTTATTATTTTCATTATTTTCATTATTTTCATTATTTTCATTATTTTCATTATTTTCATTATTTTCATTATTTTTATTATTTTTACTGTTTTTATTGTAATCCCCCGAATTTGATAGGAAACGGGGGGGGGGGGTTGAAAGAATTTAATCGACGCTCTACTTAAACTGGTGTATTTCACAAAATCCAGCGAATACAGAAAATAGAGACGCGGAAATAAAAAGGGGCGGGTTCGAAATCACGCGACGGAAAGATTACTTCAAAGATGACCAGGAATCGTGATTAGACGCAATGAAAGAGGTACAAAAATGCAGAGGGGCGGCGGTTCTCACGCAAATGACGCACGCAGTAAGACGATAGTCCACGTGGCTGCTAATGTCGATCCTCGCATGGCTGCAGTGGTGTTTTCGTCGGGGCCGTCGGCACTTCTCACCTTGTAAGTTCGTCGCCACTGGCGTAATCAAATTCAGTAATACTTTTTGGTACCTCGAAAGAGTTAGACCGCTCGGGTAAAGACACGATCGGTGATTGTGCAGGGGCTGTCACCGAAATCGGCGAGGTTCGAAATAGCGGGTACGGTGTTGCCAATTTTCGCCGGCGTAGAGCACCACGGAAAGGGGGAGGGAGAAGTAGAAGGTGCGATGAGCAGGCTGAATCAAAAGCACCGCTATATAAATTTAAAGAGGATGAAAGTGTGTGACGGTAGTCGGAGGTCGAAAGCAACGAGACTTAGTGTCAGGGCACAGGGGGTACTTACATTCCCTCCTGTGTGTGTGTGTGTGAGAGAGAGAGGGCATATGGAAATGTGTCAGAGCGACGAAGAGAGATGACAGATTCCGTGTCCTGAAGAGAGACGGATGAAATATCGCCTCCTTTTTTATGAAAACTTACGGTGTCGAGCCGGCAGCCATCGGGGTATAATGCTCACGTTCTGCCGTGGAGTTTTACCGAGGAACGACTGCCGACCCGGGCACGAAATGGTGGAGGCAACGAAAGTTGCCGTACGTACAATGATGCACGTACTAAAAGTTGGGAAGGCAGTGAGACGGACGCAGCGATGGCGGCATACGTCCGACGAGGAGAGTAAAGTGTTGGAGGGGCCTGCGAATTACAGGCGAGCGAAAAAGGGGCATAGGCGAACGGGCGCGCTGCTTGACCGGTTGACGTTCGAAAGACTTGGGACGGCTGGAAAATGCGTGCTTCGGAAAGGAAACGAACATCGGATCTGTGCGAGTCCCGGCTGCGACGAACGTCGAGGCGAGGCCGCTGCGTGGACGAATGCAGCGGGAGGAGATGGCGGGGCGATGCATGCACGCACGAACGAGGCGAATGGCTAACGGAGCAGTAGCCGTGGTGGGGACGAGAAATGGAAACGGGCTCTCGCGCGTCGAGGCGACGATCGTCTGAGCAGCAATCCTACGGCTTGGCGATATATGGTGGGCGAAAAGGGGGGAAGAGGCTCTCGCATCGAAGGTGTGAGAGAAGAGGTTTCGCAGGAGCGGACGCTTCTTCGAGAAATTGATATTTTTCCGCTATTAGAAGGTGATATGATAGGAGGTCCGTGTTGAGATAGGGGAAATAATTATAGTGATAATGCACTACGGTAGGCGTTGATATTCCGGACGATCCACCAATCCTGCCGACTTGCCACTGCGCGGTTTTGTCGGGATTTTCCTGCTGTTATTCGCATAATAGACTAGCAGGGAGTCCTCCTTTGACTTCTTGCACAAAACACGAAATCTTCTTATGGCTAAAACCTATTTGGTGGGGGAAAGATAATAACGTTTTCGTCACAAACCCCCGAGCCCATTATTATTTTTCCTAGAGTAAGAGAACTTGTCAATCAAGTCATGCTCTGAGTTATAATCATTATTTTCATTAAAATTATTTTTTCGTTATTTTAAAAAATTATTTTGTTTGCATTTGGTAGTTATTATCCGTTTTTGTCGAACTTACGTATTTGAATAAGTATTTATTTGTTTCGTTACGGGTTTTCCTACGCACTTTGTTTTTATTTATTAATGACTTCATCTTTACTTTTCTTATGAATAATTAATTCTGTTCTACGGCTATACTTTTTTGTGATCATTCTTATAGATTTTTGTTCGAAATGACGTTTATGGAGCCCAAAAATGGAAAGTTTTTCAATCTTGTTGAAATTTGCACAAATATTAATCCTATTGACAACAAAGAAGTAGGGACAATTTTTTAACCCTAGATGAAAGGTTGCCGAGTTACAGGTGCTTCAATTTTTATCTCGACGGCCGTAGCGACGACATCGAAATGCCTATAACTTCCGATAAAATCGGCCGATTTTAAAAAATGACCAGTGGTTTTTGAAGCTCTTTTTCCATACTTTAAGAATCTTAAAATTTTTTTAATTATTCACTATTTTTTAATATTAATACTAAAAATAGTTTTTTTTCGATGCAAGGCTCCTCCGATTTCAATGAAACAAAGTTTAAAAAAAAAGAGAAATCTCTTCCGAACAAAAAAGAATAGAATGACCAAAATGGGATGAGCAGTAGTTTTCGCGCTACAACTCGATTTCTGAGCGAGCGTATGAACCGCGAGCCGCCGCGGTACCCACGACCACTCCGCCCGGTTCGCTGTGATAGGTAAATGTGAAGAGAAAAATGAAATAACAATTTGCAACATGTAAGAAAAATACCGTCCCTTATTTTTACACCTCGTCAAAAACTGTTACTATTCCAAAAACATAGAAATTTGGAATCTCATGTACACTAGGAAATAACATGAAATTCCCTTCTTAGCGTTACCAAGTGGTAGGGTTCTCATTCCTTTGGCTTTAATGTGTTTTTTTAATGTGAGTCTCCATGCCTCTCACGAATCGGAATGCTTTTTTAAAGTGAGTCCCCTTGCCTCTCACGGATCGGGGTACTTCTTTAAAGTGAGTCCGCTTGCCTCTCACGAATCGAGGTGCTTTTTGTAGGTGAGACCCCTTGCCTCTTACCGATCTTTTTATTTTATCATTTTATTTTTGTCTTCTTTTTTTTCTTATTTATTTGCGGGAATGCTTCTGTAGCTAAAGAAATCTTTTTAAATTTGAGCGATTTTTTATCGTCAGGAGAAACAACACTAAATAAAAGAAAACTATGGTCTTTGACAAATTAGTTTTTGCCTATTGATACAATGCAGTAGGACTTAAAATATGATTTTTCGACGGTGCTTGTAAACTAACTCGAACTGCAAGTCGCTTTAAGTTTCCCCCTATTCCATCACACGGACCTTTTCCATGTGCAGTAGCATGGAAATGCCATTCAGCCGAAATTCCGAAATCATTTTTGTGTTCCAGAAGATTTCTAAAATTATATTTATTCTTAAAATGTTCCGCAGCTCCGTCAGTGGAAGTAAAATACCTTTGTTGGGGTAAAGCTATCTTTCAAAGGCTGCATAATAATTTTTTGCCATGCATAGACAGCCACTGTATCATGTTTTAAGCAGTCTGATAAAATAGCGAACATTTGCTGTTTTATATCACCTTCTTGCTTACATTACAATACGACTGTAAATATTGAGCATTGGTTATTGTTCCAATGGAATGATTGTGCGGCATTCTGTAGATCGCAAACTATTCTGCAATTTAGCGACATAATCGTGAGGGTTTAACTTAAACAAAAGATTGCCGAGAGTTTCAATGAAACTTTTGGTGTCTGAATTTTCGGTTTTCAATGTACTTCGATCCGTGTGTTACCAAACTTCAAATTCTACTCTATCAATACATCCATCTTCTAATATTTTTCTTAAATAGGTCATAAAAAAATCTTCACTAGGACAAGAATGGCATTCTCCTAAGTAGTAGGATGAATTTGCAATGTTGCATGTAATGAGTTTTATGCAATCGTGGTAGTCTCTCAGAGTTCATTCGGAATCTTTCGTTAGATTCTGTATGTGTGTTGCATCCAACATGAGCTTAACGTTTTCATGATGTATAGAAACACAAACACTATGTGTCCCACTTGACCCTGCAAGAACACAGTAACGTGGTGGGAGTTAACTAAATTTTGAAATGCCAATTGTTAGATCGGGGTATTGCGCGGTAAATTTTTCATACAATTCAGACAGATTGCATAAAATTAATCTTTTCGGAATTTCTTCTCGAGATCCTTCTTTCTTTTTTAATGAACCGATTTGGATAAAATTTGAATATGATGTAGATAAAATGGTCCTGATCAACTGTTCTCATAGGCGGAAGGACCAATAATTGCTAGTTTCCGAGATAATCGAAACGAAAAAATAGAATAATAGGTAATTAGATTCTAAGGATACAGCTATTTTAAACATCAATCGTTTGTTTCTATGTGCGTAAGTTAGTATGTGAGTATCATTTAATTATCTCGCATAAACACACACACACACACACACACACACACACACACACACACACACACACACACACACACACACACACACACACACGCGCGCGCGCGCACGCACGCACGCACACACGCACGCACGCACGCACGCACGCACGCACGCACGCACGCACCCACACACACACACACACACACACACACACACACATATTATATTATATTTGTGTTACATACATTTATTTTATTATTATTTTTATTATTATATAAAACTCCCAATCTCTCTCTCTCTCTCTCTCTCTCTCTCTCTCTCTCTCTCTCTCTCTACCTCTCTCTCTCTCACCAAATACTACTGGTGATGATTCACTCCGCAGACAACGACTTTTGCGTACTGTATTAATTGCCTATATCGATGATTAACGCGGACGAGCGCACGCGCGCGCGTGTGTGTATGTGTATGTGCATGTGTGTATTTTTTTTCTTTTTTCTCCCGACGCACGCGACGATGGAAAGCTGTACGAGCCCGTGCCACAGCAGAAGTGCGGAGCTGTCATCCGCTAAAACCACCGCCGCATCAAGCTGTTTTGTCCTTCCCCGGGAACCGCCTTAAGGCATTACTTGGAGGAAGGCAGCCTAAGCCCCGAAAGGCTCTTCGCCGATATCATGGCACATCACGGATAGGTGATGGTATTGCGGATAGCACTCAGCTTCTCCACGATGGACGTGGCGAGTTGGACCAATGCGTCCGATCCTTCCTGTGAGAGGAGCAGGACCCAATCCAATCGCTCGGGTGTTATTGGGTCTTCTCCAAATTTCTGCAGCGGTTTCCGCTCCTCTGCGAACAGTGGACAGTGAAAGATAGCGTGTTCCACGTCTTCGTCCACGCCAGGGCACACCAGGCACTCCGCATATTCGTAAACGCGGATTCGATGGAGGTAGCTGCGGAAGCAGCCGTGCCCAGTAAGTACCTGGGTCAGATGGAATGTGACGAATCCGTGGTCTCTGCATATCTACTTCGCCATATTCGGGATGACACGGTGGGTCCAGCGCCCTTTTGCTGCTCAGTCCCATCGTTGCTGCCACTCGACAAGTAGTCTTTTGGACCATTTGCCTTCGCCCCCCGAGACATTTGCCAATTCTTGGCCTATACTCCTACCTTCACGGTACTTCTCACCCCTCTCAGCTGCCATTAGATCTATGAGAGGGAATCCCGAGACTACTGAGAGGGCAACGTCGGGTACGGTACGATACGCTCGAGCCACTCTTAGCGCTACTGTCCTGCAGGCCCGTCGGCAAGTGGCTCCAGAGCATTTCTTGATTCCAATGGCGTCCGCCCACACGGGGACTCCGTAAAGAATTACAGAGCTCACCACTGAAGCAAGGAGGGATCGACGGTGTTGTTTTGGTCCCCCTATATTGGGCATCATATACCCCAGCACGCGAGCCACTTTTAGCGCTTTGGTGCCTGCATACTGCAGATCAGTCTTTGAAAGACAATCGCGCGTCGAGCATAACTCCAAGGTATTTAATGGCGTCCTTCGTTCTGATCCCCTTATCCTTGACCGTGAAAGTAGCGTACATTCTCTTCTTAGTAAGAGAGATGAGCACTGCCTACGTTTTCTCAGCCGCCAAGCATAGTCCGTGGTTTTTCAACTATCTAGCTACCACCTCAATAGCGTCATTTCCTTTAGCGTCTCATCCGAAATTTTGAACCTCCTCTATGATTTTTATGACGACGATAAATGCAATGTCGTCAGCAAAGGTTACCATAGTCACCCCTTCTGGAAGTGATTGTTTGACCAATCCGTCATACATGACATTCCAGAGCAAAGGACCCAGGACCGAACCCCGCGGCACGCCTCCTGTGATGTTGTGAGAGCGCCTGTCGTCATCGGTGTCATAAAACAGGGTCCGGGCTGACAGGTAGCTAGAGATGAGCCTTCTAAGGTAAATTGGTACCTTGAGTTCTTCTAAGGCTAGCATGATGCAATCCCATTGGGCCGAGATAAAGGCGTTCTTGATATCAAGCGCGATGATGGCACACATTCGCTTGGTATTCCGACTGCCACTGATGGCGTTCGCGGATAACGTCTTCACCCGGTCGACTGCATCAATGGTTGAGCGACCCTTCGTGAAGCCTAAATGATTGTCGGAAAGACCTCCAACTTTATCGATTGCTGCTTCGAGCCTGTTACATATTATCCGCTGGTAATCGGGAGGTCTTAGAACTTTCAGCAATGTCGTCCAGGGTCCCTAGGAATTCCTCGAAAGTGTCGCTGGGTGGAAGGTAGCAGCTGTATAATCTTATACAAGCCACCTCCACCCATGTGAATTTCGTTAAGGGGGTGACCATCCTGTTGGATCTTTTTTTTAGTTTTTTGTATTTATTTTAGACAAAAACAGATCCGACGAAAAATTATTTCAAACAAAAAATATAAAGCGGAAGATTTTCTATAAAAAAGCTTTTATACATTTTTTCGTTATTCCAATGGTAAGGCTGCAAATGAGCGACGATAGTACCCATAATGTGTTTCTGTAACGTATTATATTGGTAAAATTGGTGTCGTACTGAACCCCCATCTTTATACTAGCCTAACCTCCAACCATGGAGATATGGGCGATAACCGAACCCAGGCTAACATTCGTTGCCCCTCTAATTCGCGTACGGTAGAATCCATCTTCCGGTATCGCAGAAGATTCTCCTACTTTGACCTTCACAGAGGTATCAAATACAACGTGGGTTCGATTGTCACCCATATCATCATGGTTGGAGCTTAGTTAGGGTAGTATAAAAAAGGGGGGCCTAGGGGCGCAGCCCCCCCCCAGCATGTATGCATCTCCTAGATTCGCGTATTATATTAAGACTTCACATTATACTATTTTCTTCCGTATGAAAAGTAATGCGTGAACCGAGGACGATGCTCTGCCCCAGACCCCCCATTTGTATACTAGCGTAATCTCCAACCATGCAGGTAGAGATGAACTAAGGACATAATAAAAAATCCGGGTTCACTTCCTATGACTCTGGCCTGATTTAATTTTCTGAAGGACACTTATTTTACCAACGTATAACTTTCTGAAATACATTATGGGCACGTTCGTCGCTCATTTGCAGCGTTAGCATTGGATTAACGAAAAAAAATGTATAAAACCTTTTTTGCAGATAATTTTCTGCTCTATATTCATTGTTTTAAACATTTTTTCGTCATAGTTGTATTTGTATGAAATAAATGCTCCCAATTGTAGGTACGAGAATACAAAGTTAAATATCATGCGTCAAAATGTGAAAAATGGTGTAAATAAAGAAACCACATATATTGATGATGTTTACAATCAGCATGATCATGTTACGGATTTGAGATCGTAACGTCAAGTGTTTATTAAATCAGGATAATTCGGATTTGGGAGTACACGTGAAGGGGACCGATACCCCAAGTGAAAAGAATAAGTGGTTTAGGTATGAAGAATTTTTATTATTTCTATATTTTGCCGAGAGCAGAGGTTTTCTTTGACAAGCTTGATGGACGCGAATAGTATGTTATGAATAAACTAAGTCGTGTCGACGACTTAGGTGTTCACGCAGAGTCGCTTGGAAAAAGGCGTCCGCGTGCCAAGTTCCGAGATCTTTAAGTTTTACCGGTTCCCGATCGCGAGATTAGCTGTTCTAGCTCCGGGGCGACTCTGACTGGACAATGCAATTATCCGTTACAAGTCAGGTCGGTTTTGCACATTATTCGGTAGCGGGGGTGTTCACGAGACACTATCAACCACGGTGTCCGATAAGGCTCGTTTTTCGCGAATCGCCGCTTTCGTGTCAGATATCGATGCTTTTTGCGATTCGCTGATTTCCGAAACGGCTCGAATATCTGCAAGTGCAGATATCGACGGGTCAGTTGTTCGCCAATTCGACCTCCTAATCTACAGCGGATGTCTTCAAATGTCACTTTATTTATTATAACAATTCGGTTAACAATAGTGCACCCGAATCTCTAATTTCCAACGGTCTCCAGCGCGTGTGGTCTGACCGGATGGATGACGTCGCTGTGGACATCTCAGGTGTCCTTGATGGAAATAATTGCGATTCGTCACTTCGCCCCGTTTGCCGCTTCGCCCCGTCTTTCCCTATTAGAAAAGAATTTAGTAAGTATTAGTATTACTTACAAATTGTTACTTATTTTTGGTAATCCCAATGGGCACTCGCTTACGCTAATTCGGTTCGCACGAGACACGACACGAACTATACTAATTAGCGGGCCGCATCGAGCAGAACGCTTCGCTCACCCTCTCTCTCTCTCTCTCTCTCTCTCTCTCTCTCTCTCTCTCTCTCTCCCTCTCCCTCCCTCCCTCTCCCTCTCTTGTAATGTTACTTGGCGTTACATTCACTTGGGAGCCGTACTTAAAATAGGTAGCGCTCGAGGGAGAGGAGGGGGTCATTTTAATGGTACACTATATGCTTTTTAGCGTTACACGGGGTGAAGGGGGAGGTGAAGATTAGCGTTACGTAATTGAAGTATGGCCCCTTCTGGGCGATTGCAAAAACACCCTGTATGTATGTACGTATGTATATATTCCGGGTGACCCACAGCTGGCTGACCGTATTGCTGGTACGTATTTTACATGAAATTTCAAGAAAAAAAATCTGTTATCAAAATTTGATCCGTTGTATTCAATTTGAGTGGCCCTCCATTGAAGATCGAAAAAATCACTCCTTTTTGACATAACTTGTTTTTTTTTAAGTTATCTTAACCAGATTAGGCTCGATTTAAAGTAACTTTCAAGCTCTACAATTCATCTCTTGGGCTCTTTAACCTAACATGAATAGTTCTCTTACTATAGTCATAAAATGGGTAAAAAATTGTAGCCCTTGAAAAAACGAACAATTTAACCTATTATCCAATGAGATTCGATTGAAATTGAGAACAAAAAGACCCCTTAATATCTCAACATTGTTAGGAAACGGCTTGATATTCGCAAAATGCGATTTTTGTCAATTCCGGGAATTTCAGAGGCTCTTTTAGGCTCAATTTTTATCGAATCGCCTCGTATTAGTGGTCAAATTGTTGATTTTTTTTCAAGTGCTATAACTTTCTAATAGTGTTCGATCACGAACTATTTAGCGAAATAAGATAAACACGAAAAAATTGTTTACCCATTTTATGACAAAGAGCCTCAAAGGTAAATTAGAAGGTGATTTTAAAATGAGCCTAATTTTGTTAAGAAAGCTTCAAAAAAAGACAAGTTATTGCAAACACCAGTGATTTTTTTTTTTGAAATTTAAATGGCGCTCCAATAAAATTGAAGGGATCGGATCCGATTGTAGTAACGGACTGTATTGCTTCAAATTTCATGTAGATTACGTACCAGCAATACGGTCAGCAAGTTGTGAGACACCCTGTATATATAAATAATAAGGGGCCGTACTTAAATTACGTAACGCTAATATACATATATATTAGGGTGGTCCAGAAAATGTCAAGATCAAAAAGGTCATCGAAACCGAGCGGATTTCGACGGAAACAAAAATAATGAAGAACTTTTCTATTTGGCACTCTTCGATTGAATAACATTCAAAAGTGGATGTTTTGAGTTGAAGTTCTACATTTAAATAACACAGAAAACCTGCATATTGTCAGTTTTTATTTTTTTCCCGAGGAAACAACTAAGCGACAAAATTTTAACGCCGAAAATTTTGAAAGAATATACATGCTGAATGTATCATCACTGAATGTATATAATTTTTTTTCAGAAATTTTCAGCTAGCCCTTTAAATTGTGTGGGAAACTCAATCTCATAAACGCATCAAATACAGTTTAAAGGTAGACATCAAATTTGTTTCGTGCTTAGAGAAAATAAAGTAAAACTTGCGGAATTTTGTTTTTGGAATGGCTAATTACAAATCCGACGTCAGATTTACAAAATTCAAAATGGCGGATCCAGCATAGCGTAACAAAGGTAAAAAAATTAAATTGGGAATGATTTGTTATTACTCACTCTGAATGTCGCGTCAAAATTAAAAAAGGTAAACCTTCGGAAAAGCTTCGACATCGCAAAAAAAAATTGTGCCATACTAGTTTTGTGTATTTTTGCCTCCTGATTACGAATATGACAAAAAAAATCGGCGCTCTGCTACACTGAAGCCGCTATCTTGAAAAAACACCTAAAAATCGTGTTTTTTAATAGTTTTTTTCATGTATCATGAAAAATACAAATCGGATGAAAAAATATTTCAAATAAAAATTGTAGAGCACAAAATTCTCTGCAAAAAAGGTTTAGTACAAAATTTTCGTGATCTCAACAGAAAGCTCGCAAATGAGCGATGAAAGTGACCGTAATAGATTTCTGCAAGGAGTCCCGAGTTTCGAGAATTATGTTCAGAATGTACAATTGGCATTCTCCTACAGTTCGAAAGGAAATGCGTGAAACACAAGGGTGCCTGCATGCTGGGGGGCACCGCCCCCCAGACCCCCCTTTTATACTACCCTAACCTCCAACCATGCAAATATGGGTCTATACAATAAACCGTTACAAGTTATTTAGTTATTTGCGGAGACTTTACCTCGCTGAAATCCATTATGGTCCCTATCATTGCTTATTTGCGAGCTTTCTGTTAAGATTACGAAAATTATGTATAAAACCAATTGTGACCCATATTTACATGGTTAAAGGTTAGGTTAGTACAAAAATGGGGTCTGGGGGGCGGAGCCCCCCAGCACGCAAGCACCCCCGAGTTTCGAGAATTATGTTCAGAATGTACAATTGGCATTCTCGTACAGTTCGAAAGGAAATGCGTGAAACACGAGGGTGCCTGCGTGCTGGGGGGTTCCGCCCCCCAGACCCCCCTTTTATACTAACCTAACCTCCAACCATGCAAATGTGGGTCTATACTACAAACCGTTACAAGTTATTTAGTTATTTGCGGAGACTTTACCTCGCTGAAATCCATTGCGGTCACTTTCATCGCTCATTTGCGAGCTTTCTGTTAAGATTACTAAAATTATGTATCAAACCTTTTTTGTTAAGAATTTTGTGCTCTACATTTTTTATTTGAAATATTTTTTCATCCGATTTATATTTTTTAAGATAAATGGAAAAAACTAAAAAAAACACAATTTTTAGGTGTTTTTTCAATATAGCGGCTTCTGTATAGCAGAGCGCCAATTTTTTTTGTCATATTCGTAATCAGGGGGCAAAAATATACAAAACTAGTGTGATGAAATTTTTTTTCTCGATGTCGTAGCTCTTTCGAAGGTTTACCTTAAAAAATGGAGGATATAACATTGCGCTTAAAAATGTCTCGCACATTTCCCTCCTTTACTTCCACCTCTCTTATTACAATATTGAGTCTTCTCTCTCTTCTTTCTTGATCTAAGCTTTTGTTCTCCATTTCCTGTATTTTCTTTCTCATTTCTTCTATTTGGTCTTCTAATTCCTCTCTTGCTTTTTTTCCCTCTGCTCTTATGCTTTCAATTTCTTCCCTCATTTCCCTTATAATTTCCTCCTTTGTTTCCTTCAGCAATCTTCTCATCATTTCCTCCATTCCTTCCATACTACGTTCTTTCTTCCTTGTTTGTTTTTCCTCACCGAACTTGATATTTTCCTTCGCGCGCTTCGTTCTTGTGTTCTCTCCCTCTATCTCCTTCTCCGGGTCTGATATGGTTTCCCTCCCTCGCTTCGCCAGCAGTGACAGTATACTACCACTACCGTTGCAGGCGCTGCTGTCCCTTCTTCCTCGGCCCAAGCTCTCTGTCTTCGTAAGTCTACCTTTTCTTGTCTTCCCCGCGGCGCTCTGATCTTCTCTCTTCTTCTCCTCCCGATTCTTTGCGGCGCTTCCTTTACCCCACCTGCCTAGCTCTAGCCACATCTCTACTTTGTTCTCCCCTGTCTCTGCCGACTCGAGGAAGGTCTCTTCTCTCTCGCTCTGCCTCTCCGACCTCTCACTCATCCCCCTCCGCTCTCCTTTGTGCTCGCCCGTACTCCCTAGCGTTTCCCTGCTTCCAATCCGTGAGTTCGGTTGCTCGTTATCTTCTCTCTTTCTCTCTCTCACTTTGCTTTATTGGGACTTATGTCGCTTCCGCTTGCCTGTTCGCGTTTACTAACGTTTACGCGTACTGATTTTGCCCACGTGTTTCCCACATTGACAATTGCCAAAAATTTTTTTTTTAGATGTTGATTAACTTACAGGAATTTGGCCTCTATTCCTCCTACTTTCCATCCAGCTTACTCGAGTTCGGCTCTTTCCACCTCTTCTCTAAATTCGTGATGTCTGTTCGAAGTGACGTTTGTAGGTTATGAATATCGGCTACCTGGATCCCTCTCTCTAGCTCGCCCTCCAATCGGGAATGCAAGCTAATTTTTACGTAGCTCAAATTCTATGACCAGTCGTCTGTAACAAAAAGTTCCCCGAAGGGCAGATCTTTACAGCACCTATTTCCTCCTATTTAAAATCACTCCCAATGTCAATCACAAGTGATCGCACTCACCTCACAACCGGAAGTCTAGTATATTGATATGCTTTAAAAAAGTGACGAAGTCGAAAGTTTACTTTGTCTATGTTTGCCGTGAAAAAATGAGTTATAAAATTTCACCCTTTGAAGCATAAACTTTTCTTTCCTAGGAACACAGATGAAATTTGTTACTAGGGTGTTTTTGGGATCGTTTATGACGATTCTGACCTCGGATTAGCACAATTCAAAATGACGGATCTAAGGTGGCGGATAAAAATTTGAAGAATGAAATTGGGTATCAAAGTTATTATATTCTAATATTATATAAATAAATTGGATATCAAAGTTATTATATTCTAATATTATATAAATATTATATTCTATCAAAATTTAAATAATGGCAGATTTAACATGGCGCTTAAAAATTAAAAATGTATTGATATCCGTTAAGAAAGTGTCGTAGTCGAAAAAGAAGTATACGCATATTTCACGCAAGAAAAAAAAAATATTTTTTACTTCGTTAATTTAAAATACAATTTACTGCTCTGAGAATTAACGCGGTTTGTACCAACGTATGAAAGTTGATATGGTGCTTACACTTGACTAACATTTTTGGAAAGGTATATAACTTCTATAGAATAAAAGAAATTGACCAAAACAAAAAACAAGCTTAGTCAAATGATGTTTTTTTCGCAAGTAATGCCAAACTTATGTGCCTTTTTTCGTTGATCTCCCATCATGAATTTCCTTGTAAAAGCGCATAATAATCACAACATTGTTTACAGCAAAAATTTAGCCATTCCTGCTTATTCACTTCAAATTCACTCCAACAAGAGTGAATAATTCACTTTTAATGGAAGTGGTAAAAAAATATTAATCTCTATAAAAATTCATCTCATCTCACTCTCCAAAATCATTGATAAAGATAATAATATGTATTTGAATTTGGTTATTCCACATCATCTCAGACAAAAAGTAAATTCCTATTTTTCTACATCGGCTAAAATTTTTTCCGTGATTTATTTGCAAAAAAAGGCGATACGTATCTTTTTTATTTGGCTGAAATATTCTTTTTACAGCTCAGTTATAAAGAAAGTAATTTTAAAGTTATTAATATTAATATTTAATATGTCCGATTGTAATGAACATAGACACTTTTCTTATAAACCACCATCGTATTACATAAATTATTGGCATAAAATAAATTTTTAATAAAAAATTCGTTCATTTTCGATTGTTTGTAAGCTAAATAACTTTCTTCAAAGTATAGTAATCATATTTTTATTTAATGCATGTCAACTTTTTACATTTCGATTCCTCATCTTGCATCCGTCATTTTGAATAGTGCTAATCTGAGGCCAGAGTCATAAACGACCGCCAAAAATTTCATCTGTGTTCCTATGAAAGAAAAGTTTATGCTTGAAAAGGTTAAATTTTATAACTCATTTTTTTATGGCAAACATAGACAAAGTGAACATTCGACTTCGACACTTTTTTAAAGCATATCAATATTTTTTATATTCTTAAGCTTCATATTACAACCACCATTTTTGAATTTTGACATTACATTCTGAGCGAGTAATAACAAATAATATTTAATTTTTTACTTTTGTTCCGTCATATTCAATCCGCCATTTTGAATTTTGTAAATCTGACGTCGGATTGGTAATTACGATCCCAAAAACAAAATTCCGCAAGTTTTACTTTGTTTTGTCTTAGCACGAAACAAATTTGATGTCTACCTTTAAATTGTATTTGATATGTTTGTGAGATTGGGTAGCCCACACAATTTAAACGGCTCGCTGATAATATCTGACAAAAATTAGATTTGAGATATATATTCTATAAAAATTTTCAGCGTTCGAATTTTTTCACTTAGTTGTTTCCTCGAACAAAAATAACAACTGGCAATATGCCGTTTTCGCATATTATTTAAATGGAGAACTTCAACTCAAAACCTCCACCTCTAAATGTTACTCAATCCAAAAGTGCCAAATAAAAAAGTTGTTCATTATTTTTTCTCCGTCGAAATCCTCGCGGTTCCGATGACGGTTTTTACCTCGACATTTTCTGGTCCACCCTAATAGAGGGTGATCCAGAAGTATGGAAACGCTTAAATATCTCAGCGGGAGTTCGGGGAAAATGTTTCAGACAAAAGTTTATGGATTTTTCCCTCACTGCGTGTGCGCGCGCGCGCGTGTGTGTGTGTGTGGGTGTGTGTGGGTGTGTGGATGTCCGGGGGGGGGGGGGCGCGGTGGGTATTTTGCCGTAGTACTGTAAATCAGCCATTGGTTCAGTCGTACTTGAGTATCGAAATACTGATGATTTGTGGGTCCCATTAACTATACATACAGTATACATGCATGTGCGTTCTAGATTTTTGGAACCGGTGGTGCTCCTGCATATCTCTTTACAAGATGATTTTTAGTTTGTTCATATTCTCTTTTGCTGTAATAGAAGAAAGTTATATTTTCAAATTTCTTTTTTGCCCATTGAGAAAAATCATTGCAAGTTAAGATCGCTTCTGTACACCAGCTAGGCTAACAAATGTAGCTTTGCGCTTGACGACAGTCCTAGACCATCACATGCCCCTTTCAGTGAGCTGTGGCATGAAAATGTCAGCTTCAAACATTAAAGTCTTCTGGTGATTTACAAGGTTACACATTTGATACCGGTTCTTGTAATATTGCTGCGCACCATCCGTTACGGCAATCAAATTATTGACATTCGGTCAGATTTTTTTATCTTCTGGCACTGGTCGCTGTTACATCAAGTACAAGTACAGTATGGTTTTTGTTTCTTTATACTAAACGACACTTGCGCTGTGTCCTGTGCAACAATAGCGTAGTTTTCGGAAAAATCACATTGTACAAGAACTTCTCCTTCGCATAAATTATTTTTTCGCTCTGAAACATACTTTGATCATCAAAAAAGATATTCTGGGGTATTAATATTATCGTTTACTGAACATTCTAAATTATTATACGAAAGAGACTTATAAATATAACGCTCGACACCTCCAACCAGAATGAAACGCGTCTGCCTGCCCGCGATAATTGTCCGATAATTTTGTACAAGATTACAGTTTTTGATAGCTACACACGAAGAATCGATGAGAGGTGTCAACCATGTTTCTTTAATTGTAAGGATGTGCGTCGAGCAATCAAACAGCTCATTTTCTACATCGTGAAAATGTGCATGCTCGAATTAATATTTATACATGACACTTACGAAGAAAACGAATCGAACAAATACATTAGAACTATTTGGATTGTAAGATGAACTGCGCTGTGATTGTCGAATGATATTTTTAAGATCTTGCTCAGTGGCAATCAAGATGGAATTAACGCCCCCGTCTTTGCGTATAAATTCATTGCCTTTTCTTGTTCAGACGCGCTTGTAACCGGCATTTTTGGCTTTTCTTAATAGCTTGTATGTAGATGATAGGAGAAACTCATTCACATATAGGATTTTATAGGCATTCCTTGCCCCCGATAAATCCGGAAATAACTGTTGTACAGTAACTTTCCTCAATTTTCTTTTCGCTTCTACAATAAAATTCCAGACTTCTACGGAAAGGGACCATATGAACAAATTATTGGGTAGTAGTGATCTGACTGACGGGCCGGCAATTGCAGGTAGCTAAGCACACGGAGAATAATGGCGTCGTACGCCAGAGTACATATATTCGGTATGTCGTTAATAATTAAATCTGCCATGGGTCGAGTAAGCTTATTCGAATGCTACATGTATGCAATGTCTGCTTAAGCTCATTACACAATATTGTATTTTGCTGCAAAACAGCTGTGAGAGTCGCCATGTCTTGCCGGATTGCAGTTATATGATTAGCAACTACCGCAACTTCGCTTCTCAATTCGTTCAGAGTGGCTAAAAGCAACACGAATTAGTCATTTGAAGTCCCCATGTCGAACATCGTTGTAGTAGACGCGGTAGATACGATGGATACTACAGCGATCGGCGTAATGGGAGTAAGTAGGCGAGACGGTGCTAATAGCGGCTTACGGGTGGGAGCCGCGACTGAAAGAGGAGAGGACGTAACACCAGCAGAATACGCACGTGGCTACAATACTCGCTGCGGAAACACAGGGAATAAGATAAGACAGATATCAAACGCAGAACACTGTCTCACTCTTGCCTTTAATAAACGCACGGGCGCACAACTCGTGAAATGCCTTGCTACAGGACGAGCATGCCACAGATCTAACTACAGATTTGTGGCATTTTGCGCACATAACGGGATCTGTCGAATTTTGTGTCTGGCTGCGGCTGCGCCTCCTCGATCTCGTGGTCTAAACAGAGTGATACTACCTGTTACGATCGTACGATCGCCACGTTTATTTTAATTAGTTAACTATAGATTTATTTCAATGCATTGTCAGTATGTAAGATATCGTATGTCATTATAAAATATGCGCGAAGTCTATAGATTAACGAAATATTATTCCTCGTACCCGGCCTCGTGCATATGGCTTGTAACCGAATAATTATTAAATTACACTTATAATAATGCAGTGTTGCAAATAAGCATTTCCTTTGCTGGGAGCCTGCAGAGTTTAGCGGAATATACGGCGGCGGCCAAAAGTGAGACACACCGAAAAAAATGGCATTAGCAGGTTGCCAGGATCGAAATATGCAGACGTAGGTAAGAGACCGGGCGACTCGATCTTTCGTCGCCGACGGTCTCGGCAACGGGGGCAGTGTAGTAGATGAGTCCGAGGTGAATATTTTTGGGTTAATTAGCGCAGGACGGGGAAACGTCGCTAAAAAGTCTAAGTCGGTACCTCGGGGGCTCGGTAGCCCTATCGCGCACTTAACGTAAACTTGTACGGATGCTGCACACGGTAAAAAGAATATACATAAAGATTCTCACGATATTAATTTAACTATTGTTACGTTCGATTCCACCAACGTGACACTACCCAAATTTTCTAGATGGTATGTCATTCCACGCCTGGTGCAGCCACTGGAAGATCTTCTCGCTCGGAAGTAAAAATAATACGTGATATGTTAGAAAAAAATGCAGAGCGAAATTAAGTACGTGCTGACAGTTTACTCACCAGACGCAGAGAGCCAGAGAGAGAGAGAGAGAGAGAGAGAGAGAGAAAGAGGGGGTGAGTAAGTAACACAAACTCGGACTACTTTCTTATATACAAGAATCGCGCTCCATTCATTGACTGAAAATTTTAACGTTTTCAAAACCGCTAAAGCTTCGACTGAACGATCATGAATCTGAAGTAATCCCGAGGCATTTTACTTGTGCAACAAACCTATCGCGAAAATATTATCGAAATGCCAATAACAGTTGATAATGGACCAGAAAATCGCGCCTTGAGGACTTGTTATGCTTCCGTAAAAGCTGTTTGAGTTACCAAAATATGATTTATTATAGTCATCGATTCCGGTGCCAGTGTATCTCGTAAATAATGGAACCCGTACGGCGATGCACGACGGCGTCGTCACGAATCGCAAGCGAGCGGGGACTTGCACTGAAAGAGCACTTTCACTTTTTTTGCAGTTTCCTTTTCTTTGGAACACACTAATTCTCGATCCTGGCAGGATCGCCAAATGTTTTATCGTGAGAACGATACGAGCATAACGCACCAGGAGAATTTATTCAGGATCGAGCATGACAATTAATAGAAAAGGAAGGTAAAAGACCTTTAATCAACACTTTTTTTATTCCGCTTACAGTGAAGGCACTTCGTTTTATAAATTATAAATCGATTTGCGAAATTCTTCTACACATTATTTTTATTTGTCATACTTACATGATGTTTTTGTTCTTCACGTAACTCTCGAATAATTTCCGGTTTGCGCCTCTTCGCCGCATTCCTTCTTTTATCTCCATTTTGTTTCAATTTCGTAATTTTTTATATTGTTGTTGTCGACATATTGCACTCTGTACCAAATATTTTTCATTATAAGAATAACAAATTTAATATTATTAACTTTATATGGCATTATTACAAACTCAAAATATACCTACATAGTTTTATAATTTAAATGTATCATGTGTTGATATTATTTTTTAACGGGGAAAATATTAAACGTGCCGAAAGAACCCCGACAAGTTACTGATATCAAGTTAAACACGTGGGTGGCCGGTTCGCAGTTGATTTGCGCGAACAGTGAGTAAAGAAGCACAAACGAGGGGTTAATAAAAATTACAATATACTTCCTCTGCTTTTTATTTATTAATATTCGCCGATTCGTTCAAAACGTGGTACAATAAACGGATTCGTGAAATAAGAGAACATGACTGCCGATTTCCGGCGTAAAAGCGACCGCGTTATTTTATCACGTGACAATTCGCTGCGATGGCGATCTAATCTCGGAAATTACAATATCGGCGCCAATTTCATGCCTTTCGAACAAACATACCGCTCGCCTCGCTCTTGTAGCGAAATATCGAATATGAATAAACTTAAAAAAAAAAAAAAAATGAATTGTACAGATACAGTTGACCAGGAACGAAAGTTTCGCAGACGTATGTGGAGCGAATCTACTCGAAAGAGTATAATCGCTCGCCATGAGAAAACTGGTGGGTCCAACGACTGTTCGCCACGTGAAAAAGAAACAAAAATAAATAAATAAAAATATGACGCTAGGAGGGAAACGACCGCTCGCCGTGTTTAGGCAGTAGGATAAACTGGTAATAAGCATAGCTTGTGAATTGAACGCCGTATTATTTTCTTAGCGGTTTTAATTTCACAAACGCGAACAAGATTATCCTTGCCTGCAAAACAATGTAGGACTTTACCAAGCACCCATTGCGAAGGTGGTACATTTTCCTCCTTTACAATCGCAATGTCATTAACGCGCAAGTTTGGTTTTTCATCACGCCACTTAGTTCGCCTTTGAAGAGCATTCAAATAATCGTATCGCTAGCGATATTTGATCGATTTTACCCCCGGCTCCCACATTCCTCCGAAATGAGGTGAGGAGGGCGGGATAAACTGCCAATCAATCTCTTGCATTGTCATATGAGCTGTTATAGTCGGATCACGTAGTGCTGCTCGGAAATTCTGTCTCAATTCCTTACTTCAACCCTGAAAATTGGTCCCGTTGTCACTATAAACGGCAACAGGAACACCTCGTCGAGATGTAAATCGTCGAAAGGCCGCGAGAAATGCCGATGCTGAGAGATCACTCGCTAATTCTATGTGAATGGCGCGGGTCGCTATGCATACGAAAATAGCAATATACCCTTTACGCGTTCGCTGTCCGCGTCCAGAAAATGCGCGGACGGCAATAGGCCCAGCATAATCAATGCCACATTTCAAAAAGGCCCTTTTTCCGGTAACACGACATTCTGGCAAAGGAGCCATTTTCTGCTCACAAAGAGCGGCTCGATAGCGGGTACAAGTTACACAACGACTGAGGGTACTTTTAATAACAACCTTGGCGCGTATGAGCCAAAAGTCTTCACGAAGTAGTCGTCCGGTAAGACTTGTGCTCCGTGAAGCGTACGAAGATGAGCGTGGCGTATGATCAGTCGCGTTAAATGGCAGTCTGCAATAATCGCTGGGAATTTACGCGTAAATGAGAGAGGTGCAATAAGGAGTCGACCACGCATGCGTATAGTGCTGTCTTCATCAAGATAAGTATCCAGATTTTTTAATGGGCTTTTTTAATCGCGAACAAATGTTTTTGAATATAATTTATCCAAAAAAGCTTTGCGTCCTTGACTAATGTCACTTTGAAGTCTGGAGTTTCCCCCTTTTTATGACTTCGCAAAACACGCAAAAGTATTACGGTTACTCGAATAAGCTTACCCCAATCAGAGAAATGTTCAGGCAGCTGCTAACCTTCTACCTTTGACGTTAGGACGGCAAAATTACGGCATTCTAAATCTACATTAAAGTCGAGCGTCTGAACCTGTAATTGCGGCCAGTAACTAGAGTCGTAAGACAGCCAATCCGGACCATTCCACCACAAAGTATTGTTGACGATCTGAGATGGTCGAATACCTCTAGAAGCTAGATCGGCCGAGTTATCCTTCGTGGGGACATGTCGCCATTTGATTGGTAGACCACAAGTATGGATCTTAGCCACCCTATTGGCCACGAACGTCTTCCAGGACGATGGAGAACTCTTCAGCCAATGTAGCACAACTGTTGAGTTGGTCCAACAATAAAAGGATACATTACGAAACCGCAGACTGGAGTTTGCCCACACGAGCAGTCGATACAAAAGTTCTCCAGCACAAAGTTCTAATCTAGGTATAGATTCTGTTTTTAAAGGTACCACCTTACTTTTTGCGCTAAGAAGAGATGTTTTGATACTTCCATCGCAAGCAACTCTGACGTATATCACTCCAGCATATGATTTTTGGGAAGCGTCAGCGAAACCGTGAAGCTCAAAATCAAAGTTACGAGGGGTTGATAGCCAGCGAGGTATCCGGACATTAGATAAGGTTACTAACTCGCTAAAAAATGTTTCACATTCACGCCCTAATGATGGCTGGAATTCTTCATCGCAGGTGATTTTCGCAAGCCACGTTTGCTGCAAAATAATTTTTCCTACCACGGTAACTGGCGAAAGCCACCAAAACGGGTCATAGATTTTCGCGAGGAGTGACAAAAAGGTTCGTTTTGTGCGAACTGTTTTGGAAGGTGGGAGCACATTGAATTCGAATGTGTCTGTTCTCGGGTTCCATGAAAGTCCTAGGATTTTTATCTGGCCGTTTTCCTGTAACGCGCGAGCATTTTTAGGTTCGAGAGTGTCCACGAGTAAATCTGATAACACCGCAGAATGATTGGAACTCCATTTATGAAGTTGAAATCCTCCTCTCGAGAAAAGTGAAATAATTTCATCTCGTAATTGTTGACACTCGTCCCAGGTATCAGCGCCAAAAAGGATGTCATCAACAAAGGTGTTTTCAACAATAACCGATGCGGCTAAAGGATGAGCATGACGCTCATCTTGTGCCAGTTGGCGTAGTACTCGCTGCGCAAGGAAAGGGGCAGACGCCGTACCATAAGTGACTGTGTTTAATTTATAAGCAACAATATTGTTAGTTTTGGGACACCGATTGAGGATCATTTGATATCGAACGTCTTCCTCACGTACCCTGATCTGACGAATAATTTTCTGTACGTCGGCCGAGCCGACCACTTGATGAAAGCGCCATCTAATAATGATAGCGGGAAGGTCCTGTTGTAATTTAGGACCGACTAAAAGTAAGTCATTTAGAGATTTCCCAGTACTCGAGGGGGCCGAAGCGTTGAAGACAACTCTTAACTTTGTTGAAGAGCTTTCTGGCTTAAGAACGGGATGATGAGGAATGTAGTAATGCTGCTCATTTTCAGCAGGAATCGAACACGGGCTCATGTGCCCTAATCGAGCATACTCATCTAAAAACTCTGAATACGCGGAAGCTAATCCCGAATCCTTTGTTAACCGGCGTTGCATTTTAATAACATTGTTCTAGCAAGGATCGAGGAGTTTCCAAGGTCAAATGGAGGATTTTCCGCAAAAGGTAATGCTACGGTATAACGACCAGTGAAATCGCGTGTTGTAGTTTCTGCGAATATGCGTTCACACCTTTCTTCTTCCTTAGTTAAATGCACTTTTTTTGGAATCTCTTCGATCTCCCAAAACTTTTCAATCGCATTCAACAACTCATCATTATGAGAAACGTGCAATGACGTCAGACACAGAGATGTCAATGATGGCGACGCACCCCCTTCCAAAGGTCCGCGTACGACCCAACCGAAACGTGATTGTACGGCTAAGGGTTCTTCGTCGAATTTGAGTCTATCACTACCAATGATCTGATCATAACAATCTAGACCCAAAATAATGTCAATAGGTAAGTTACTACATGGGTCGGGATCAGCTGAAGTCAATCGACTTAAATTCGGCCAATCGGATACTTTAATATACCGGCTGTTGCTATTAACGCTGCTTTTGAATTTTCCGCGCGTAACATCCCCGAATAAATGGGCGTTGAAGAAGTTACCCTTTCTGAAGTCACCGCGTTTGAAGTCTTATTTAAACGAACGTTGGGCGTAGCTGCGGTAAACTCTTTTCGAAAAAGTGCATCATGCAAAAGTGCATGATGCCGCTTACTGCATTTGTCACAAACCGCGCGACGCTTACAAGTAGACGGAATGTGTCCTCTTTTGAAACAATTAAAACATAATTTTTGAGACTTAATAATTTCTAATCGCGCCATCGCTTCTTTCGATTTAAATTTAGTGCACGAAGAAATACTATGATTTTCTGAACACACAAGGCAGACCGGCAAAGTTGTATTTGAAACATGTGCGGTAATTTTTGAATCGCAAGACTTAGATTTTCCCACTTTACTAGTCCCGACGTCAGTAATACAGGTGACTCCCGGTTTAATCGATGCAAGATTTAACGAATGGACTAGATTAGTTAAATAATCTTCAAGCTCCACATAAGTGGGAAATCTATTACGTTCGCCTACTTTTTCCTCAAAAGATTTCCGTACTATCGGATCAAGGCGAAGGAGAGTCATCACAACCAATAACGCGTCACTAGTACATTGTTCGACATTCTTTAATGAAAAGACAATTTTGTTCGTTTGAATAAGAAGAGAGTCTAAGGCGGCAGCATTATCACCAATTACTGGCTTCAATTTTAAAAGTTGGGTAATCAGAGAAAAGGTTATCAACCGCTTATCCTCATAATAATCAGTAACCGCTTGCCACGCCGTAACGAAATTGTCGTTGGTTAGCGAAATATTTTTTATAAGTGAAAGCGCGTGACCGGACAAACTATTTTTCAAATAAAAGAATTTTTGGATATTCGAAAGTGACGGCTCGCGCAAAATTACGGCTTCATACATATCTTTATACTGTATCCAATCCCTCGGATTTCCACTAAATGTTGGGAGCGTAATGCGTTCCAGACCTTGAAAACGTGGACTGCTCGCCCCAGCAGATGCGGTCGGGTTGGTCGATGAAGAACTTGATTGGGCAGTAACCTGAACTTTTGCATCTTGAAGAGCCGTAAGATGATCGACGACCTCCAAGTACTGATCTTCGATGTCGCCGTATGCTTCCGCTTCTAAATATTCAGTAATATCTGTCGTCGTCTCGGCTTCAACAAGTCGTCTATGGCCTTCTTGACAGAGCGCAAAGGCTTGTTTCAACACACTCAATTTTGCTGAAATTGTCAGCGACGCATTTTCCGCTTTCAATTATAATGCCGATTTCGCCACACGTTTTAGAGAAAGAAATTGTTCCCTTTGGATTTGGAAAAGTGCACCAACAGCGCCTTTGGACCTAGTGTGCTTGACACTCTTTTCATCGCCGCTCATTTTCTCGTTCGATGTAGAAATCCCTGCACGATTTGCAATTCAGTGAACGAGGCAAGTCACGAAAAATGCGATCTTCACTCGATAGATATGCCAGGACGAATGATGCCGTAAAATAGTAGGATCGCAGAAAGCTCCGCCTTCTGCGCAAATTAATGCGCGTGGAGAACGAGTACTTGGCGATCGCACGGAAGAATAGTTTCCTCTTCTCCTTCCTCCTTGTTCTAAAGGGTAGGGGGCCACTTTCCGTGTTTTTCAAAATGTCTTGGATCGGAAGATATGATGACGTCATACAGGGACGGCACAACGGATTTCGAGGCCCAAGTTTCTTGAAAAAATTGTAATTTCGTAACTGTAATGTTGTGCCTCCACGTGCACACGTGTGATGCTTAAATGCACTTATGAGACACACTGATGCACAAACGATTAGTCCAACTCGTAGCACTTTTCAACCGCAATAATCCAGTCCAGTCCAAGTTCATTTATTGCACTCACAACGGTGAATATTAACTTTTCACTTTTATTAATCCTTTTTTTATGTTACACTCCACGATGTTATCCGGCTCGAAGGACCACATATTTTTTAACGGGGAAAATATTAAACGTGCCGAAAGAACCCCGACAAGTTACTGATATCAAGTTAAACACGTGGGTGGCCGGTTCGCAGTTGATTTGCGCGAACAGAGAGTAAAGAAGCACAAACGAGGAATTAATAAAAATTGCAGTATACTTCTTCTGCTTTTTATTTATTATTATTCGCCGATTCGTTCAAAACGTGGTACAATAAACGGATTCATGAAAGAGTCCGAAGCGAAGGTTCATGCGACGAGTTCCGAATCCGTCGCATAAGAGAACAAGACTGCCGATTTCCGGCGTAAAAGCGACCGCGTTCTTTTATCACGTGACAATTCGCTGCGTAATCAAATTTCGAAATAGATGGCGATCTAATGTCGGAAATTATAATATCGGCGCCAATTTCATGTCTTTCGAACAAACAGATGTATTTTATAAAAGTATCTTTAAAGTTAAATTAAGTGTAGGTAAAATACAGTTCTGAGGTTACATGAAACACACCCATGGAAACCGAAAATGAAATTCGATTATCGATAATTAAATGCCTCAAAGACATCGGCATGGATCACAATAATATGAATTAGATTATTTTAATGTTAAAAACATCGAAAAACGCAAAAAAAAAGAAATAAATTGATGGAAAAGATTGATCTGAAATGGTCGACGAAGATCGAGAAAATTAAAAATGATCGAGAAAGAACGAAAATCTAAAGTCACTAAAGAGATTTTTGTTTTATTACAATACTGTCATAATGAAAATATTTATGCGGCATGTGATCGTTGTGATAGGACAAGGTGAAATATAGTGATCACGCCATACATTAAAGCAATTATGGTCGAATTGTTACTACACTATATAAACTAATATTGCTATTCATATTAAAGAACATACGTAATATGAGAAAAATAAACTTCAATTCTATCATAATGCAAATTAAAATCGAAGCTAATCTAAGCATAACTTATGTAGTACGAAAGTTAAAAGTTTCGTGGACTTGCCCACATCTACATGTAGTGTCTGCACAGGTGGATTATGGAGGGCAAGGGAGAAAAAAAGGGGCCCAAACGGAATGATGCGTAACACAATGCAGCTATGCAGTGCGGTTTATAAGGTTGCGAGTGATCTGGTGACTCCGCGAAATCCGACACAGATATCGGGGAGTCGACAGATTGCAAAACGCATGTGTCAATTGAACGACAAGATTGGACTGACACGGAAACTCGCTTCCCGAATTCAGTGTGTGATCGACTATTTCACATCTGGCCGTTCATTTACGGCTAAAGTCAAGAAGTTCGTGCAACAACTGCGGACGTACTATCACACACTGAACAAGCTGAAGTTGCTCACAATCAAGCAACGTTTGGCAGAAAAAATTCGGGTTTTGGCGAATGCCAAAAAGAGGCTGCAAAGACCGGAGGATGGAATTCGACAAAATGCAACATTTTGGTCGAATCCGTCCAACCTCTTCAAACATCGTATCGTAGTCTCACGCGAGTTTCCGTCGATGGCCACAATTGTGGAATTCTGGGGGAGCATCTATGAGAAAACATCCAGGCTTAATGCAGACACTCCAGGAATTGAAATCTTTACCGAGTTGTGTGACCTCGTCACACAACAAATTGAAGATTGCTCACCCGTCAGTGCATTAGAGGTGAAAAATGCCATCACAAGAGCGAGGAGTTTCTCCTCGCCGGGCTGGAATGGAATTAACCACTATTGGTGGAAGAAGTTCAGTTCTGCCTATAAACGCCTAGCCCGAATATTCACCTCTTATATAAACGGAGACCAACCCATTCCGCACTGGCTGGTGGAGGGCCGTTCGGCACTAATCCCAAAACCGGGAGAATTGTCCGATCCGAGAAAGCATAGACCGATAACGTGTCTCAATACGTTATACAAATGGTTCATTAACATCTTGAACAAACGTATTGAGAAATCCGTGAAACCGGTGTGGCAACGGATAGTAGAACACGGAGATGGCAAAATGGGTATATCCGGCTACAAACACAACTTACTTATCGACAGGTGTGTTCGTCAGTCCAGTACAAGCGTAACCTGTCGATAGCCTGGCTGGATTACGTGAAGGCGTATGACTCAAAATCGCTGGAGCTTTTAAGATTGTTGCCCAAACGCCTCCATGTCCACCCAAATATAGTGAGAAGTGCCTCTTTGAAAAACAGGCTTTGTCATGACATCGGACAAGCGTCGAACCTCCTCTAGATTGGTTCAATTCCAAAGAGGTGTCTATTATGGAGATTCTCTGAGTCTTCTGCTCTTCTGCATCTCGCTATTGCCTCTATCCATTGCTTTCCGGGAATCTCAAGGGTACATGTGTGGAGCGCCTGTTGAACGTGTACATAAGATCACCCATCTTTTCTATATGGATGATCTTAAATTATACGCATCAGGCGAGGATCAATTACATCGGTCTCTGAACATTGCCCTCACATACTCGAGAGATATCGGCATGGAATTCGTATTGGACAAGTGTGCAGTTGTTCATTTGCACAGAGGAAGGTCAGGCTCCAATAACAACGATATGGAGCTTGTCAACGGAAATGTCATCCACCACCTTAGCGCCGAAGAAGCCTACATATACCTGGGACCACCATCATTAAGAAATACCGGCGCATTCTCCGTCAGATCTGGTCATCAGAATTGACCGGGAGAAATAAGGTGGCAGCCACGAAGATGTTGGCCGTTTCACCAGTGCTCTATACATTTGGAGCACTTCAGTGGAACGTTGACGAGCTACGGGGTCTTGACCGATGCACACGGAAGATGATTTGTATGCAACGCAGTTTGCATCCAAGATCTCCCGTGGAACGACCATATTTGCCCCGAAGTATGGGAGGTCGTGGCCTTTTAAGCTTGGAGTGTGTGCATGACCGAATGGTCCTCGAAACGGCTTGCGACCTGATTAATCGAACGGAGGATTCCCTGACGATGCTAGTTAATCAGCATGAAATTCAGGGGAAGGGGGCGTTTTTGTAGAACGCGGCGGAACGAGCGGCGCGAAACCTCGGTCTGGTTTTCAGCGTGGGACGTAGTGGTGCACAGGAAGCTGAATCAGTCATCAATCTGTGCCCAGGGCGTCTCAGGGCTAACATACAGAAGGAATAATTCCGTATGTTGGAGGGAAGGCATGTCGACAAGCCATTGCATGGACGATTCTTTCGAAATGTCCAGCAACTTGGCTTGTCGGTTGACATGACCTTCTCGTTCTTAAGATCAGCCGGCATGAAATCCGAGACCGAGGATTTTATCGTCGCATTCCAGAATGGGGTCGTCAATATCTTAGCGTACCGCTACAACATCTTATACCATCTGATACAGAGTATGCTTTGTAGATCGCGTGATGTCATGTTGAGACAGTAATGCATCTCTTGGCAGCTTGTCCAAGCTATGCAGTCTCAGCATACATCCAACGTCACAAGGCGGCTCTCCGAGTGCTGTATTATCATCTCCACCGCACCTACGGTATTAACGCGACCCCAGTTTTGCCATACGCCCCACTGATATTTAATCCGTAGTCAGAAATGAGTCGTGCCAAATATACTGGAATTACTTATTTCCGACGAGCAGGAAGATATCAGCCAATAAGCCTGATATCGTCCTTGTTAACTTCGATGATAAATCCATCTTCGGCATCGAGTTCTCTGCACCAGCAGAGACAAACATAGTCAGCAAGGAAGACGAAAAACGGATGTGATATCAGGAACTCCTGTTCGACATTCGCTTATGGAGGGCCAAGGGAGGTTAGGGTTTAGTCGGTAAACCTTGTCCTGAACATCTAAGGTGAAGGAGTCCGACACACGGGGGGTTAACCAACATTATCACCCCTGTATGTTGCCTAACGCATTTCCCACCTCTATAAAAAAAATAAATTGACTTTATTGGCCAACAAAATAAAAATAGAGTTCAAACAATCAATGCCAAAAAGCGAGCTACAACTTAAAAAAGTTTTACACACGTAACAAAACTTACCTAATGTAATCAGTCGGAATTCCGCCTGCCCTTAATAATGCCTAAAAGTATATGATATTTCCTGAGAAATCAAATATTTTAAATTTTACATACATTTTAAATGTTTCATAACATTCGAGAGAGAGTGGGAAGGACATTCCTACCAGTTCCCGCGGTGGAATCATGAACGTCTATAGGCAAAAAAGGTAAGGGTTTAGTGAGTATGCCTGTATTGGATAGACCCAGTCCCACACACGGGGGCCTCGCTTGACTCCCTTATCGTACTTAACGCATTCTCCCCTTCTTCGGATAACAAAAACTATGAGTCGAAACTAACAAAAAACGTTATATAAATCAATTGGCTATACTGATGAAAAAAATCGATTTTTGCAAGTAAATTTGTTTGAGTTATATCTGAGTAGGTACAAGAATATGTCTATCTTTTGATAACTTTTTTGCATGCATTATTTTTCAAGTTATTGCATAAAATGTTTAGGTAGGCGGGGATACCCGACTCTCCCCTACAGTTTTTAAACGAGATTTTTTGTGGTCACCGCATTATATGGATCGAAAAGTACATTTCGAGAAGCTATAAATACGACATATAATATGCAATATATTAATACGGTGACAGTGCTTTGAAAATCTCAAATACACTGGAGTATCGTCTTTAGAGAAGAGAGGTCCCTAACAATGGTCTATCGAACGATCGATGAAGACGTTACTCCGGACCAGTTCCGCAACTTCATCGACGAGTGTCGTGGACCGTCGATAAAATATATGGATATATAAAAATAATTGACATATTCCAATCGGGACAAAAGCGTCCATGGAATCGCGTATTCATAAAATTACGGGGCTAAAGGCCACAGCGGCAAGAAAGTTACTGGAGAAGGAAGGTAGAGGTCCCCGAGGATATATCGTCTTCGAAAAGGAACAAGATCAACCTAATTGTACTCGAACGGTACTTGTAAGGAATCTTAAGTATTATATCCCGCAATCTTTCCCGAACAGGCTCGCCAAATCGTAATAAATTACGTACGGGTGGCAATTGAAGAATTCCAATGCATCAAGACGTGCATTGTTTTTTCCGGACAGTTTGCACATGGAGAACAAGAAGATGATAAATACTTTGGCAACAAGTATAGAGAAATGTCATCGTCCCACAACTGAAAGAGTTTCAAGAGCGTGACTCTGGGTGGTCACTATCCGGTATCAATTCACTAACTATTCAGATAGCGAAGTAGAATCCGATGCATGCCAGACGATGGATTGACTTGCTCAACTGGATCAAAGATAAAAAGTCCGTTATCAATGTGGATTTCGGGTTTCGGTCATGACTTCTTCAAGTGGTCAATTCTTTCTGCTCTCTTTCCAGTAAATGCACAAGATGGACCGCAGAGACCATCATGATACAGAGAGCATGCAGAAAAACTTAAATTTGACGGTATCACCTATCCTGTAGCGCTAAAAGACATTCCAAACTTTGAGATACAAAATAATATCCTCGCAAATGTGTTTATCATCAATAAACAAGTATGACCCATACATTTGACGTATGAAAAGTATCAACACGTCAATCTGCTTCTTTTATTTGAAATACAAAAGAAACCTTACGCCCATTGTCATCTTTGATATAAGAAAAAGTAGAAGATGATGAAACGAAACATAGTATTTCTCATTACTGCTGGATCAAAAATTTATCTCGTTTAGTAGACGAACAGTGCAGTAAAACCCATAGAAAAAAGTATATCTGCAATCACTGCCTTCACTATTTACCTAGTGAAGAAAAGCTCGTTACGCATAAGCTCGAGTGCAGGAAAATGAGTATGCGGTTAAACTCCAGGAAAAAGACCTTTTAAAATTCAAAGGTTTCAAGCGATGCCTGTGCCGTTTGTGATCAATTCAGACATCAAATGTCTCCTCGACAAAGTGGAATCAATGACAGCACCTAAATCGGCTTATTAAGGACATAAAATTTACAGTGTTGGATACTGTCCGTACTATAATTACGATCCTTCGATGTCCAGGTATCGCTCACACCGGGAATCCACCTGCGCTTTCTGGTTTGCTACTGAACTGCATGAGATTTCTTTTGAAATTAAAGAGGTGAGATTTCTATTACATTAAATACATAATATAGGTCAAACGTTTGTTGGTATATTTCATAATGTACAGTGTTTAAAATATCTCACATCACTTTAAATTATTTATTACTTAAAACTGTCTATTTTTAAAACTAATTTACAACAATACTTATACATTTCCATATTTTTTTAAACTAATTTATAATAATGCTTGTAATTTAATATTCCACGCTTTCAGATACGCCGTGAAGTAAAACCGATGTGCCTGGAGCCGATGGACTGGACCAATTTCAAAACTACAACAGCGTGCCATATTTGCGGTGATACTTTTGGCGACGTTGAGGACAAAGTTCGTGACCATGACCACTTCGCAGGTCAATTTCGGGGCGCAGGATACAACGGCTGCAATTTAAATTATAGACTTAAATTTAATTTGCCAATTTTTTTCGATAATTTAAGTGGCTATGACGCTCACCTCTTAACTCGCGATGTTAGCAATATTCTCGAAGGAAATTTCATGGAATATAGAAATATATTTCAATAATTAAGTGTGTAATAGGAACTAGAGTTAAATTAATGTTCTTAGATTTAATCAAATTCTTAAATTGCTCTTTGGAAAAGTTAACTGGAAGTTTAAATAATAAAAACAAACCCATTTTAAACGCTTATTTTCAAGATGAGCAACAATTCAAATTATTGACCCGTAAGGGAATTAAATCCTTACGATTAAATCAAAGAAATGAGCGTCCTAGAACATTTGTCTCCCTCTTTCCATGAGAAATTTCATAATAAATTATACGACTGTCATATAAGTGAATGTGATTGTGCATGCAGTGAATGTATGGAATACATTGAAAATGCAATACTCTGTGCGAGCACCCCGATTTATATTTGAAAACGGACGTATTGTTGTTTGCCGACGTGTCAAAAGGACCCCGCACATTTTAACGGAAAATTGGGTTTCGGTTAAATTGTTTCATTTTGAATTATGTTGTTCTTGATGCAATGCTGATTAAAAGTTATCGTTACCCAACCCTCTAAAATCAACTGTTCACGATTTATTGACGATTATAAGTCACTGCGCGGAGAGGTTATGAAGCTTTGAAATTGCAGGCGCAAAAAGACGAATTTTCTTTTGAAGACTTTTTAAAAGATGTGACTCGAAACTCATGTTGTACTCTTAAAATCGGTATACCTGTCAATAATAATAATAATTTAGAATAATATATATATCTGTTCACGAAAACTAATACTTTCCAGCATTTACAGACTATTCACCCGAAAAGTAACTCGTTTCGTGATATACTACGAAAATGAATATATTTGCATCACATTTTATCGGGAAGAGTAGTACGTCTTACTTTGTTTTTACGAAAAATAACATGTTCCAGCGTTTACTATAGTTTACATGCGTTTAACAGCGAAAAGTAACTCGTTTCGCGCTATATCACGAAAATGAATATATTAGAACGTTTCATCACAAAGAGGAGTACCCACGTGAAACAAATCCACGAAAAGCGCATTTGCACATGGAATTTCCGTATGGAATTTACGTATTCCAGTTTCCACCGAAATTTTACGGAAATTTGAAGCAAATTTCCATACGGCTAATAGTTTTTGATGTCTATGTATTTCGCGCCGCAGCTTAGGCCGTCCAGGTGTGCCGCCCCGTAGTGTTCGATGTCTAGGTGTTCAGCACCGTAGTTGTTCGTCATCCAGGTATACCGATCATAGTTTTCAATGTGTATAATGTCAAACTTCGTTGGAAACTCTACAGAAATTCCGTGCGGTAATTTCATGGAGCGCTTTCCGTGCATTTCTACAACTTATTATTTAAAAATTATTTTTTGTATGAGGCATTCCTTGTCAACGAAAGCCCCCCTCTCTCCAAAATTGGTTTAGGTATAAAAAATCGTTGATGATCGTAAAAATGTTCTAAAAATAGATACTTTTTTTTGCCAAGTGGCATTTTGTGAAATTCAAAATGGCGGACGCAATATGGCGGACATGTATCTTTCAGAGTCATTGGATTCACTTGAAATTTGTTACTCCGGGGTTTTTGGGGTCGCTGAATCCGAAAATAACCTTAAAAATTTAAATTTCAAAATGGCGGACACAATATGGCGGATAAATATCATGAAATTCATTGGATTCACTTGGTTCATTTGATTCACTTAAAATTAACTACACAAGAGTTTTTGATGTCAGAAAATAAGAGTGACTTTAAATTTTTTTAATTCAAAATGGCGGATCCAATATGGCGGACATGTATCTTTCAAAGTAATTGGATTCACTTGAAATTTGTTACTCGGGGGTTTTTGGGGTCGCTGAATATGAAAATGATCTTAAATCTTTAAAATTCAAAATGGCTGGGGGTGGGGGCGGGGGGTTTCGAGGCACTGAGTGCACATCTCACAAATCAATAATTAAAAAATTAAAAACTATCTTAATAAAAGGTCTCTGTGTGTTACAGGGTTGACACTGTCAGCATATTAAACATATGAAGCCCACATTGCTTTTTTTTGTTTTTTTTTTCGTTTTTGATACGTTTTAAATTTTTTTTTGTTTATTTTTTTAATATTTATTTAAATTTAAATTAACTTAATTTTAAACTAAACTAATAACGAAGAGTAACGCCATCATGAGCATTTGATAACCTTTTGATTAATAATTCGTTCTCCTATAAGACTGTGAATGAATGGTTTTTTTGTATTTGTGGAACGGGAGAAGCTTTATCGAACCTTGCCCTTAACGCTCTTTTAACCTTTTCGTGCTCTACTTTACTGTAGAATAAAATTGTCAAAGTTTTAAAATATCATTTGGCTCAGTCATAGAGCCTTTCAACAGTTAAAATAGCGTCTGTAGGTTTAAGAAGAAGGCTTGTTCTTGCTGCTTCTTCTTTAAATATAGCACCAATGCCATCACAAGCACTCTTGCCGTGCGCAGTTGCATGATAATGCCAATCAGCTTTAATACCAAAATCTTTTTCATTGTTCATTAAATTCATAATCTGATACTTATGTTCAAAATGCTGTTTAGCACCATCACTAAAATAAATAATTTTGTTAACTTTTAAGCTTTTTTAAATTTCTGGTATTAGAAGACGTTGAATGGTGTGCAGCAGTGTCATGTTGCGTGCAATCGGATAAAAAAATGAAACTCTTATGTTCTAATATGGATTTCTCTTTAAAATAACAAACCGCAGTGAACACAGTGCATTGGTCGTTGTTAAAGTGGTAAGCCTGAACAGCATTTTGAACTAAATACTTATAATTTTCTGCAAAATCTAAGATTATCGGTACCTCATTCTCACGAAGATGAATTTTTAGGTTTTGAAAAAACTGCATTTGCTCATTCGCAATAAATGCGTGAGATTTCAAAACTGTCAGTCTACTACACAATTCATGAACAAACTCTTCGGCTGAAATTATATGTGTGTTCAAAGTACATGTCTGTGAGAGAGAGAGAGAGAGAGAGAGAGAGAGAGAGAGAGAGAGAGAGAGAGAGAGAGAGAGAGAGAGAGAGAGAGAGAGAACGCATGACGCAACGTCGGTGTAGACAGCCACGCTACAAAATAGCAGCTTTCAGGTGGCGAAAGTTGGACGGCTACTGCCGAGTTCATGGAGGCGAGTACGGTCGCCATACACGGGGGAAATGTGGAGGATGATGAGGGAGCTTTTTAGCGTGCTGGGCCTGAGCAATGCAGACGCGCAGCGACAAAAAGAGGGAAACAGTACAGGCGCGTCAGAGAGGGGCGGTGTCCCTTCTCCACGGCCACGATGACTCCTACCATCGGGTGGTACCTCCTGCGCTGCCGAGAGGGGCAGCCAGGGGAAAGAGGGGCTCGGGCGTTTTGAGTGCGCGGATGGTGGTGACGCTCGCGGCGAAACACGCAACCGTGCAATTACGGTAAAGCCGTTCAGGCGCTTTACCGGCGACAGATGGACGGGTATCCGAAATCATGGAAATCGGTGATAAAAAAAAAAAGATTGAGGAAGGTGATCCTGAGCTCCGGGATACTTTCGACCCGCCAGGGAACCACGCATCCACCACGACGGATCTGCCAGGGGGTCGATCGGTGACACCGTGTCGCAAACCCCCGGGCCTGACTCGAGTACATCCTTGCTACTCGCGTCACAATAAATGCGGATGCTCGGATACAATTCTCAAACGCAAACTTTGAACTCACTTTCATTAATCGCTACTTCCCAACGCAATCACATCCTTCTCCAAATTCCCACTACACAGTGTCTATATTCGGGGAACTTCACTCAAAATCACTCACAGTCCTTATTCTCTAATACACTTAACATTCTCTACAGTGTACGTTCCTGTATCCCTGGGAAGCCTACATTACCCGTGGGCCTATACAAAAGGGTATCTAATTAATGTCGCTAGCGCACGCAAATTTCACAGTTCAGCGGGGTCCTTTCCCCGGGTAAGCACATATGCCGGCTGGCTGATACAATTTTACCTTATTGCTATACGGCATTTGACCGTACGTATGGCTTCGGATTTTCTAGCTTCGGGTCACGCTGTCTTCAATCTTCAACGAGGGCGAGAGAAGTGGAATGGATCCTGGTATCGAGGATTGGATAGGAACTGTTTTGGGGGTAACGGATGATTCAATGCCTGTCGGGGAAACATGTGTTCGGGTCTAATAAAAAAAAAATTTTACGCAAAAAAAAATGGTAGGGGTTAGGGGCGTGGGTGCGTCGCCAGGGCGGCCAGGCAATTAAGTCCTGACTCCTAGGCGATAAAGGAGGGTACCCGGATATCCGGGTCATCCGGATTGGGGAGTCCCAGGTGTCAGTGTGATCATTCTCAATTTCGGCGTGGCCTTAGGCCCGGTCGCCGCTCAACTCTTGGCTCCGGGGCGACTTTCACTCGCGGTCCCGGAGGTTTTCGTGGGCGTCCACGATGATTTGGTACTTCGGGTAGGTCTTCCTTTCGAGATTCCCTAACCGTTTCGGGTCTCCAACTGTTCTCCGTCGGAGGTGGTGGGGGTCATTGCGTAAGCGTTTTGAGGGTCGACCACGGCGACGTGGGGCGACACCCTCTTGGGGCGCTGGGGGTTCTGTGGGGGGGGGGGGTAGGGGCTGTTGGGCACGGGGGTTCACTGTCGCGTCGCACGGGTTTGAATCTACAGGGTTCGTTACGTTTCTGGAGCTTTCTGGAGGGGACTCATCATCCGGAGCGTGGTAGGCTTTTAAGTCTTTGAATGGGCTCTTGGGTGTCTACGGCTGTCTGGGTCATCCAGTTCGTGGACTACTGGGGAGATAATTCGAAGAATTCGGTGGGGACCGCTGAACTTTGGCGCGAGCTTCGCGGCGAATTTCTGGGCACTAGAGGAGAGAAAATGCACGCGGCGCATAACAAGGTCGCCGACTCTGTACTCTACTTCACGACGGTTACGGTTGTGGTACAGAGCCTGGCGTGTCGCAGCCCGCTCCAGGTTGCGATGTACCCAGTCATGAATGAGGGGTAATCGCTTCATGCGGTCGCACCAAAATTCAGGATTGGTGAGAAGGGACAAGGGGGGAGGGGGAATATCTCTGCGAAGGTTTCTCATGGGGACCGGGTTACGACCATAATTTAGGAACGTGGGAGTCATCTGTGTGGAGGATTGAACAGCCGTGTTCATGGCAAACGCTAATTCTGGAAGATGCACGTCCCAGTCACAATGGTCATGCGATACGAACGCACGCATCATCGTTTTGAGAGTTCCGTTGGCTCGTTCAACCGGGTTGGCCTGTGCATGGTACGGCGTGGTAGCGGTGGGGGTGATACCTAGATCCGCGAGGTGAGACGATATATGCTTGTTAGCGTATTGTTTTGCGTTGTCCGTCAGAAAATATTTCGGGCAACTCCATCGGTTTATTACTAGGCTATCTGAAGCATCCGTAATCGCGGGACCAGTAGCTGCGCGAAGGGGTTTCACCTCGATATATTTCGTAAACATATCCTGAAATACGACTACAAATTGATTTTTCTTCTTGCTTGGGGGAAACGGCCCCATGATGTCGGAGCTAGCCGTCATCCATGGGCCTTCGGTCGTTCTCTCCGTCATTAGACCGGGGGGCTTGATAGGAAACTTTAACTTTCTAACACGAAGTGCATCGGGAAACGTAACGCGAAACATCCTGAAATATTCCGGTCCAATAAAAATCCTGAATTAGGCGGTGGTAAGTTTTGTCCACGCCAAGGTGACCGGATTGGGGGCAATCATGGGCATCGCTCATGGCGCGGGAACGCGATAGGGCGTGTATAACCAGCTTCCAGGCATCCTGATCGGTCACAGCTGACTCAATGACGGGGTGCGGGCGATGGTAGTAGATCCTACCATCTTCAATCCGCCAGTTGGGGTATTTTGAGGGGCATTCTCTGATATTCGACATCTTTTGGGTATACCAGGGATCTTCGTCATCTCGAATGGCGCCAAGGGCTTCTTCCACATTTTCGTACATACGGGATAAGGCGTTGGGTACAACATTGAGGGCACCTGCGCGATGCGTTATCTCCATGTCGTACGCCTGCATGGCTAATGCCCATCGGGCTAGTCGACCGGAGGGGTCACGCAAATTCCTGAGCCACTTGCCGTAGCTATGATGGTCTGTGATGACCTTGAAGTGCGTTACCTCTATATACGGACGATACTTTTTCACCGCCCAGAGGACACCGAGGCATTCCTTCTCGGTGACCGTGTACTTCCGTTCGGCTTTGGTGAGGATGTGACTAGCGAAGCTAATCGGGTGCCTCCCCATTGACCTCCTGGGTAATCACGGCACCGAGGGCGAAATCGCTCGCGTCAGTCTGTATCGTGAATTCAATTCCAAAATCGGGGCGTTTCAGTACGGGGGTGTGGGTGAGTGAGTCACGTAGCGCTTCAAACGCGTTCTGTTGCTCCTCTCCCCAGGTCCCAGGGGTGCCTTTGGTCAATAGCTGTGACAGAGGAACGCGATCATGGGAGAAATTTGGGAGGAATCGGGAGTACCATCCCACCATTCCCAAAAAGCGGCGGAGCTGCTTGACGTTGGTAGGTGGGGGGAATTCCAAAATGGGGACGGTCTTCTCCGGGTCAGTTTTTAAGCCCTCTTTATTGAGCACAAAACCAAGGTATTTTACCTCTTCCCGGAAGAATTCGCTTTTCTCTAGATTTAGCTCCAAACCAGCGCGTTTGAGGGAGGTTAATACGACTTCTAGGTAACGGAAGTGATCCTCCTCATTGTCCGTAGCGATGATGATATCATCTAGATACGCAAAGACGTGGGTTTCCCACGCAGGATCAATGAGGCGATCCACTAACCGTTGGAAGGTGGCGGGGGCGTTGGTAAGGCCAAAGGGCATACGCTTAAATTGGAAGATTCCACGGCCTGGGACTGCGAAGGCCGTGATGGGTCGACTCTGGGACGCAACGGGAACCTGAAAATAGGCCTGGCTGAGATCTAGCGTGGTGATACACCGAGCGCGACTCAGCCCAGCCAGTATTGTATCCATGGAGAGGAGGGGGTAGGCGTCCTTACGGGTGATTTTATTGACGTCCCGGAAATCCACGCAAAAGCGGAACGTACCGTTGGACTTCTTCGCTATCACCGGGTTGCTCAACCACGGACTTTTCGCTCGTTCGATGACAACCTCTCGGGCCATCTCATCGACGGCGTCCTGTGCGACCTTGAGCATGTAAGGGGACAGGAGTCGGGATTTTTGACGAATTGCCGGGTGATGTTGGACGTCTATGCGGTGCTCCGTCAGGTGGGTTACACCTAGGGTGGGGGTGCGTCCAAGTAGGGGGGGGGGGGGTATAAACGATTTAGAAGCCGTTTTAAACGGGGGTGAGCTTCTTGGGAAATTCTGAGCAATTCAGACGCGCAGCGACAGAAAGGGGGAAACAGTACAGGCGCGTCAGAGAGGGGCGGTGTCCCTTCTCGACGGCCATGATGACTCCTACCATCGGGTGGTACCTCCTGCGCTGCCGAGAGGGACAGCCAGGGGAAAGAGGGGCTCGGGCGTTTTGAGTGCGAGGAAGGTGGTAACGCTCGCGGCGAAACACGCAACCGAGCAATTACGGTAAAGCCGTTCAGGCGCTTTACCGGCGACTGACGGACGGGTATCCGAAATCATGGAAATCGGTGACAAAAAAAAAGGATTGAGGAAGGTGATCCGGAGCTCCGGGACACTTTTGACACGCGAGGGAACCGCATCCACCGCGACGGATCTGCCAGGGGGTCGATCGGTGACACCCTGTCACAATAGGAGAACGAATTATTAATCAAACGGTTCTCAAATGCTCATGATGGCGTTTCTCTTCATTATTAGTTTAGTTTAAAACAAAGTTAATTTAAATTTACATAAATATTTAAAAAAATAAACAACAAAAAATCGAAAACGATTCATATGTTTAATATGATGACAGTGTCAACCCTGTAAAACACAGAGACCTTTATTACGATAGTTTTTAATTTTTCAATTATTGATTTGTGAGATGTGCACTCAGTGCCTCGAAACCCCCCTCCCCCCAGCCATTTTGAATTTTAAAGATTTAAGGTCATTTTCATATTCAGCGACCCCAAAAAATCCCGAGAAACAAATTTCAAGTGAATCCAATTACTCTGAAAGATACATGTCCGCCATAATGCGTCCGTCATTTTGAATTTCACAAAATGCCACTTGGCAAAAAAAGTATCTATTTTTAGAAAATTATTACGACCATGAACGATTTTTTATACCTAAACCAATTTTGGAGAGAGGGGGGCTTTCGTTGCCAAAGAATGCCTCATATTTTAAACAAATTCGTTAAACTATTATAACTTTATAGCGTTTAAGGGATGTCGAAACGCTTTTTACATTAACGCTACAATTTTAATTCAACCAAATTGTAAATATTTTCTGTTTTTCATCTTTTGACAAAATAGGTAACCCAATTTTAATTATTACCTTTGTGTTATTGGCAGTTTCAGCTCAGACGTGAATGGGTTAATGAAAATTTCTAATTTAGGAGCCGTTATTTTCCAGACGGCACGTAATATTGCAGCAATACCACAGTAACATTGTAAAGTTATTAATGTGACGGTGCGATATTAGGGTAATATTACGGTGTGATATTATGGTAATATTAGGTTAGGTTAGGTTAGGTTACGAATTTATTAACCATGGGTTTAACATCCCTATAGCAATATTACAATAGGTTACAAAGTTAATTTATGTTTAGTATCATAAAACATACATACATCTACACACAGACACCTTAATAATATCATGGTAATTTATACTTTGCGATTTACCAATGAAAAAAATATATTCAACAATTGTTTAAATACATTAAGAGAGCTGCCTGATTTAATATTAAGAAGTAATGGGTATACTGGATACTCTAAATGAATTTTTATATACATCAGTGCGGAAATGAGGTACAATTTAGATGATAACAAGCAATCTACGTATCTCATCTGAAGTTAATGGAAAAAGATGAATAAGGTATGAGGGTGGGGATGAAGTAATTAAAGAGTAAATAATATTACAGTGTGATATAGATTGCACCGTTTGTGTATATATTTAAAAAGACTCAACATCTTCAGTAAAATTTAAAAAGAAAACTAATGTAAAACTGATGTAAAACTACCTTTATCTGATATGTACAGTCGCTAATGACCTCAGAAGTTGATGCGACTCAAAATAATACTGAAAAAAAAGTGTGATATAGCGGTAATGTTACGGTAATTGTTATATAAAGTATTTTAAAAAATATATTTTTGTTATTTTTAATTTTTTATGTAATTTAAGTTTGTTTATTTTTAATTATTTATGCAATTAAACTTTTTTTAAAGGTAATGTTACGTCCTACATAACGGACTTAGATTAGCTAATTTCGAATTGTCGTAATTGCAGATTCCGCTTATTGTAAACCAGCATCAATGAACATTCTTTATTAGCTAGCAGTTAACGCATGATGCACAAACACGTTTTTATTTTTGAATTTCACCCATCTCTTATGTTTGATTTCATTATTCGAAACGAGAAGAACAAGGCGTTTGCCCATAAATCTTAAGGCCACGTCACCGGACATTTCGACACCGATCTTTCCCAGTTTCTAAAATTTCCACGAAGTGCTTCTTATAATCAGATAAAGTAAACTCGTTTTTCATTCGTATCCACGTCGGACTCATCAAAATGAATCCAATTCTCACGTACACCTTATCACATTCTAAACTACAAACCTTTACATTCACGCCCACTCCCAAAATACCAGCGAGTATTTCGTAATCAATTCAACTACTAAAATTTCCACGTGGAACAATGTCTACACACCAATACATAAAGAAATAAAAAAGAAGATTTCTCTCGAGCAGAACAGTCAGTGCTCCTTCAGCAGCAGTGTCGAATAGACCCCGACTAAATTTCGGCATTAAACGGTGTCTAATAGATCGCGACTCAACCCGACGTCATCGTCATCGACTAATAGTCAACCAGTTCTCGTCAAGAAACGACATCAAAGAGATCGCGATCCAATCTGAAGTCATCGCACCTAATAGCAGCCAGTAGTCCTCGGGAAGCGACATCGGATAATCAATCACATGGCAAGTAATCGGCTTTATTTTTAAAAATTATTCCTTAATTAGTATTACTTAATCCACCCCCCCCCCCTACAAGAGGCGATAATTAATCGTAAATGCCTCATTTTTATTTTTTTATTTTGTCATATTTACTGAGACGAATGTTTTGATTTCCTTTTAATATTTTTTCTCTATATTTTAAATAAAAGGAACAACACTTTGGAAAGGAAAATATTTTTGTTAAATTGTCGTTCTTTGAACGAAAAGCCGATCGAGCCACAAGCATCAATAGGGACTGTTAGGTTTCAATTTAGTATTATTATTATGTTCTTTTCAAGTCAATTTTCAACTATTAATTCTCATTTGAAAAAATTAGAAATATTAAGCAATTCCAAATTTCAAAATTTTATCTTTTTATATCCGATTTATTTCATTTAAAAGTTTGTATTTTTCTTGTCTAATAGTTATTTGTCCATATATTACTTTTTATTTCAATTACATGTTTTATAATTCTTTACATTGATTTTGTTTAAACAAATAGTTATTGTTATTTAAACTAAAATTTTATAATACGCGTATTTATTTTTCTGTTTCTAGGAAAGAGACACATTGAAGTTGCACACCGGAGAATCTTCGAATTATTCGCATCCCTAATTCCTTCCAATCCTTCCTTATTTTTATCCTTCAGAAATCATTCTAAATAACCGCAATTGTTTACTTTGAATTTGAATTTTATTTTAATCCAACCTTTATTCTTGTTCTTTTGTATTAGCAGCAGCCCCCACAAAATTTCGAACTCAGAATCGACACTTCCAGTCGATTCCGTCTTTTCGTGATTGTGTTGAGGTTAACTTATTTGGAAACAATCATTGCAAAACAGCTCCCCTCCGGCCATAACAGTAATTTAATATTTAAAAAAAAAATAAATCAAGCATTTAGATCATATATCTGCTTTCGATGAATAAATCTCAGTAAATCCATTAATATAAGATTTTAGGTCTGAAATTTTCTTGCGACAAGAATTTTACTATAAACTAAAGATATGTTAGATCTAAAACCTCCTTTGGCAAGTTTAACGATCGACATAAGGTTTTATATCCGAATAATAAATAAATACAACCGTATAATTATATATACTAACAGGGAATACTTTACACTTAATTAAGAAGTATTCGTTTGGAGAAAACATTCAGACTTTTTGAAAAAATTCGCATAAATGCTTCTTGCAGCATTTTGAAGCATTTATTAAGTTTCCCGTACAGAAAATATTTAGAAGCATCCCGCATTCAAAATATACATGACGATATTTCTTTCAGATAGCAAAGCATTCACTTGGACTTGTAATCTTGAATTATTGGGAAGCATTCAAAAACAATCCAGTGAATACTTCCATAACGATTACATACAAATGCATGAAAATAGGGAAGCATTCACGTAGGCCAACAAATAGTATTCGAAGTAACCCTGGTAAAAATGGAAGCGTACACGAAGAGTACAGTAAGAGTGAAATTAAAGGTACATGAAGAGTACGTACGCTTCGTGTACATTACGATAAGAGTACACGAAAAGTACGTACACTTAAATGCCGATTCCCGAAGTGTACAATAAGAGTACAATAAGCGTACAGCAAGAGTGATTTTGGACATTCAGAGCGAACGTACGTACACTTAATACCGCTTCCCAAAATGTATAACAAGAGATTTTAATAAAAAATTGTATTTTTCACTTTTTTCTTAATTTTAGTTTATTATTTAATTTTAAAAATTTTTAAACTTTTTTTAAGATAAAGAAAGTATCTTAAAAAAGCTGAGATCTCAAGCAGTCACCGATCCAAGTATTGTTCCTCAACACAGATGCTTTACGCGATCAACAACCGCGTGCGATACGGACCACTGGTCTATCACTGTCTATCACTATATTTATAACGTCATATGACATTTGTGTTAAAATTTAAGACAATTCTTAATTTTATTGTTTGCATTGTTCCGTACGGATGTTCTGGAGATTAATGCTATGAGTTCTGAGTAAAATATAAATATGATTGTAAATATCAGTATGCCAAACTGCGCCTATGCACATATATATATATATATATATATATATATATATATATATATATATATATATATATATAACGTAATTGTTTTTAAATATTGTTAAATAAAATATTTAATTCAAATTGTACTTATATAAAAATTGACAAACGACACTATTACACACTTTATTTCATCTCGAAGAACGCTTCATTAAGTACACTCCCGTATGCCTTGTTTCGTTCCTAATAAGAATATGGTACACTTAAATATGAATATCAAAATTGTACTCTTAAAAATCTACGTGTATCTTTCATTCACTCCCGAAGTACTTTTCCATGAAGAATACGTGAGTACTCTTAAAATGTCCAAATTCACTCTCGTACCCTCGGCAAGTGAAAGGTAACTTAAAAGTACATGAAGGGTACGTACCCTTCGTGTACGTTTCCCGTACATTTAAAGTGTACGCTTCATTTTTACCAGGGAACATATCAAAATAGTTGTCAATACTTCTTAATACTTTTTCGTTTACTGGGATTACTGCAATGTCACCGTGTGATATATTGCAGTGTAATATAACCGCAATATTACTGTAACATTAACCTGGGATTTATTGCAGTGTATGTGTATGTGAGATATGTGTAATATAACCGTAATAATACTGTAATATTACCGTGTAATATATTTCCATGTAATATTACCGCAATATCACTGCAACATCACCGCGTTATATATGGCCGTACAACATAACCGAAATATTACTGGAATATCATATAACAATATTACAATGTTGCTGCAATATTACGTGCCGCATGGATTCGTAGATTCTATTCTTTAACATTTTAGATGTTAAAATTCTTATACAATAGCTACGTTTAAGGAGATCTCTTTCCAATTGTATTTAATGAGAATTTCGAATGTAGGAGCCATCTTTTTATAAATAGAACATACGTTTAAGGGGATCCTTTTCCGAACAATGTCAGACAAATAAAATTGATATCTCTTGTGGCGCGAAAATTGCAGAATTTAAATGTTAGGATATCGATCGCTTCCATGATCATGGACGATTGGTGTTAACAGTAACAAATAATTGGTTACTTTAAACTGTGTTATTTGAAACACCAGTGATCGAAAGCTTTTGTGATAACCATGCTTATCTATTAAGATGACTAAATGGGAACAGAATAAAAATCGTTTGTTCATTTTTTTTTTTGAAAATTCAAAGTTTTACTGCAATACAGTAGTAGTAGTATATAGTATATAAGTTTATTTACCCATAAATGAATTACAAAAAAATTCTTGAGTGTGGAGCGCACCAGTAAATAATATAAACAAGAACAAGAATGGTACACAACACGTCCGATAAACTGGCACTTATAAAAAAAAGTCGCATGCAATTGAAATACTAAACGAATGTGACCAAACATTTAAAAAAACAAGGATATAAACTAGCCCTAATATTAGATAAAAGGCTGGGCTGAGACTGCCATATTACACAATGTAGACTATAATTCCAGGAGAAATTGTCTCCTGGCGAAGTACGAGCTGACAAAGGCGAAAAGGATCTTCAGCACACGAGAGTCGGGGACTGGAGCAGAAAGGCCATTATATTCTTATCGGAACAGTTCGCCAAAATTTCACTGCGACGGAGTCTGGATCTTGAAAGGGTAAAAAGGAGACAGTTGCTCATGATGTGAATTAAAGTCTCCCTTACACCCGTGTTGCAAATAGAACATGTCTCATTCGGGTAGTAAGCATAGAACGTACTACCGACACAAAACGAATGCGAGAATATAGTGGCCGTTCTCACCTGTATTTTTCGGCGCAAATGGGAAAGCTGGCAACGTTCCGGAGCAAGAGAGGTCAGTCCGTCAGAGAATTGTCTATATAAAGGTAGCTGGATCGAATCCGACTCGAAGTAGCGTTTAAGGTCGCGATTTCGCTGAAAGGAAGCAAAAGTTTTGCAGGTGGAGACTAACCTTGGAATTCCAATTTTCCAACGAACAATCAGACCAAAGATTGTCATAGTGTGGCGAGCCTAGGATGAACCTCCGCTGAGCAAGCCAGTTCATTGCCGAATCACAATTGTCACTATAACTGAGCTCATAGAACCTTGTTAATCCGAGCAGTGCCAAACTATCCGATGGTTGCCGCAAATCTTTGAGTATTAAATGTAACGCTCTACTCACTATATCGACCGATATGGGATATAGCCCCAATTCGAGACGCAAAAGGTACGGCGGCGTCGACTTAGGGAGCTTAACCTATTTTTTAAAAAGCTCTACCTGCACCGATTCAACAGAATGTAGATGGCCTAGGACCCAACAGGGAGCTGCATACAGCAGGGTAGATAAAATGGAAGCACCGTAAAGTTTAAGAGCAGCACTGCTTGAATCACGTCTAGCTGAAGCCATTACAGTCAAGACCGCCGCCGCAGCTTGGCGAGTCCTAGCTATAGTGTTTTCAGCCGCCTTCACCCACTCGCCGAATAGGAGACGATTGATCCTAGGTAAGGATGCGTGGCCGCACTTTCCACCTGTTGATTACCGTAGCAAAAATTTATAGAAAAAGCGTCGGATGGCCGCCTCTTCTAAACACTATAATTTTAGTCTTGGATAAGTTGAGTACAAGGCCGTTAAGATTACAAAAGGGCTCTAGCGTCCTCAGTTTCATGCTTAGGTCAGCCGGGGAATAAGCGAATATCGCCAGATCGTCAGCGAAGAGAAGCATCATGAGATCATATGTTGATGTGTAGTCGATTCTTCTTAATAATTATAATAATAATAATAATAATAATAATAAATGTCTTTATTGTACAATACAATAGTACAAAAGGCGAGACACAGCTATAGCTGCTTTACAGCCTGACCTGAAGATACCGATTAATCATTAAAAATACAATTAAAGTATACAAGACGCACAATAAATTGAATTAGATTCTACCGATACATAACACAATTATTTATGAGTCGCATTCGCTAAAGTCGCAAGACCGCATAAATCGCAATAATGGCGGAAAGAAACAGTTAAAACACTAAATTAAACAACGTACATCCAAAGTAAAAACATAGTAATAAAATCACATCGCTAACCGAATAAAAATACATTAATAAAATAATTTCTTCGCGGAATTTGAGATAATAAAAGTGCGTAAACGGTTCATAAATACCGCGGGTGTAAAAAGAGCAATCTTTAAATTGAATGGTAGGCTATTAAATGCGTTTGCCGCTACATAGGTGAAGGAGCCTTTATATTTGTCGGACGATTATTTGGGGAAACCCATAGTGTACGCAACCACTCTTCTGGCATTCTCTCGTGTGTTCCCCAGCATACATATTCGAGAAAAAAGATACTCCGGCGTTTGTGACGTAATTAGGCGACATACAAACAACAATAACCGAAAGTACATGCGCGGTTTCATTCGCAACCAACCTGCCTTATTAAAGGCAGGCGAAATGTGGTCGAATTTCCGAACGCCAAAGGCAAATCTAATGCAAGCATTTTGCACCGCCTGCAGCAAGCGCCAACCATTCGCCCCCAGGCACGGTCCATACACCAGGAGACAGTAATGTAAGTGAGTAAGAACAAGCGATTCACAAAGGTTAAGTTTCACCTGGTGCGATAGCTCCCGCATGAACGGAAACAGACGACGCAGATTTGCAAACGCAATCTGCCTCTTAGCGGATAAATGATGCTCAAATGACCAGTTTTGGTCAACAATTAAACCAAGATCACGTGCAGACGAAACCACTGGAATATCTCTTCCTCGAATAGCTATTCGCAGATTTGAAAAGTCAAGTTTAGCACGAAGTTTCGGGTTACCGACCACTAATAATTGAGATTTGTCAGGATTTAGGATAAGCGCATTAGCAGCTGCCCAATCAGCAATGCTTTCCAGTTCATCCAAGAGAGTGTGAGATGCCTCACTAAATCGGTCTGGGTGAAATGCGAGCAAAATTTGTGTGTCATCTGCATAAGTTTTCAAATTGACAACTGAGCAACAATAAAAAATGTCAGCTGAATAGATAATAAACAGCAAAGAACTAAGTTTTGCTCCCTGTGGCACCCCGCATGTTAACAGTACTCGATCGGACTTGAACACTTTATTATTAATCTCTAGCGACACTTCTTGCGTTCCTTCTTGCAAATAAGATTTAATCAAGCACTCTCCATAACTCCATAGAACCTTAATTTTGCGATAAGCAGCTCGTGGTTCAACGTATCAAACGCTCGTGAGAAATCTAGCAAACATAAGAAGGCGAGTAAACCTTTGTCCGTATTTTGCAAAATGTCATCCGACAAATCAAGCAATGATGTCTCGCACCCATGACCGCGTCTAAACCCAGATTGGACACGCGGAAATATCTTAAATTTCTCAAAAAAATTAAGTAACTGTTCATATAGCACCGCTTCTGTAATTTTTGAAAATATAGGAAGACGGCTGATGGGCCGAAGATTTTTAGGAGACTGTGGTGATTTAGTTTTTGGGAGCGGAGTAATTATTGCATGTTTCCACGCATTAGGAAAAATTCCAGAGGTTATTATTGAGTTGATTATATGAAGAAGCTCAGGCATACAAAATTCATTTACATAAGAGAGCATTTCCCAAGAAATGCATCAGAACCGGGACCACAACATTTGGCTTTATCTATAACAATTTTTAGAACATCCATATCAATTTCATTAAAAGCAAATTTAACTTCCAATGGGATTTTAGGTGAACGAGATCTATTAAAAAATTGTATGGATTCCTGACAGTGGTCAATGCTTGTGCGAGCGGCAAAAAAGTTATTGATGACATCTGGATCATTGAGAGATGGGGGCAACTCGCTAGCATTAGTCTTACAAAGGCTAATATCCTTATATTTTTCAGAAATCTCTACAGTGTAAAGAGTGCAATCTCTTAAAATATGCCTTCCTTTCGCTTCTTAAGATGTTCGTCGTTTGATTACGAAGTAGTTTGTAGTATGATATGTCACTAGCTAGTCCTGTTTTGCGCATTTTTGATTGGGCAGCATTCCTTTTCTTTATAAAGTATTTTACTGTATCAGTTACCCACGGGTTAACAGCTTTGGACACACGAATTTTACGAAAAGGAGCAAATGCTTCAAAAATATTACATATAGTCTCACTAAGGACCCCCACTTTTTTATCTACTGAATCAAGAAAAGGGATATCCCCCCAAGGCGTACAATTCGCTGCAATTTTAAAGGAAGCAAGATCAAAATGCTTAAAATCGCGTTGCCAAATGAATTTCTGCTTAATTATTTCACGAGGACAAAATATATCACAGCCTATTACATGGTGACCAGATACTCCGCCAGAATCGTCATTAAAAATATCTGTATACGTAACATTACAAGAGATGAAAATGACGTCAAGTAACGTAGCTGAGGTAGAGGATAATCTCGTAGGAGAGGTAATAATTTGGCGGAGAGCGGAGGTTTGCATCCATTAATCAAGCATGGCGGAATCAGGTCTGGCCTTATTTAAAAGATCTGCATTGAGATCACCCATATTTACTAATTTATCAACTGTTGGATATAAATTACTTAAAGTTGTATCAACGGATTCTAGATCAAAAGGAATATGCGAGGGTCGGTACAAGACGCCCAATCCTAAATTATTTGTGTGGTAATGCAAAGTGAACCATAATTCTTCCAAACCCGATTCATTTGATGCATGCAAGAAACGCTAACAATTATATTCTTTCTTATAAAAAACCGCAATACCGCCACCGCGACTGAATTTCCTATCCTGTCTCATCACGTTATAACCGTTAATCGTCACGTCCTCATCTTTGATTTTATCCGTGTGCCAGGATTCGCAGATACAAAAAATGTCAATATGATACGCAAAAATCATATCTTTAACTTGGACAAAATGCGGGACAAGCGAACGAACATTCAAACACGCGATACGAATATAATTACAATCATTCAAATTTAAAACACTGGAGCTGTTACTTGATGATGGCGCTGGCTGAATATTTAAGTAGTTGAAAGAATGATCATTGGCGGTGGAAGTGTGCTGGATATCAGCGTGGCGTCATGAAGAAATTTTCTCCAGATCCTCTTCACTCAAAATTTCGATGGGGGTAGCATCTTTATTCGATTTATAAGAAACAACGCCCTTATAAATGTAGACAAACTTATCGAATTGACCTTTAATAAGTTCACGAGCTTTTTTTCAGATTCAAGGTGCCCACCGGTAAAAATTCATTTAAAAAAACTCGGACTTTGCTGAAAGTTGGCGAGATTTCGTCAGCAGTAAGAGTTTTTCGTGCTCTCGTCGCTGTAATAAAACTTGAGCGAAGGCCTGCATTAGAAAATTTTGCATTAATTAACGCAGGTTTACTGGCATTTTGGTTCAATGATGCTAATTTATTCAAACTATTCATACGATTAACGCAAAATTATATCACTCAGATCCAAGTCTACATTCAACAAATCACCTATCTTCAATATCAGCTGTTTGAGATTCTCATCAAAGGACTGTGGAAGCCCCGAGATTAACAGTTCGGTATTTCGTATCTCATAAGCTGTAATGGCTCTATCACGTAAAACCTTCTGCATCTGTGATTGTAGAGTAGATACCGAAGCTTTTACTTCGTTAACTGTGTCACTCAACAATAAAACTTTATCAATTTTTTCACTCAATTCGGCATGTTGAGTGTCTTTTTTTTTACACATTTCTTCATATTGTCGGTCAAGGAGTGTACAGAGTTCTTGAAAACTTGAGGGTGGCAGAGGCAGAGTTCGATTGTCATTAACTGTCAAATCTGTTTGAGGGGAAGCAGTTGACTCGTTGGTATACGAGCGCAAAAATCTTGCCCGCTGAATAAGATTATTCCTCCCACTTAGATAAGATTATATTATCCCCCACTCGTTTTCGGCCACGTTTGGGTAAAGGACCCATGCAGGAAATGAACCGATTATCGAACGATTTCGCGCTCGAAGGCGGCACACAAGTATTATGGAACAGGGCATTACAGACCAAACATCTTGTACCTGCGTGAATTTCATTAATTTCTAGCTGGCAAACCGAACCGTTATCCATATTGAGCTAGTAAAATAATAAATTAATATAATTTATAGCAGAAAAAACAAATTAAAAATAGCTGCCCGTAGAGGTTTTCTTCATACGGAGAGTATCAATAAACAACAGCAGTATGCGAGTTTGATTCCCACTCACATATATGCGCTCCCCACACATCTGACAGTGACATAACCATAACCATCGATATGTATTACTTGTTGACAAATAACCGAGGTTCGAATTTAACAGCTTCTTCCTACTTCCTATTTCACATTTTAAACATATAAATTTCCAACTTAATACATGGTAAAACGGATACTAATATCAGTTAATAACGAGAATGAAAGACAGCAGTTTTCACGCGACCGATGCGATTAACGAGCTAATAACAACTTTTGCCGTGTTCACAAAAGTATGGAATGGTCTTTATCTCATTTCTTCCAACCACGGTCTCCCTATTCTTTTATAATGAAATTTCTCCTTTACACGATTAGACAGTTAAATTAGGTACAAACTAATAAATATTTCAATGGCGCACAACTAATGGGCACGATTTTTATAAAGTCGTTTCGAATTTTTTAAAAAAGAATAAGAAATTTCATTATAAAATGCTTTAAAAAAAAATAAGTAAAGGGAAAGAAATGTGATTATGTGGTGCATTGATGTGGTGAATTATGTTGATTTTTAAGGTTGAAATATTGCACATTAATGTAGATAAATTGAAATTAGCATAAATTGTATTTAAAATTATAACGATTATTATTTAAAGTTAAAAACAACACAGTGTTATTGTAATTCCAAGAAGATAAAACAATTTCCAATTATAGTTTATTGACAATATGGTATTATGCGAAAAGACAAAAGCTCTGATATGTATGATATTGAATTGAAGTTGATTTTAACGAAATTCTAATTATTTACAAAGTTTCTAAAATCAATAAGTGAATGAATATTAAAATGAATCTGTACCAACAAGATTAAAATGTTAAAATTAAGATCAACCTCAAAAAGGTATAAATCATAAAAGAAATATTTGAAATTACAATGTTATTAGCGAAATTCGAATACAATAAAAATTATTACAAGTATATATACAATTGTATGAAGTTATATAAAGTTATATAGTGTTTCATATATAACATTGAATTAAACGTCTGCAAAATGATAGCATTTCTTAGTTTCATATACAATTCTGTACAGTTGTATAAAATGGTATACAGTTGTAAAATTTCATGTAACCGCAATCTTCCTTCATTAATATGAATATATACAATTGTATACAAGTATATACAAGTTACTATAATTATATACATTTGTATATAGTTGTATGCGAAATATACTGAATGTTCAAATTAACCAAATTATAGGTTTGTATACAACTGTATACATGCCGATACAAGTTGATATTAACATATACAGATGCATACATTTCTATACAAGTGTATATATTATTGTATACAAATTAAAGTTTACCGAGATTTCACCGTTTTCCAATATTATATAAAACTTTATATAACTGTATACAATTATATATAATTTTATTAATTTGTATACAACTCTATACATCGTATATAACTCTATAGACGAAAAATCCATATAGACCTGTATACATTTGTATAGATTATTATAAGTTTGTATACAATTTGTATGTAATTGTATACAATTATATACAATTTATTTTTTCCCGGGAAGTTGAGCCGAAAGTTTGAACTTAACTTTTAGCTTAAGTTTATTGTCCGCATCAAAGAATTGTTTTATTATATTACAACGAAAATTAGCTCGATAACGCACCAAAGCATGTCCGCTCGAACATTTTCGAGGCTGGAGTACCGGCTACTCCAGTAAGAGAGAAACGCTCTCGATATACGTTGGAGAATCATCGGTACCAAGATAGAGAATTCATTACTCTCATATGGCGACGCCTGTTCTCGATGACTCATCGAGAGATACGAATCCCAATTCGTGGAGAAACTGTTAATCCAAATTTTTTCCCGTGCATGCTTATGAGCCAGTGTTTACACATGTTCATTCTTATATTGAATGACGTAAACTATTGCAAAATACATTTACTAGTATTCATTTAAAATGAATTACATTGATATAAATGAATATTAGTAACAGCTCTTTTTTCAGGATTGTCAAGATTGTATCTACAATATATACATCTACCGTAAAACTTAAATATGGAAACACGATCGTCCACATAAAATTTTACCCTTAATATTCTTTAGTAAATAATAAGCTCGAATGGCGTATAACATTATAAAGTAAAAAAATTAATGAATTACTTGTTTCTCTTTTGTAGATTATTCCTACTCCAACAAAATACACATAAATGTGCAAACTTATGTGTATATTTGCTTAATATATTTAATAATTATATTACTTTTATTTTACAATATGTATAATCATTTGTAGAGTGTAATCGCTTTGACATATTTTTCATAAATGTATGTGTATCAATTTGTTTCTTTTATATTATATTTTTAAAAAGTAAACAACGGAAAATATATATATTATAAATAAAACAAAAGAAACTGATACACATATACTTGTGAGAAATAGGTTCAAGAAAGGTGCAGTCGATATGTGATTGTTCATGAATTTTGTTATAATGGGTGTTTTCGCTAGTTGAAATTGTGTTCCTGCGTATATTTCTTATCCATAGAGATATATTTTCATCTTTTTTAATTTATATAAAATATAAAACAAAAGGAACTGATATACACGTATCTGTATGCAAAATGTTTAAGCCACTCATCATCATAGATTGTCTTTAGTACCAACGAGCGGGAGAGCTTCAAACTTTTGTAATGGGGGAGCAGTGGTCCGCGCATGTGGTCATGCAGCCGATTTGTTTTGGGTGAGCAGCTCACCCAAATTCGAATATCAGCTGGCTCAAGCGAAGTCACGGAGTTTTTCTTTAATTAGTAGCGCTGCTGACGCTGTTGGGATAGCTGTTCCCCCAACGTGCTCTCAGTGTAGTATGTAACCATTTGTCTAGTGGATTGAATTTAGATGTTAAAATGCCTACATTTTCTGATTAGTCAGTTGCGAATCCAAAACTGTTTCGCGATAACTTAAAGAATTTTGCAAAATTAAAAAATGTTGACGAATCGCAAATGTTGTTGATAACTGACTATTGCTTCGAAGGCCCCCCCCCCTCCCAGGTGTAGCCACCTTGACGTGGTGGGGGGGGGGGGGCTTGAGAGTTTTGATGATCCTTTTGGCAACACCGGCGGGGCGAGTTTGAAACAGAGCCACGGCTCTATCTCGCCCCGGCAGGTACAACCATGCCGGGATGGCAGAAGGTGATGAAAACAGACAGACTAAGGCTGTACACACCCGAATGCAATAGTGTTTTGGGCCGTGCTAAGGGCATGCATGATACTTGGGTAGTAGTATCGAAAACGGACACCCCTCAGAGGGGCCCGGGGGAGCACTCTGAGTAAGCAATTCCCTAGGCTGGGCAAGAGGCTCTGCACAGCCGGTCGGACGTTCCTCAATACTCGTGGGACCAACTATGAATAACCAAACTACAAAAAACCAAAACCAAAAACTTACCGCAAAACAAACACACAAAGAAAAAGAGCAGAAGCTAGACATCAACTACTTTAAAAAAGAAAAAGAAGATAAAACCGCCAAAGCAACAACCATCAAAAAAAAAAGATATTAGCCACAAAAAGACTTGAATACCAAGGTCGGCTGGCACTGAAGAAAAGGTGACAGCTAAGAAGGATCCGAAGCCAGAGGAGACTCCCCTGAGCGAAACAGAAATGGAGATTGAAAAACCCAATCTCAAAAGGCAAAGAATCACCAATCGCATCACAGACAGCAGAAGCGATGATGACGAAAGAAACAATAAAACGAGGGAAAAAAAGGAGAAAATAGAAGAAAAAGAGGACAAAAATAATGGCTTGGACGACTCCTCCGATGAGGAAGAGGAAGAAGCAAAAGTACACAAAATCGAGGAAATTCCAAAGGCAATTTATGCACCAAAGGGAATACTGCAAGTTCTAATAAACAAAACAGAGTCTGAAAATATTCAACACAAAGCTCAACAAGTACTTCACCAGCTGATGTACACGATCACACAGCTGACCGTGAAGTATGCAAAATTGGAAGGCGCATACACAAACGAAAAGAGCAGACCGAAACAGACTACAAACCCAGGAAACAACCAAGAACAGGTATCATATGCTGCAATGGCAAGACGCTTGGTAGCACCAAAAGCACAAAAGCTAAAAACCTCGATTAAACCAGCCAACAAAGTAATAATCCTCAAGCCAAAGGATCCGGAACTAGGCAAGGATCAGGATAAAGCTAAACTTCTTCTATACAAGACCTTTGACCCTCGAAAAGCAAAGGTGCAAATTAACAGCGTCAGAAAGACAAGAGTTGGACTCATAGTGGAGTCTCCAACGGAAGAGGACCTTAAGAAGCTAATCACTAACGAAAGCGTAACAAAGCACTTTACATCGGAAAAACCAAAGAAAAAACAGCCAAGGCTGATTGTATATGACGTGCCAAGGGAAGTGAATGATGAAGCGCTGCTCAAGGCAATTATAACCCAGAACGATCTTGAGATAAGCCAAGATGACTGCCAAGAACATCTCCAGGTTAAATTTAAAACTGGGAAAAAAGACTCCACCACAAGTAACTGGGTGATAGAGGTGAGCCCAGAAATCAGGAAAAGGATCCTGATAAAACAGAGGCTGTACATTGGATGGTCATCATGCAAGGTACAGGATTTCATCCTGGTCACTAGGTGCTTCAAGTGCCAAGGCTTCGGTCATGTCTCTAAGCACTGCCAGGCGCAGGATGTGTGCATGCGCTGCACCGAAATAGGGCATAGCAGGCAAAACTGCCCAAAAAAGGCAGAACTTGAAACAAAGAAATGCCATAACTGCTCTAAGCAAAAGAGAAATCCAAATCATTCAATGAATGATAAAACATGCCCATCGTACATACTGGCGTATGACAGGCTAGTGAGCTCCACAAACTATGGCGACTAAACCACCATCTATTAATGTCCTCCAATTGAACTGCAGAAGGTACATCAGAGTCATGCCTGAGATCATGAACCAGGCTGACTCTAAAAATATTGATGTGATATTACTACAGGAACCGTACGCAAGCACTGCCTCGCACAAGGTATGTGGATTGGGCCTTGGAACGAGTATTGTACAAGTCAAAGATGAGCACCCATGGTCAGCAATTGCCATCATTAATAATGACATCAAAGCAACCCAGCTGACTAATCTATGCAGCGCACACATCGTCATTGCTGAGATCAAATACAAAAATATAAGTATATATGTTGCCAGCGGATACTTCCAGCTGAGCAAACCAATAGAGCCCTTTTTACAACATCTAGATAGGGCACTAACCCTACAAAAGGCAAAAAAGTGATCCTAAGCATTGACTCAAACGCAAAGTCGCCCCTCTGGGGTTCGAAAACCATAGACAGAAACGGCAGACTGCTCGAGGCATTTATCCAAAACTGGGACCTCGTAATATCCAACACTCCCGGTAGTGGCCCCACACTGAGAGATGAAAAGGAAACAGGCAATATCGACATCACTCTGACAACAAAAGAGGTCACTGAAATAAAAGAATGGAACGTGGAGGATTGGGGAATCTCCAGCGATCACCTGCCCAAAACGTTCAGAGTGCAGAATCCTACAAACAGGAATATAAGATATTGGGGAAGCGAGGAACCGTGTTGCGGGTATGCCTTGGGCGGTGCCGACTGGGTTGCTTTCAACAGAAGGCTTAAAAGTGAATGGGATAAAGCTCAAAAATACAAACTCGATTCTAGAGACAACATCACCAAGACGGTTAAAGCCATCAATAAAACACTGAGTATAGCCTGCATGGATCTGGCTCCTAGAAAGAGGTTCAAGAGGAGGACGGTCCCATGGTGGAATGATACGCTAACAGATATGAAACGCCAGACAAACAGAGCACGAAGAAAGTACCAAAACGAGACTGACATGGAGCTGAGGCGGGAGCGCCTGTGGCAATACAGGGTGAAGCGAAAAGAGTACACAAAGCTAATAAACCAGACCAAACAAGAGAAATGGCAAGAATACGTAACGATCAAAGGCAATAAAAACCCATGGAGTTTTGTCTACAAAATGATGTCAAAAACAGTCAAGCTTAAAGAAGTAGCCAGTAATATAAAAATCAACAATGAATATACGACAAGTTGGGAAAGTACAGCGAAAGAGATGTTGGAGCAGCTTTTCCCGGACGACAGGAGTGAAAATGACAACCTAGAACAAAGCGATATAAGAAACAACACGAGAACTCCTCCCACAGGAGACATGGAAGAATTTACAGAAATTGAACTAAACCAGGCAATAAACAGAATTAAAATGAAAAAAGCCCCAGGGCCCGACAACTTTAATCCTGAAATCATCAAAGAGGCGATGAAAGTACTAAAACAGGACATCCTGAAACTGTTTAACGCCTGCCTGAAACAAGGAATCTTCCCAAATGAATATAAGATCTCTCGTGTTGTAACTATCAAGAAAGGCAAGGAAAAGGACCCTACGGATCCAAAATCATACAGGCCAATATGCTTACTACCTGTGCTGGGAAAGTTGTTGGAGACACTAATACTCGCGAAACTTGACAAATTATTACTTGGTGAACTAGAAGAAACCCAATATGGTTTCAGAAAAGGGAAATCGACTGAAGACGCAATAAATCATTTTAGAAAAGAAGTGGACAGCTCCAGGGAAAAATACGTGATAGCCATATTTCTTGACATCAGCAAGGCCTTTGACAATGTCGGGTGGCCAAGTGTACTACAAGAACTGAAACGTCTGAAATGCCCAAAAAAGATGTACAGCCTACTGGACAGCTACCTGAAAAATAGAAGAGTTCTAATGCAGAATGGCAGAGATCAGATCATTAAAGAAATCAACAAAGGATGTCCGCAGTGATCGCAGCCACCAAATCATTCAGAACCACCTCTACGATGGCTATGCCAGTAGTTGCTGGAGTACTCCCAATAGAACCCGAAATAAAAAGATACGTCGCCAAGTACCATCTCAGGAAAAGAAACCACTTCATCATTGGTACTTACGAATATAAGCCGGATGAAAACCCGGACATAAAAGAGGCTAGCAAACAGATCGAAGAGGAGCTGATTAAGATATGGCAAGTTGAATGGCAAGAAACGGAGAGGGGGAGGGCCACTTTCGACTGTCTACCAGTAATAAGTGAAAGATTGAAATACCACAGGATAAAGCCCAACAGATGGACAACACAACTCATCGCGGGACACGGGAAATTTAACAGCTGGAAAAATAAGGTTGGTATAGAAATCGATACTGGAAACGGAACGGTAGAGTGCACCTGCGGCGCAGAAGACAACGCCAAGCACCTACTAGAAGACTGCCCAAAATACCACCACCTTAGACAAAGATTTAAAATCCAGCATAATATAGAAACCGTAACCCTAAAAGAGATACTGAGGGACGGAAGATTGTGGAACTCCTTTACCTCCTTGGCCAAGGAACTCATCGAAGAGAAAGAATCAAACGACGAACATGAAACATATCTTGTAAACTTGCAAAACAGCAACCTCGTCGACTCTGAATCCAATTAAGTAAGGTATGATTAAGCGAAGAGCAGAAGACTCGAGCAAACCAAACGAAATCGGAATAACAACAAACAAGCCTCAAACTCTGAAACTCTGAAATGTCTGCAAAAATATCAACAAAAGTGTGGAGAAAACTCTCAAAACAAAGAAAAAGAAAAGGGAAGATTCACGACCAAAAATCCCGGAAAAAAGACACGACGGGAAGCCCAAGAGACGAATAGTGGTTCGGATTCCACTTAAAACTGTAGGTCCAACAACATATTTCCTAGATCCCCGGTCTGGTTTTGTGTTAAACATAATGCCAATTATGTAAGAATGTGATTATTAACGTAATTTCGTCTGGATATAAGAACTGCGTTGTTATCACCGGTATGCAGAAATGCGGTGGACGGTGGGTTGGTCTATTTCCATAAGAAATAGTCCAAAAGGGGCATTTCAGTTTTTTTTTTTTTTTTTTTTTTTTTCGTTTTTTTTAAAATTGTACGATTAGAGAATATTTTTGTAAACAGATAAAAGAATCTATTTATTTTATGCCGTCGGTATCTACTTATGAAGTAAATTTTACCATAGTTCAATTAAAATATTTTTTATGGAAGAGAACAGTCTGGTCGGAAAGTGAATAAAATGTATATTGGTCAAAAACAGAATTCGTATGGGCCTCGAAGGAACGGAAATCAACGTCCTTCAGTCGGGGCGGCCAAATTAATGAAATTGACGTCAATAATGGGAATAATGTGCCTGATTTTCGGTATCCACCTCCGACTCATGGGGGAAATAGCGGTACGGTTCGAAGCGATTGGGGTTGCATTGCTTCAGCGGTACAATCTGGTTCATGAAATCGTCCTTTAAACAGGTAACTGGTGCATCGAGAAACAGTCCTTCGGTGTACCATAATTTTAATGATTATACAGAGAAGTTGAGTTCAGATGTTGAAAAAGAAGTTGCACAAAGTAGTCATAGTGAAAATCAAAATTTTCCTAAGTGCCTGCGTCTCAATTTAAATGTAAATGGACTGCAGATAAAATCACTAGTCGATAGTGGTAGCCAAGTTTCTTGTGTTTCGGAAATTTTTTTTAAGCATTTAAAATCGTTAGTTTTATTGGGCGAATTACCTGTTAGTATAATATGAGTGTAATGACGGCAGTTGGGAAAAAGGCCACGAATATAAGCCGGCAGATTCTGATGGGATTATTGGGATTATGAAACGATAATTATAAAAGTAGCTATAATTTTTTGGTTATTCCCTATTTGACTTCCGAAATTATTTTAGGGCATCATTAAAAAATCAGGTGGTGTTAGACTATCAGGAGGACCGAGTGTATTTAGGAGACCGACTTATATCGTCAGATTCAATAATTTTCGAACGACGAACATTGGAGCGAGTAGTACGCACATTGGATGAGGATGATGCGTTGAATATTCATGTCCTTACATCAGGTGTCAGTATATGAAGAGTCGAAAATGATTTTTCTTTAAGAGGGGATGTTTCTGGAATAGGAATTGAAAGAGTCGGGGGATGTATTAAATTAGTTATTGAACTCAATGCGTTGATGAAAAATTTATTGATATATTTGCAAATAGGGCTTTCCATATAGAGGGCAAACTTCAAGACTCAGATTTGGTTAATAATTGGGCATTTTGATGTCTTTCGGGTGTACTTGAAGTATTCATATATTTATATAAATACTATATCTATTAGTATTATATCAATTATTTTGCAAGATATTGTTAATTGAATTTTTTCATTAATTTTTATCTCGAAATCTATTGATGATAGAAAAAAAATTTTTCTACAAAAGTTGCGTAGAAAACACTGAAATTTAATAATATGTATTAAAAAGATTAATAATATAAGTCTTTAATCAATTTATTTAAAAATTAAATTTTTAATTTAAGGAACGAAGTACATCATTTTTTTTTCAAAATATTTTTAAACTGAAGCTCTAAATGTTCTTTAAAAACTGTGAAATTATTAGAGAAGCGTTTTTTGACATTTTCGAGAAATTAATTTGGAAATGGTTATCATTTGTTGAAAATTATGTAATTTTTTTTTTTTTTTTTTTTTTTAGAATTATTTAACGGGCGGCATCGCCCTTTTTTACTCATTTAGACTTGCAATATAGAAAGTGTAATACCACACACAAAAAAGTTAATATAGTACTGATAATATACGGGTGATTCTTTGGCTAATTTTACTTTTTATTATTATTAATTAACGGGCGAAATCGCCCTTTTTACTCAATTATTTTTGCCGTATTATTTACTATGATTTTGCGAGAGTTGCAGATCGACTTAATAAGATGGCGCCATACTTCACATTTGTGTATGAAATGTAGGACTGCAGAAACCTACACCAAGTACAGCGGCGGTCATGAGTCGATTTCCGCCAGATAAACAATACTTTCGAAATGTAAACACAAACAACGTGGCTCGTCTTACCAACAGCGAGCTCCTGCTTGGAAACGAAATCGAAAAATTGTCACCAGACGGGGATCGAACTCACGACCTACGACTTCGTAGTCCAGTGCGTTAATCGCATTATTTATCAGAAATAAACAATGTTACTATTATTTATTAACAAATATATAGAAAAATAAAAATTGTTAACAATATACATGGTTAAATGAAAAATAATTATACAAATCAGACATGCTACGCTTTACAATAAAATAATAATGTAATCGTCGCTTAGAAAACTCGAAAAATCCTAGTTTTCGTGTCAAAATAATGAAATATCCTATCCTTCGTGTCAAAATAACGAATTATCCTAGTTTTCGCGCCGAGAAAAGTGAAAATCCTTTTCTGTCAGGAAAAAATCGAAATCTCCTAGTTTTCGCGCCGGGAAAATGAAATGTCCTAGTTTTCCAGTAGAGGAAGTGGATTATCCTAGTCTTCGTCTCAGATTTGAGAAATCCTAGTCTTCGTCTCGAGCGTCGATATATTCCAAGTACACGTATTGGAATGATGGCACGGTGAATACCTCCGATTATCAATCACACTAGATATAAAAAAAAAAGAGAAAAGTTTGTACATATATTACATAAAATAAAAGGAAACAAAAGGAAATAGTTATGTCTGATAATTTGCTCTTCAATAAAATGGGAATTTTTATTTACCTAACATAACCTAACAAATGTCTACATGTAACCTGGCATGAGATAAGGATTTGACAGCGACTATTCGAGATTAGGAAAGAATCCGACACACGCCGAAGACTGGGAACTTTCTTGCAACAGCACCGATTCAAATTAAAAATAGGTTTCTTGTAAGACAGCTCACGAACTTTACTGGCGACTTCAACACGGACAATTATGCACAAACAATTTAAAATAATACATAAAAATACGTAACCAAAACTGACAGCGTGTTTCACCAATCGATACCAGAAATGCACTCCAGTTTCACTGCAATACAATGAAATTTCTCTTCATAAAATTGAGATTTCGAAATTACAACTTTAAGAATTTTAGAGAGAATATTAAATACGTGTTCACCTATCCTAAAAACATAAAATGCACATTTTCAACGAAACATTTAATTTACTTTAATTTTCTGTTTAACCATTTTCGAATATAAATTTATTTCCTTCTAACACTATTTAGAAGACCATCCAAAAGGTTTCGTTGATATTCGTGTTGCGGCTAATTATTGTATAGTAATTGCCGTTCTACGTCTAGTCGTATTCCGCTGCAGTCAACCTTGTAAAAAATGTACAGTAATAAATTTAAAAAGTAAAAGTTTAAATCCAAAATTTTACAAATTTTTCATACGAAAATATGTTTTTATTCCCTAACCCTTACATCATGATAAAAATAAGAAATAATATTTCCCTGGTAAAAATGGAAGCCTGACAAAAGTTGAAGGGGATGGAGGGGCTTGTACAATGGTATCATGGAGTTTGACCTTAAACTCGATTTTGAAGGTTATTTCAATGTCAACGTGATTTTTTTAAATGGGAACGCGTATTTTTTACTCCACATTTGAAAAGAGCTGAAAATCTTACGTTAAGACTGATGTTTATCAAAATTATCGCAAGGTCGAACGAAGGTCCAATTTGCGAATTAAAACTCCCCACTTGCACTTTCTGGAACGTAAGCCAAATACGTAAATGTGATTGACACAAAAGGGTCAGAGAGCAATTTAGCGGTAATGTTACGTTGATTTTGAAATCCATATTCTAGGTCACTTCAAGTTAAATGACTTTTTGAAATGAGAATCACTACTTTCCAGAGTTAATTTAACTGTATTAACCTTACTTTTAGCGCTTCCCAGAAACAACAACGTGGACGTAATAAGTACTGTTTCCTTCGGGGTGCTAGATTAAGGAGTCCCCTTGCTTCTCAGTATTTTGGTTGCTAGATTAAGGTGAGTCCCCTTGCCTCTCACTATTTTGAAATGTATCAATTCAACCTTGGAGCAAATGTTCAAAGTTACCTCCATTTACTTGAAGGCATAAAATCAAACGTCTTTGGAAATTGCGTACGGTGCTCAAAAGAGTTGTTCTTGGAATGACAGCACATGCTTGGCGAATGCGATCTTGAAAGTTCTCTCTTGTTGGGGGCTGCTGTTCATAAACGACATTTTTCAAATACCCCCATAGATAAAAATCTGGAGATGTGAGATCGGGCGAATAAGCAGACCAGTTAACCGGACCTCCTCGTCCAATCCATCTACCATTGTAATTTTCATTCAAGAAAGCCTGTACGATTCGCGCAAAATGTGGTGGTGCACCATCCTGCTGAAACCACATTCTTCACCGCGTTTCTAAATCGACATCTTCCATCAATTCAGGTAACTGATCTCTGATCAAGTGTAAATAGGTATTCCGATTAACATTTTCCTCGAAAAAATAAGGGCCTATTAAATACTCGTTGACGATGCCACACCATACCATAAGGCTTCAACGAGTTTTATGATGCACACTTCTGTGCCAATGGGGATTTTCATCTGACCAGTAATGGCAATTATGCCTATTAAGTTCTCCATCACTTTGAAATTTAGATTCATCAGAAAAAAGTACACGGTTGAAAAAATCTTGATCATTTTCTATTATGTGTAATGCCCATTGACAAAATACAATTCGCTGTTGAAAATGATGACACTGTAATTCCTAAACTAATGTTATGTAATAAGCATGATATTTCCGGGCTTTAAGAATTCTTAAGAATGTTCTCCGAGGCATATCAATTTCTCTTTCAACCCGGCGACTGCTGATATGAGGATCAAGGTGAACAATCGCAAGAACAGTGACAACACGAGCATCATTTTCGTCGTATACGACGCGACGTCGATGTCGGACCATATGCCCACCACGAGCTCTTTGGGTTAACCTACTTATTGCCCTGTGATCTGGGTGTCGTCTATCCTGAAAGCGTTCAGCGTAAAGAGTTCAGCACAAAATTGTCTTAGAATAATTGTAGGTATTAATAAAATGTCTAACTGCTAACAGACGAGAAATCATCGGAGTTATTCGAGAAAATGGTGATTCTTATGTTTTTGATTTGCTGCATAAGAAGCAAAATAAAAAATTTGTAAATTCAACATGGTGGATGTAAATGGTGAATGGAAATTTCGTAATATTAATAATATCTAATACTAAAAAAAATAGATTGTTTCATAGTAACAATCTAAAATTGATAATTTATATAATTATTTTGATATTTCGTGTACGTATAAACTTAATGATATTCCTGCTCTTTAGTTAAAAACATGTAAAATTCACTTCTCCTTCAAATACCGTATTTTTTCTTGGCAATTAGGATTCCTCGTTTTATTATACAAAATTTTGTTAAAATCACTACATTGCTAGTTCAACCCCACCCGCACGGAAAAATATATATCCGGAAGATATATCCTGAAATATAAATAAGAAGTATGCGTGATATATTTTTTATATAGCGTTTAGTCCGAATTTATACATCTAATTATGTATGGGGATTCTACACGAATTTGACCAGGCCGTGAACCTCACCGCTTCAAATTTTGCTGCAAATTTTTTGTATTTCTCCATCGAAAAAAAGTACTTTCACATTTTTTGGGATTTTTTCAGAGTGTTATTTATTTGTAATGATTTAATAAACTAACCTTCAAGTCTACCACATTGGACAATTTTTCAAAAAATTAATAGCAGTTTTTAGAAATTGTTTTTAGAATTTTGTTTTCAAGTTTTTCGGAATTGGCGGTTTGTTTTACAATTTGAAGCATCATTAAAAATAAAAGATACTGCGAAAAAATAGCAAAAAATTTGAGAATACTTTTTTTCAATGTGTAGCCATGTAAAGAATTTCCATCAAAATCTGATGAACTTGATAAACTCGTGACCCGCACCTCCTTAGATTTTGATGGAAATTTTTTATATGGTTTCTCCATCGAATAAAATCACTTTCAAAGTTTTTTTTTTCTTTTTTCGCGGTGCTTTTTATTTTTAAGGATTTCATAAAGCTTCAAATTGTAAAATGAAAAGGCGCACCTCGAAAAGTTTCAAGAAATTTCCAAAAAGTTCATAAAATATTTTGAAAAATTTTCCAACGTGATAGAATTGAAGGGTACGCCATTACAAATTAAGTGAAAATATCAGTAACAAATTTCAAAAACCATTAAAAAATGTATACAAATTTAAAAACTTGTAAGTTTTATAAATGAAGTTAGTGTATAATTTAGCACAATTTTTTAAATTTTACAGAATTTGTTTCAATTTTTTTATTTCATTTTTTTAACTAAATTTTCACGAAATTTGGGCTAAAAATGACCTAACCATAAATTCTACCCACAGGAAAATTTCTTTAAAAATTTGTTGTATTTCTTGGGAATTTCATGAATATTTTCAGATTTTTTAAGAACGGCGTTTTTTTACAATTTTCAAGCATCATCGATTAATTAAAAATAAAAGATACTGTGAATTTGAGAGTACTTTTTTTTCTATGGAGAAACCACATCAAAATTTGCAGCAAAATTTAAAAGGGTGAGAATCACGGCCTGGTCAAATTGGCGTAGAATGCCCCATATACACTCTTATATCTGAAGATTTATTCCGGAACTTTCTGATATATATCTGATAATGAATTTTGGGTATAGAGTCATTCAACGCCAACTACATCAAAATTGAGGTCGAGGACCCCGAATTCAACGGAAATGGAATATTTGATAGGTATCGACATCGAATACAACTTGATAGAGTAGTTGTTTAAAAGTTTCAAAATGGCTGCCGTGACGTCATATTTATTGAATTTCTTTAAACTGATATATCTTTTTTTTTAAATTATCGCATTTAAACGGGAGTACGTGTATTTTGTTCATAAAATTAAGCGTTTTTAATTAAAAATAAAAAAAATATGAACTTTTTTTAACTTGTTAAAAAATTGACCGAAAATATTTTTCAACTGAAATTTTAGCAATATTTTCGGGATTTTGAAAAAGAACGTTAGTGTGCTCTTAAAAAAATCATAACTTGAGAACGGAAAAAGTCACCATAATTTTTTTTGCTTTAATTAAAGGTGAAACATTTTCCTACCCAATGACACATCAAGTTCTTTTTAAAAATCCCGAGAACATTGCTAAAATATGAGTTGAAAAATATTTTCGACCAATTTTTTAATAAGTTGAAAAAAGTTTATATTTTTTTTATTTTTAATTAAAAACGCTTAATTTTATGAACAAAATACACGTACTCCCGTTTAAATGCGATAATTTAAAAAAAAAGATGCATCAGTTTAAAGAAATTCAAGAAATATGACGTCACGGCAGCCATTTTGAAACTTTTAAACAACTACTCTACCAAGTTGTTTTTCATGTCGATACGTATAAAATATTCCAGTTTCGATGAATTCGGGGACCTCGACCTCAGTTTTGATATAGTTGGCGTGGAATTACTCTATAGTGAAAATCTGAAGAAACATTGTTAATGCATCTGAGAAATGAAATGGGTTTTTATCCCAAAATATATTTTTGCAATGTCTGCAGATATATGCAGTGCATATATCTGGTATGTATCCCGCATGTGGTAGCTTTGGCCGAAATATATGGTATATGTATTTCATATAGGCGAGCTATATCTCGGGATATATATTTTGTTCGTACAGGCGCGTGCGTTTTCTTGACTTTCTGCGTCTGTATTTCGACGCCCTATACGAAAACTAGCATGTTAACATTCAAAATAACACGCAAACGTTTTACTTTTCGTAAGAGGTCTTGATTTATTTTGTTAAAAAATAAAGTTTATTGAATACAATGATCGGAAACATTTTTAAACGCACTCGTTTCAATGTTATCAGTCGCAAAAACTTATAGTATTATGTAAAATTTTTGCAGGTCACAATCAAGCAGTTACTGCCGTTACATTATTAAGTTCACTCTCTGCATTTTTTGAAGTGACGAAATTTTCACTCTTTGAAAAGTTTTAGAGAGAATGTAAGCAAAATATCAAAATTACGAAATGAAGCGGGAATTTTACGAGTGATTTTTATTGACAAATTTTGTTAGTAAACAAAATGATTATAAACTTTAGATAAACTAACGATACTAGTTTTTCTCATCGAATTTTTTATGTGAAATTTTATAATAGGAACACAACTCAAAGTCTTCCGAAAAATCCAAATCACGGATTTTTCCATTCTCTAATATTATCTGAAAAAAATACAAGGTAAGTGAGTAAAACATTATGGATAAAAGATAAAATATAAAGGATAAAAGACAAGTAAAAACCGGTAAAGGACATTCAAAGTTACTGTTTTTTTGTAACTCCAGAGAAAATAATCTCATGTTAACACCAAACAAAAATTGAGAATTCGAATCAAAAAGCTTGTGGGAAAGAAAATTGGTGTTCTATTCGATTGGTTTTGGGCTCAAATTGTTGGTTTCTGACGTCTTCAAAAAGTTGATAAGGTAGATTGATGAAATCCAAGATGGCCACCGAAACGTCGAAAACGTCGTGATTTAAAAAAGAATCGTCAGATAAATGCTAAAAATTAGTTTACGGGGGTTTTGTAGGTCGCTGATCATGAATCTGAAGTCGGATTTGCAAAATTCAAGGTGGCGGATCCAATATGGCCGACCGAAAACTGAAAAATTATCCGATCTTGATGAAACTGGGTACTCGGGGGTTTTCAGGGTCGCTGATTACAAATCTGACCTCGGATTTTGAAAATTCAAAATGGTGGATCCAAGATGGCCGACCGAAAAGTGAAAAATTATCCGATCTTGATGAGACTGGGTACTCGGGGGTTATTTTAGAATATTTTTTGAAAATTTGTGTACCATAATGGATCCGCCATCTTGAATTTTGCAAATCCCTCTTGCGATTCATGATCAGCGACCTCCAAAATACCCCGGAAAGAAATTTGGCGTAAATCGGTTGATTTTCGAAAAATATTCAAAAATATTCTAAAATTTGTCCACTATATTGGATCCGCCATTTTAAATTTTGAAAATCCGACTTGCGATTCATGATCAGCGACCTCCAGAATACCCGCGAAAGAAATTTGGCGTAAATCGGTTGATTTTCGAAAAATATCCAAAAATATTCTAAAATTTGTCCAGCATATTGGATCCGATGTCCTGAATTTTGCAAATGGTTTCCAGCCTCCATTTTGAGCCGCCATTATGAAATTTACAAAAGGCCAGAACTTTTTTGAAGGCGCATGACCAGACGAACATTTTGAGCCCTTAAACGTCTTGATTGGTTAGTTCAAATTTTGGGTACACTGATTATCCGGTTGACGTGAAACGTCCCATATATATATAAAATAATCTCATGCTATTTTCATTTAAATAACCTTATTCTTTACTTTTTTCTGCATCGATTCATACATACAGGGTCATCGAAAAGTATCGGACCCCCCTAATATCTTCAGTTAGAATGCACTTAGGAGAAAATGTCCAATAGCAAAGTTGTATGGTTTCAAGCGGGGAGTAAGATGACCTTGACTTTGATCTTGACCATGTCCTTCAAGGTCATTTCAAAGTCAATCTTATTTTTTTAAATAGAACCCCCTACATTTTATTGCATATTCTTATAGCTTATCTCGAGAGCTTTCCAAAACACTATAATAAAATTATTAAGCCTATTAGCATAATTGCTTGAAGCCGTACAATACTTTGCTATTGGACATTTTTTCAAAATGCATTCTTACTGAAAATATTAGGGGGATCCGATTAATGTATTTTCTTTAAATCAATTAATTGGTTTCATTATTCCGCGCACAAAAGTATTAAGGTTATGATTACTGAAATCTAAATAATATTTTACAAGATATTCTACATTTTGTGTCAAAAAATTGTTAACTTCAAACCTTTATAACTCAAAAAGTACTTAATAAAAAAATATTTTATTATAGTGTTTTGGAAAGCTCTCGAGATAAGCTATAAGAATATGCAATAAAATATAGGGGGTTCTATTTAAAAAAATAAGATTGACCTTGAAATGACCTTGAAGGACATGGTCAAGGTCAAAGTCAAGGTCATCATCTTACTCCCCGCTCGAAACCATACAACTTTGCTATTGGACATTTTCTCCTAAGTGCATTCTAACTAAAGATATTAGGGGGGTCCGATACTTTTCGATGACCCTGTATATACAGGGTGGCCAATTTATCTGAAGACATCGAAATATCTCGAGAACTATGCACAGAATCAAAAAAGTTGTCGGATGAAAGTTGTTCGACACGAAGGGGGGCACCCAGTGATAATTAAATTTACCCCCTCCCCCATCCCCTGGGGGTGGAGTGGGGGCAAAAACAATAAAACTTAAATAGGAACCCCCAGTTTTTATTGCAGATTTGGATTCTCCGGAAAAAAGTACACCAATTTGACCTAGGAGCTATTGCATTTTGTTCTCAGGTGGCGCTGTAATCGATAAAAATCCAAATTTATCTGAAGACATTGAAATACCTCGAGAACTATGCACAGAATCAAAAAAGTTGTCGGGTGAAAGTTGTTCGACACGAAGGGGGGCATCCAGTGATAATGAAATTTACCCCCTCTCCCATCCCCTGGGGGTGGAGTGGGGGCAAAAACAATAAAACTTAAATAGGAACCCCAGTTTTTATTGCAGATTTGGATTCTCCGGAAAAAAGTACACCAATTTGACCTAGGAGCTATTGCATTTTCTTCACAGGTGGCGCTGTAATCGATAAAAATCCAAATTTATCTGAAGACATTGAAATATCTCGAGAACTATGCACAGAATCAAAAAAGTTGTTTGACACGAAGGGGGGCATCCAGGGGGCAAATAGGGACAATTTGATCCCTTTATGAAAATTTAATATTAAAAATTCTAATATTAGAATTTTTAATATTAGAATTTAGTAATATCAATTGCGAAAATTGTTATTCTGAATATGAAATTTTAATAATGTCCATTCGAAAAATTAAGATTATGAATAATTGATATTCTTCATATTAAAAATCAAAACTGATTACATAAAAATTGTGCATACAATATGGAAGCAATTTTATAAATAAGTTTTCTACCTTCAATAAAATTACATTTTCGGTTTTAAATTTATTATTTAATAAACAAAAAGAGGACATCACGCATTCCATTAAAAAACGCGTCATGTCCCTTCACTCAGCTCATTCATTCTCTCTCTGTATGTTTTTTCCGAAATGAGAATAAATAAGCTGAGCATTGACGGTCAAACCAGCTTCTATTAAACAAAACGAAACTCTTACTTCATTTGGGGATTTCGTCGCCATCTACCGGACCCCGAGAGAACTCACGTGGTTTCATACATGTACATCGCTTGCATTTCGGCCATCACCGGCGCCGGTTCTGTTACATAACGCTAGAGGGCGACATAACTCGAAAATAAAGTAGCATATCATTTTATACATAAGTTGAGTCACACGTAACCAGTTTACCTACATTTTTCTCTACTTTCCTGAAGGGAAGTAAATGGATATCGCGACTTTCTAATCCCCATATTAAAATTTAGTATTCACGGGCTCTCAGTGTAAGACTGTTTTTGAAGTCCATTGTATTGGTAGTATCTCGGTCGGAGGTCACTTTGCTTTTAGAATAACAACTTTCCGTTTACGTGACTATTTTTTGTCTACCCTTCATTGCTTAAATTAAATTGACGATGCTGTTGCGTTGTATGCTGAGCGTTTTCCAGATAATGCTCGCTCGCGTTCTTTTTTTTACAAAGTTGTAAATGCCTTTCACTCTGATGGCAGCGTACAAATGAAAAAAAGGAAGCGAAGATTAACAGTTACAGGAGAAGCTAACGAAGTAGCTGTACTAGCAGCTATTCACCAAAATCCACATGTAAGCACACGACAATTACTTCGCGATTCCGACATTTCCAGAGACAGTATTCAAAGAATATTGCATCGTCATAAGTTTCACCCATATCACATTTCACTGCACCAGGAACTAGATGGCGATGATTTTCATAATCGCGTGGTGTTTTGTGAATGGGCATTTCAAAAAATGCAAACGAACCACAATTTCTTTGCTAATGTATTATTTTCAGATGAATCTACATTCACGAACCATGGTGGCGTCAATAGGCATAATATGCATTATTGGAGCGTAGAAAATCCCCATTGGTTACGACAAGTTAATCATCAACGTCCTTGGTCGGTGAACGTTTGGTGTGGAATCATAGGAAATAAACTCATTGGTCCTTACTTCATTGAAGGTAATTTGAATGGAACAAAATATAGAGATTTCCTAGAACAAGAAGTACCATTACTACTTGAGGATGTTGCTATGGACGTCCGACGGACAATGTGGTTTCAGCATGATGGTTGCCCAGCACATTTTTCAAGAGTAGCAAGGGAAATACTAGACCGTGATTACAATGGTAGGTGGATTGGTAGAGGTGGCCCCATTAATTGGCCTGCGAGGTCACCTGATCTAACATCTCTGGATTTCTTCCTATGGGGTTACCTAAAAGGTAAGGTTTATGAACAAGTACCAACGACTCGTGAAAACATGGGGAACGCATAAGAACTGCTTGCGCAGAAATTTCTGCAGATATGATTCTATCATGTATAAAGTCATTTGAAGAAAGAATAAATAAATGCATTGAAGTGGAAGGTCAACATTTCGAACACTTACTCAAGTAAGTGAACAGTGAGACAGTGAGAGGCAAGGGGACTCACGTAAAACAAGCACCCCAAAGGGAACAGAAAAATACTACGTCCACGTCGTTGTTCCTGGGTAACGCTAAATGTATTTTTTCCCGGCTTTGTTAGAATGACCATATTCCATATCCGCTACGCGGGCGAAAATTGTCAATATTGGAGAATCCAAATCTGCAATAAAAACTGGGGGTTCCTATTTAAGTTTTATTGTTTTTGCCCCCACTCCACCTCCAGGGGATGGGGGAGGGGGTAAATTTAATTATCACTGGATGCCCCCCTTCGTGTCGAACAACTTTTATCCGACAACTTTTTTGATTCTGTGCATAGTTCTCGAGATATTTCGATGTCTTCAGATAAATCGGCCACCCTGTATATATATTCTTTAAGCGACAAATTCCAGAATATTTCAACAAATTTGTGAATATTTTTCGAAAATCAACCGATTTACGCCAAATTTCTTTCCGGGGTATTTTGGAGGTCGCTGATCATGAATCGCAAGACGGATTTGCAAAATTCAAGATGGCGGATCCATTATGGTACACAAATTTTCAAAAAATATTCTAAAATAACCCCCGAGTACCCAGTTTCATCAAGATCGGATGATTTTTTACTTTTCGGTCGGCCATCTTGGATCCAACATTTTGAATTTTCAAAATCCGAGGTCAGATTTGTAATCAGCGACCCCGTAAACCCCCGAGTACCCAGTTTCATCAAGATAGGATAATTTTTCAGTTTTCGGTCGGCCATAGTGGATCCGCCACCTTGAATTTTGCAAATCCGACTTCAGAATCATGATCAGCGACCTACAAAACCCCCGTAAACTAATTTTAGCATTTATCTGACGATTCTTTTTTAAATCACGACGTTTTCGACGTTTCGGTGGCCATCTTGGATTTCATCAATCTACCTTATCAACTTTTTGAAGACGTCAGAAACCAAGAATTTGAGCCCGAAACCAATCGGATAGAACACCAATTTTCTTTCCCACAAGCTATTTGATTCGAATTCTCAATTTTTGTTTGGTTTCCAGCCTCCATTTTGAGCCGTCATGAAAATTTCCAAAAGGCCAGAACTTTTTTGAAGGCGCTTGACCAGACGAACATTTTGAGCCCTTAAAGGTCTTGATTGGTTATTTCAAATTTTGGGTACACTGATTATCTGGTTGACGTGAAATATATATATATATATACCCAAAATTTGAATTAACCAATCAAGACCTTTAAGGGCTCAAAATGGACAAAAAAAGGACAAAGGACAGGTTATTTCCCTCGCGTTAATGACGATTTGTCTATTTGCGGGTCGGCTCTCGGGTGGAGAGGTACAGGACAGAGACAGACAGTACAGTGACAGAACTAGGCAATACAACACAACACCCACCCAGAGCCAGTCCCCCCTACCCCAATATCGGTACCACCAGCAGATTCGGCGGTCTGTGCCTTAGCGAGTACGACGCGGGGCTTATCCCCTCTTTATCCGATATAAGACCCACGACGTACCGACCGCGGATAAGACGCTGACGGTACCGATAACTGCCGACGGGGGTCGGCAGCGGTCCCAAATTCGTACCTTCGCCCAGCAAAGTTCCCCGGTTATTCCACACTGGACATAAGCAGAGAAAATTGCAGGACGGGGATTCGAACTCGGGCCCTTCGCGAACTAAGACTGACGCCTTAGCCCGCACGACCATCACGCCGTGTATAAGGGCTCAAAATGTTCGTCTGGTCAAGCGCCTTCAAAAAAGTTCTGGCCTTTTGGATTATATATATATATAGTTCTGGCCTTTTGGAAATTTTATATTTATATATATGGACCAAGGAGGATTAGGGTTTTTGTCGGTAAACCTTGCCCTTAAAGTGTAAAGGAGTCCGACATACGGGGGGTTAACCAACATTATCAACTCGCTATGGTGCCCAATGCATTTCTCCCCTTCGTAAAAAGAAAAGCAAATAATAATGTCTTTATTGGACAACATTGTACACAGGGCGAGGCACAGCACTGAGACTGCTGTTTTACAGCCTCATCCGCATAGGTTCTCAATTAAATATAACCGTATACATTCAAAACTACACAACGTATACACCTTATCCGAATATAGGAAAATACTGTTTTAAGCCCCCACGTCGATAAGCGGTACTTGCTGCGAAATTGTACCGATACTTTACCGTGGGAGAATGGGTACATAATGGAGATGGATGCATGATTTCTGGATTTGTGTAAATATGTTCATGTGTAAATGTATATGCAAATATGCATACAAATATATTAATAAATTAAACAATATAAAAATTATTTTTACCTTTTTCGTCCTTTTTTCCATGAGTGACTTGGTACTGTTAAAGAAAAATTTCCTTCTTTACAATCCAGGTATTGTATTTTTGTCGTCGCCTAACCATTTGACAAGTAATTTATCGCCTCTTCGACGTATGACTTTCTTAATCAGATATACATCAGGATTTTTGTCTTCTGCAACTTATATTCATGAAAGCTACCAGATATATGCTTCCTTCGTCATCTTCTATTATATACGTTACATGATGCGTTTTTTGTATTTTAGCAATTTTAAAAATCTCAGTCGTCCAATTTGGTGTGCACCCTTTTTTGAATGATAGGTTTAAATTTACTAACGCAAACTTCATCACCCACTTTAAATTTTTGACGTATCGTTTCATTAATAGTTATTATATACATTTTCCAATATGTATTTTTCATTCTGCTAATTAACGGATAATGGCTTCATATTAATAGTTTGATGCTTACTATTATTGTAGTCATTAATCAAGTTAGGTAATATATTCATCCACTTATAATTACCGTGAAGGTTAAACTGAGGCCACATTTTATTCTTAAGCGTACGATTAGGTCGCGAAGCATGAAGTAATTTTAACAAGATCTAAACACGATGATAATGCAATGGTACAAAATGCAGAAGAAGGTTATAAAATTCAGATTAATAAAATAGAATGATTAGTACCATATGTGACGCTTATTGATGGAGAGAAGATACAGCTGCTACGTTTCATTGAAAAAGGTCCGAGCATATCTTTAAGTTTCCGTACATGAACTTTATAAATATGCATTACTACCGGTAACATCATCCCACGTGTGGTCGGTGAAAACAGCAACATAACTAGAAAAACCACGATATATTATTATTAGGTTCCAAACAGCACGAATAAATTAACAAGACACAAAATGCTAGTCTGTATGATCACTATAAATTAATAATGTAAAAATATTTTTGAATTCAAAATATTATCCGTACGAAAATTTAAACCTCGATATTGCGAATATTTAGTTTTCTTTATAATATGACATATATGTCAATTTTTAAGCCAGTTACTATAATAAAAATGTTAATGGTTAGGGGTCCAAAGGAAATGAAGCGGAACATATAGCCGCTCTTTCTAAATGGCCTACTCTCACGCCCACGGGTGCTTATCAAATCCGGTGGGCCCCGGACTCATAGAGACCAACGAGAGACGCATAACAACGTGGAGTAGGGCTAACCACTCTACTCCATGTAATTGCTGTTATAAGAAACGGCTTCGTGGCTCAGGCGGTAACGTACTAGAATACGACCGGGTAACAATTTTTCAAAATTATATTCTCGACAGCAGCTTGCAATATGTAAGATGAGCCATGTAGGTGAGTTTATATTCCCAAATATTGTATATCAGACGGGAATCGACTCATAGCCGCTGCTGTACTTAATGTAGGTTTCCGCAGTTTCCTGCATTCTCGAGAAATGTAAGTATGGTGCCATCTAAAGACGATCTGCAGCTCTCGCATATATGATTACACGCCTTTACAACAAGGGTCTCGCACAACCACTCTGAGAGCTTATGGGGTACCTGTGTGAAGACGCGCATATCATATACAGGGTGATCCTTTTGTCTATGCCGATCGGCTAATAGTGGATTCCTAAGTTGATTCTAAGTAATTTTTTCCTGTACCAAAATTTGATCTGAGGCTCAGAATTTAAGTCAAGAGGCATTGAAATTTAGAAAAAAAATTACCTTTTTTCAAGTTATTGCAATGAATGAGGGCTCTTTTTCAAGCTTTTTTTAGGCCCTATAATTCATTCCCGAGAACATTTGTCCTGCGGTGAATATTTCTGAAGTTAAGGCCTCAAAAATGGTAAAAAAGGCAAATTTTTACGGTTTTTCGCATGTAACTCATTTTGCAAAATAGCTAACGAAATGTCAAATCAAAAAAAGTTGTAGAGCTTGAAAAGGCAAAGAATTTGCCCCCTCATATATTCGGTTTTAATGAAAATTGATTCCGCGGGAACACTTTTAATGTCGTTGATTGACTAAAGACCCACATCGTCAGTACCAAAGCTTGAAAATGAGCCCTCATTCATTACAATAACTTAAATAGGAGCCGAGTTAGTGCAAAAAAGGAATTTTTTTTCTAAATTTCAATGGCTCTTCACTTAAATTCATACATATTGTTAATTGTACCAAAAAAATAGATACGTAACTCGCGGTCAAACTGTAAAACAGTGATTCGTCGCTGAGATTCGCCGTTCGGCTTCATGGCCGAAAAAAACGAGAAAAAAAATCAATACGCGCAGCTATAAACACTTTTGCTTATTAATTATAGATATAAAAATTCATTTCAATTTAAGGAATTATAATCAATAAATTGATAATATAAATCAATGGTAACCGATTTTTTATACGGTTAATAGTTTTGAATGTTAACTGAAATTACTATTGACTAAATATTTAAGAAACTCATCGTGTATTTATTACCATAGCCATGTAATGCTGTCAATTTTCCAGATATTAAATTAATTGATAATTATAAGTTACAACTGCGGTTTAGTGCTCTTCTTGAGGAATAATATTCTAAGTAGGATCTTTCCCGCTAAACAATATTCCGTTGCAGCAACATCTTCGAAACGTCGCATTATAGCCATGCGACCAAACTTGTTTCATTGCAAAAACATTTTTATAACGTCCTTGGAACCAGAAATGTGCACGCGATTAGCAAGTAATTGTTATTAACAAATAATTCATAACAATAATTTCTAAATGGCACGTACCACTTTTTGAGCTCCAATTTTTTCCTATTGCAATGTTAAATCTCCAACTTTAATAATCAATTTCATTCAGAGTTACACACGATTAGCACGTAATTGTTATTAATAAATTATTCATAAAAATCATTTCTAAACGGCACACAACCCCTTTTTGAGCTCCAATTTTTTCCTATTGCAAGATTAAATCACCAACTTTAATAATCAACTTCATTCATAGTTGCACGCGACTATAAAGTAAAGGTTATTAACAAATTGTTCATAAAATAAAATTTCTAAACGTCACAGAACAACTTTTTGAACTCCAATTTTTCCTATTGCAAGATTATAACATTGTACTGCTTTTTGACCATGTTGAGAGGTTTGATGAGTAATAGTTTATTCATTAAAAAAGAGAAACAAGTGACTTTACCAGTGCTGTCGTTGTATGCGTCATTCCACCCAAGGGGCTTCGCCACCTATCCCTTCGGTACCAGACAAACCGTGATACTGATGGTGGCGAACACTGAACGCGTTATGTGATGGCAATGGCGGTATATGTCACAAATCTTCATCATATTGATTTTTTTTCATGATCATATATTAAAAATTGAGAAGAAAACATGAGTTTGAAGTCGATAAATATTATTAATATAACTTGGGGTTAAATCTGAGTACTAATGTGGAAATTAAAAGTGTCGTCTAATTTAATTACTAAAAATTATTACTTACACAAAATAAATAAGTACTGATTCAATTGTCAATTTCAAATTCAATTCAATTTTTTCATCATTTGTTTTTGCAAATTCCATTTAGTAACATTTTATTAGTTGCGAATTAGTAAGTTGGATATATACTTTTCACTGAAAAAACAATCCACAGAACGTCCAGAAAGCGAAGCGAATCAAATTCAGTAATTCATATTATCATTAATTTTGTATAAATTTTAATTAATTAAAATTTTAATACTAACATCATGCTGGAAATAATGTGTATTTATTAGAAAAATCTCAACGTTCTGAAAAAATAGTAAAATCTGTAAAAATTCATTTTCCACCACCAGAAATGAAGATATCCTATTTATTTATTTATGTTTTTTTCGAAATGTTAAGGATTTTAGAGTAAAATTATGCGTATGATTTTTTTGTGCGAATAATGTTGGTCAGTCTGCAAAACAGCATTGTCGCCGTGGCTCGCCATTTGTATTAAAGTGAATGTATTGTACCACTCTTTGATGTCAATAAAGTCAAAATAATAATAATAATAATAATACTGGGTTCCAGTCCCCATGTAGACATTTTTCTGCGCGTTGAATTGAACTCGATACCGACACTGCAAAAACCTACCTCATGGTTTGGGGCGTGGTTGCAGTGACATTTCACGCTGATCTGGTAGAGATTTGAGCAAAACTATCTCACTTTTCTTACAGATTGAGCGACATAAGAAACCAATGTTGTTGTTAAAGTTATTATTAAAATAATAATAATAACAATAACAACAACAATAACAAAAAAAATGTAGAGTAAGGGGCCCAGAGGGAATGATGCGTAACACAATGCGGCTATGCAAAAAGCTGCATTTTAGCCTATCTTCCCAAATGGCCTACTCCCACCTCCACATGTGCTTATTAAAGCCGGTGGGCCCTGGACTCTTAGCAACCTTGCCAGGGATTGGATATCCAACCCCAGTGAATGGCGAGGTAAGAGACAAACGAGAGAGGCATAACAACGGGGAGTAGGGCTAACCACCCTACTCCCTGTATTTGCGGTTACAAGAATACAACTCGCAGGGCTCCTGACCTAGCTGCTTTGGATGCAGCCCAGTCCCGAGGTGGAGGAGCCGAAACGGGTGTCCCGGGACAACGACCCACGAATGCCCACGGACGATTTCAGTGGACGGAGGATCTCAGGCAAGATCTAATGCGCTGCTACGAGGAGAGCTGTCCGCAACAGAGAGGCTACATGGCGCGAATGCATAGTCGGTTTGCAGTAATGCATCCCGAACTGGCAGATCGCTTTTCTCAACAACAACTGAGAGATTATGTGGCCTATCTGAGGCGGACGGGTTTCGTTGTTCCCAGCTGTCAACCGGTACCGGATGAGCGGGCAATAACAACTGAGCCCGTACGCGGTGCTGGGAGAGATGCTCCACATTACGAAAGCACGACACTCGTGTTTAGGTAAAATTTGACAACGAAAACTTTGCCTAAACAACGAGAAATAGACAGAGCAAATAGCCTGTCTTCTGTCTACTTCTGGATGCTCTTCCAGATGACTGCGACCTGTGGCAAGTCAATTGTGACGTTTACGAGGCTGCGAGTGATCTGATGACTCCGCGAAATCTGACACAGATATCGGGAAGTCGGCAGATTACAAAACGCATGTCTCAATTGAACCGCAAGATTCGACTGACACGGAAACTCGCATCCCGAATTCAGTGTGTGATCGACTATTTAAGATCTGGCCGTTCATTTACGGCTAAAGTCAAGAAGTTCGCGCAACAACTGCGAATGTACTGTCACACACTGAACAAGCTAAAGTTGCTCAGCATCAAGCAACGTTTGGCGGATAAAATTCGGGTTTTGGTGGATGCCAAAATGAGGCTGCAAAACATTTTGGTCGAATCCGTCCAACCTCTTCAAACATCGTATCGCAGCCTCCTGTGAGTTTCCGTCGATAGCCTCAGTTGAGGAATTCTGGAGGAGTATCTACGAGAAAACATCCAGGTTTAATGCAAACATTCTGGGTATCGAAATCTTTACCGAGTTGTGTGACGAACTCACACAACAAAGTGAAGATTGTCCACCCGTCAGTACATTAGAGGTGAATAATGCCATCAAAAGAGCGAGGAATTTATCGTCGTCGGGCTGGGATGGAATTAACAACTATTAGTGGAAGAATTTCACTTCTGTCCATCAACACCTAGCCCGAATATTCACCTCTTACATAAATGGAGACCAACCCATTCCGCACTGGCTGGTGGAGGGCCACAAAACACTAATCCCAAAGTCGGGAGACTTGTCTGATTCGAGAAACCATAGACCAATCACGTGCCTCAATACGATATACAAATGGTTCACTAACATCTTGAACGAACGTATTGAGAAAGCCGTGAGACCACGGATTAAAGAACAACGAGGCTGCAAAATGGGTGTTTCCGGCTGCAAGGACAACTTGCTTATCGACAGGTGTGTTTGTCAGGACTCAGTCCAGTACAAGCGTAACCTGTCGATAGCCTGTCTGGATTACGTGAAGGCGTATGACTCAACATCGCACACGCTTTTAAGCTTGTTGCTCAAACGCCTCCATGTCCATCCAAACATATTGAGAATTGTAGAAGATCTGATGCCTCTTTGGAAAACACGCTTTGTCATGACATCGTGCAAGCGTCGAACCATGTCTAGACTGGTTCAATTCCAAAGAGGTGTCTATCAGGGAGATTCTCAGAGTCTTCTGCTCTTCTGCATCTCACTATTGCCTCTATCCGTTGCTCTCCGGAAATCTCAAGGGTACATGTGTGGAGCGCCTGGTAAACGTGTACATAAGATCACCCATCTTTTCTATATGGATGATCTTAAATTATACGCATCAGGCGAGGATCAATTACATCGATCTCTGAACATCGCCCTCACATACTCGAGAGATATCGGCATGGAATTCGGATTGGACAAGTGTGTAGTCGTTCATTTGCACAAAGGAAGGTCAGGCTCCAATAACAACGATATGGAGCTCGTCAACAGAAATGTCATCCGCCACCTTAGCGCCGAAGAAGCCTACAGATACCTGGGCGTACCTCAAAGGCATGTCCAGGATGTGCAGGCTGCTAAAACCACCATCATTAAGAAATACCGGCGAATTCTCCGTCAGATCTGGTCATCAGAATTAACCGGGAGAAATAAGGTGGCAGCCACGAATATGCTGGCCGTATCACCAGTGCTCTATTCATTTGGAGCACTGAAGTGGAACGTTGATGAGCTAAGGGGTCTTGACCGAAGCTCACGGAAGATAATTTGTATGCAACGTAGTTTGCATCCAAGATCGACCGTGGAACAACTGTATTTGCCAAGAAATATTGGAGGTCGTGGCCTTTTGAGCCTGGAGTGTATGCATGACCGATTGGTCCTCGAGACGGCTTGCGACGTCATTAATCGAATGGAGGATCCCCTGATGATGCTAGTTCATCAGCATGAAATTCAGGGGAAGAGGGCGGTTTTGTACAACGTGGCGGAACGAGCGGATTCTTTCGAAATGTCCAAGAACTTGGCTTGTCGGCAGAGATGATCTTCCCGTTCTTTAGATCAGCCGGCTTGAAATCCGAGACCGAGGGTTTTATCTTCGCATGCCAGGAAGGGGTTATCAATACCTTAGCGTATCGCCAGAACGTCTTACACCAGGCGGTACAGAGAACTTTTTTTAGATCGTGTAGATGTCATGCTGAGACATTAATGCATCTTTTGGCAGCATGCTTAAGATATGCAGTTTCAGCATTCATCGAACGTCACAATGCGGCTCTACGAGTGCATTATTACCATCTCCGCAGCACTTATTGTATTGGTGCAACTCCAGTTTTGCCGTGCGTCCCCACTGATATTGAATCCGTAGTCGGAATCCGAGTCGTGCCGAATATACTGGAATTACTCATTCCCGACGACCAGGCAAATATCAGCCAATACGCCTGACATCGTCCTTGTTGACTTCGATGACAAATCCATCTTCGTCATCGAGTTCTCTGCACCAGCAGAGACAAATATAGTCAGCAAAGAGGACGAAAAACGGATGAAATATCAGGAACTCCTGTTTGAAATGCGCAAGCTGCATCGATGAATCAAAACAAAGCTCGTCGTGCTGATAATTGGAGTGCTAGGACGAATGAGACTAACTTTCCTAGAAAACATCAAAAGCATTCGGGCCTGCCGAGAACATGCAAATTCCATCGCAGGCCGAATGCAGAAAGCAGTGCTGCTGGGATCTCTCCGTCTACTGAGGTCACACGAGATCCTGTAACCACTTACCCAATGGTAGAGGGAGTGGTTACAGTTGCAAAAGAAATGGCCCGGTGCAGTTTGCAGCGGAGGAGATGGATATCGGAGCCACTTTTCTGCTGCAGACTGCACACGTGGATTATGGAGGGCCAAGGAGGGTAGGGTTTTAGTTGGTAAACCTTGCCGTCAGCATCCAAGGTGAGGGAGTCCGACACACGGGGGGTTAAATAACATCTTTAACCCCCTATGGTGCCTAACGCATTTCCCCCTCCTTCAAAAAAAAATGTAGAGTAAAAGTGAATTGAAAAATAACATGAGAAAAACACTAAAGAAATTGGTACTCCGGAAGTAATGGAGCTGGTTTAAAACAAGGTGGCATCTAGTAAGATACTAAAACATATAAAAAAATGGAGAAAATCCGAAATATTTTGTGTCTAATACTGGAAAATTTATCATAATTTGCCTAAATTGCGCATTGTTATAGCAGACAACAAAATTTGCAAACGAATTATTAATATTTTTATTTTTACTGATTGTATTTCGATTCAATTTTTTTTAAAACCTCGTTTTATTTAGTCTTAAATTTGTTATTCTATATTTATCGAATTATGCTCGAAATCCCGATAAAACCACTTGGTGATTATTTAAAAAACTAAACCAAATCTTAGAGTTTTTTCAAAAAGAAAAAAGATTCATTACGACTCTGTATAAATCCGTGATTTCTAATTTTAAATCGTTTTTAAAGTACTTTTTAAAAGCTGTCATTTGATCAAAACTTATCCGATTATTAAATCCGATCCCTTAATTTCAAATCTTTAAGTTTTATTTTCCCTTTAAAAAATTTACAAAATATTTTCCAGGATTTCGAAACATATGAAACTATACTTCCTATATATATACCTAACCTGTATTATTATCATTTTTTTATTCACTATTAATTCGAATTACAAGTTTTTATTTTCCTTTCGAAATCGAAAGCCTGTGGCAGGTTAGACATTCGAATCCGATCGATATTTTTGACAGTCTCTTTCGAACGCCACGCTGCTTCGCCAGTGAACAAATGCGCGGTTTGTTGACAATATGCATTTTCTTCGTAGTTATTCTCGACATTCACCTACACTGCTACTATTGCGATACTAGCTTTTTTCCCATTGGTTGATTTCAATGCTGAATAACTTGAAAACGGTAGTTTGAAAACATTTTCGGATAAGGAACTTTCCTTGTAGCATTTTAGAGAGAGAGAGAGAGAGAGGGGGAGAGAGAGAGAGAGAGAGAGAGAGAGAGAGAGAGAGAGAGAGAGAGAGAGAGAGAGAGAGAGAGATTTATTCATTTACACCCTGGGGCTGACCCAAAGGGTAGATATACAAAAGAAAATACATTGTGACTTATATACTAAAAATTAAAACTAAAAACTAAAACCGAATACCTTAGTAAGTTGTGTAAATATTTAAACTGCATTAATGACAAATAGCTAAATTCTCTCTCAGTGTGCGTAATATGTATATATTTGAATGTTTTACAATCTAGCGCGTGGTGTAAGCGTTGTCGCGGATATGTCATTGGAATACAGATAAGTGTATAATTTATTTCTAAAAATCGCTAGTGAAGTAGCAGAGGTTATCACATACGGCAAATTATTCCAAAAATACGCTGCAGAAACCGAAAACGAGTTTTTAAGTGCCATCGTCCGACATAGTGGAACAACGAATGTCTCTCGAGATGTGCAACGAGCCGATCGACGTAATTCGGGCATGTCAGATATATATGTAAATCGGTCTAAAATGTATTGTGGAGCTAATCCATGAACCACCTTATAGATAAATATTCCTAAGAAATAATTACTGCCAGTACTGTTAGTCTGCTTCTAACAGTTAGCCAGTTTAACTTTAGCCGGTATGGTGATATGTGTTCTGATCTGCGCAAATCGAATATAAACCGAATGCTGTTATTTATAGCTCGTTGCAATATAACATTTAACTCATCTGTTAGATCATTATAAATTAAGCATCCATAATCAATATATGGGAGTATGAGCATTTGAACAAGTTGAGTTCGAAGCTTGCATGATAAACTCTTTTTATGAAATTTAATACTATAAAGGATAGAGTTGATTTTATTAATCGTTTTTGTAATATGAAGTCTCCAATCCATCGATGGTGTCAACCAAACACCAAGATTTTTTAGTGATTTGACAAATTGAATTGGCTGTCCATCAATTAAGACACTATTACCAAGCAGAGAGGTATCGATAGCGCTGATATAGGCAAGACTACCAAGTATCATGGCCTTTGTTTTTGACGCGTTCAGTGTTAAACCATTAACTTTTGCCCAGTCAGCAATGGCCTGGCAGTCACTTGCTATATTGAATAGACCAGATGAAAGTTCAGATACAGGACATTGAACATATATTTGCGTGTCATCTGCAAATAGCATATATTTTGAATAGTTAAGCATTCGCTGTAGATCGTTGATAAATATCGAAAAAAGTAAAGGCCCTAAGACGGATCCTTGTGGCACTCCACTGCTGACTGATAGCCAGTCAGAGAGGGAACCATCTTCTCTTAATACAGCTTGAGTTCTATCAATTAAGTAACTATGAAACCACTTCAATACATCGCTAGAACAGCCTATATCTCTCAATTTCTGTATCAGCAAGTTATGAGGGACAGTGTCAAAAGCCTTGCTAAAATCAAAAAGAACAAGAATTATAACCATGCGCTTATCAATACCCTCTCGAATGTCATCGAGTACATTCAAGAGGGCAGTCTGAGTGCTATGGTGTTGACGGTATCCTGACTGATGGGTATCTAATAGCTTGTTGGAATTCAGATAAGTGATAAGCTGATCATAAACTAATCTTTCCAGGTATTTAGACGACTCGCAAAGATTTGCAATCGGTCTGGTATCAGCTGGACATGACGGAACTTTAACCTTCGAGAGAGGTACTATGATTGATTGTTTCCAGCTAGATGGAAAAGTGCTGGAATTTAGAGAAAGATTAAATATCTTACAAAGAGCTTGGGTGACAGTTTCTCCGCCTAATAAATAGTGTGATGTGCTAAGTTTGTCTATGCCCATAGCCCGAGTATTTGCTTGTCCCATTACCCTGTTAACATCATTGGTTGTAACAGCATTGAATCGAAAAGATTGATTAGAGCTTATATCTCTTGAAGAAAAAAGTAGCATAGAATCCAAGGCAATAAGCGTGCATGACAAGTGAGCGTTTGATATGGAAGCATAATAGCCATTCAACTCATGTGCAGAGAAGTATTTGAGAGGTGTCGATTTTTTAGCAGAAGAGACAATTCCAAGACTCTTCAGTTGGCTCCAAGTCTGATTCGGGCTAGTTGCACTATTTAATCTGCGCACGAAATACTCGTTTTTGGCTATAGATAATCGGTAAGTGAGATTAGCTCGAAGAACGCGAAATTCTTTTAAGTAAACTTGCGAGTTAGTTTGCTTATAAAGTTTGTATAATTTATCGCGCTTTTTGATATCTGACCGGTATTCGGCACTTACCCATGGTTTTTTTTTATTCGATAAGGTTACATGTCTGTACGGTGCTGTGTAATCTAAAGCTGTAGTAACTGCGGATGTGAGTTGTAGCGCTGCCGAGTTTACATTTTCAGAAAACGAACAAGAATTGATATTTGAAGTAAGATGAGTATTAAATAATGAACGGTTAAAATTACGCATATCGCGAGTAACTACAGTTTTATGATAGATCTCAGGTTTCAAAAATTTGAAGTTTATCTCAATTAAATCATGCCCCGCAATGAACGGCGAATTAGATTTCGTGTACAATGTTACGTTGGTTTTGAATTTAGAGATGAACAAATCAATCCAGGTATCAGAAGTTTCTGTATGATGCGTCGGTTCGGATGGTATCAGATATAAAGAATGAAGAAACAGCTGCGTATTAATATATTCAGATTCGGTGGATACTGAGCACATGTTGCAATTAAAATCGCCCGTAACTATAATGTGATTATAAATTGGTAAATATGTTCCTAGCGAGCGGAAAAAGTCAGATGGAAAGGCTGCTTTAGGTCGACGATAAACAACTGCTACAAGTAGTGTTTCGGTGGAAAAAGAAACTTCGCAAATTAGATATTCTGGTTTATTACAAAAAATTCCTGGAGAAGACACTAAAATACGGGATTTATAACCGGAATGCACATATAACGCAACACCACCACCAGGCTTACCCAATATATCATTTCTAAAGATTTCGTAGTTATCTATGGAAATTGTAGAATCTGGAATTTGTGGCATTAAAAAAGTTTCGGTAATAGCAAAAATGTGAAAATTGTGGCTTAGGATGTGAGTAGAAATTAAGTCAAAATGAGTCGGAAGTCGATTGGCATTTACATGGCCTATTTTTATTTCATTAAAAGTGGATGAAGATACATGCGGACTGCGCAGATTGGATATCCGAGTTTGGGGACAGAGTCAGGAGGAGAGCGGTACGGAACTAAGCCGCTGCTGAATTTGTAAAAGTTTTTCTTCAGAAGTAATATGAATCTTATCAGTGGCTTTAGAAATTCGCACATATACTGCACCATTATCAATGATAGGATTGGGCAAACCGTTCTCGCTAGTTAATTTGCGCGCTTTTTTATAAAGTGTATAGATTGCTGGAGCGAGCATTTCGCGTATGGAAATTACGAGTTGCGAAGAGGAATCAAAGACGTTTGAGACACGAAAATCTTTCATTTCACGACGCCTTCGAAGAACGATGTTTCTCGCCGTGGGTCCATCGAAGGCTGCTATAAGTAATCTTGTTGAAATTTCGGGATTTGAAGAAGCGATGGCTGATGTTGAAGCAGGCATAGTGCGAGGTCGAGTATTACGCTGTACTTCACGAATCTGCAGAATACTTGGTTTTAGTTCATCTAAATCCATCGCATGAAGTATTTTTCCAATTACTTCTCTGTCGGATAGTTCAGTAGAAGACGGAATGTTGGTTATTATGACTTCTGGTGACACAGATGTTTCCTGTCTATTTATTTGCAAATCATTTAATTGCGTTCTCATTGATGCATTTTCACTACGCAGTGCAGATAGTTCTGCTGTGGTCTCCTCAGAAAGTACTGCAGGTTTTGAGGCTATATCGTCAAAACGCTGTTCCATACGTTGCTCAAATGAAATACATCTCTCTTCCAGAGAACGAATTCGAGTGTCTTGAGAATCCATCCGTGCAATCAGATCAGGAATTTGGTCGAGTTTAACGTCGATTTTGTCTAGACGACTATTTAAATTATCGAGTTGATCTAGCTTATTTAACTTTTCTAAAATCATCGCCAGCGTAGGATCAGTATCTGATGTTGTACGGATTAAAGAGGATGCATTATTCTGTGGTTCACCTTGAGAGCCTAAATCAAGTAAATTCGTCGATGGTGGTAAGGCATCGCACCGTAAGTTTAGTGAAGAAGCAGTTTCAACATCATTGGTTTCGAACGTATCCATGGTTGACGCTGGTATTTCGGTTGCAGAGTCAAATTTCGGACGGCAGTGTTCACAAATGCGCATTGATTTACCGTATGATTTGACATTAAAAAAGTGAACGCATTTTGGGTGATACGGCTTATCGCAGCTTTCACAAAAAACAGGACGTTTTACTTCCTTGTTTGGGCGTAAACAAGGACCCTGACAAATATATACTGACATTCTTTTCATGCAGATGTGTTTTTAAACGGAATTTTATCGTGAAAATGTATTATATCTGTATAACAATACACCATAGGTAGAAATCTACTGTATAGTTATCATAGATAAGGTGTTTTAATTTTTTTAAAATTAAATGAAATGGATAAGCAACATATGTGTTACCATATTATTATTAACTCTCAGCACGTAGAGAATTGCATGTAAAGCCTCGTGAACCGTACGCGTCTCGATGTTGCGCAGGTAGCGAGTAGTGGTACTTAATCTATGTAAGTCGTTCACTGTAGACGTGTCTCGTACACTAGTATCAGGTTTATATCGATGATATATGAAAAATTGCGTTCGGTGGGGCACGTGAACCGTACGCGTCTCTGCGGTGCGCAGCCTATGAGCGGTGCTATATGCAAGTGTGAGATTTAACACTAATGCAAAATACACTGATTACCGAAAAGACAACTCCGATAATAGCGCAATACATAGCAAAAACCGCATGAAATGAACGAAACTCGAATTTCGTTTCAATGCCAATAAATATGCTTCGTAGTTACCAAGAGTTTTAATTGTAGACTCGCACAGATGAAAGTATGAAACACCTGCAGAGTTCTTCTTTTTTCCAAAATGACAGGTGTCAGAGGAAATTCTCCAGCAGATGATTGGGCGTAACGTAGCGTGACGTCACTGGACACGTGATGTAGTTGCGTGAACTGTTGTAAATGATGGCAACTGGAAACTCCGAATTTGCGATTTGAAGTCTTACTCTTTTCTCTGTTAAATGACTCGGAATCAAAAAGCTCGAACAATAGTCGTCGTCCGAGTCAAACAGAGAACCACTGTGCAAAAAATAGAACTCCCACGAAGGAAATTCAAGTGATAATTCTAAGAAAGTGTACTGAGATCTAGAAAACGTGACCAACGTACTCACCGGCCACAGAGAGAGGGGAGAGAGAGAGAGAGAGGAGAGAGGAGAGAGAGTGAGAGAGAGAGAGAGGTGAGAGGAGAGAGAGAGAGAGAGAGAGAGAGAGAGAGAGAGAGGAGAGAGAGAGAGAGAGAGAGAGAGAGAGAGAGAGAGAGAGAGAGAGAGAGAGAGAGAGAGAGAGAGAGAGAGAGAGAGAGAGAGAGAGAGAGAGAGAGAGAGAGAGAGAGAGAGAGAGAGAGAGAGAGGAGAGAGAGAGAGAGAGAGAGAGAGAGAGTGAGAGAGAGAGAGAGAGAGAGAGAGAGAGAGAGAGAGAGAGAGAGAGAGAGAGAGAGAGAGAGAGAGAGAGAGAGAGAGAGAGAATAGAGAGAGAGTGAGTGAGAGAGAGAGAGAGAGAGTGAGAGAGAGAGAGAGAGAGAAGAGAGAGAGAGAGAGTGAGAGAGAGAGAGAGAGAGAGAGAGAGAGAGAGAGAGAGAGAGAGAGAGAGAGAGAGAGAGAGAGAGAGAGAGAGAGAGAGAGAGAGAGAGAGAGGAGAGAGAGAGAGAGAGAGAGAGAGAGAGAGAGAGAGAGAGAGAGAGGAGAGAGAGAGAGAGAGAGAGAGAGAGAGAGGAGAGAGAGAGAGAGAGAGAGAGAGAGAGAGAGAGAGAGAGAGAGAGAGAGAGAGAGAGAGAGAGAGAGAGAGAGAGAGAGAGAGAGAGAGAGAGAGAGAGAGAGAGAGAGAGAGAGAGAGAGAGAGAGAGAGAGAGAGAGAGAGAGAGAGAGAGGAGAGAGAAGAGAGAGAGAGAGAGAGAGAGAGAGAGAGAGAGAGAGGAGAGAGAAGAGAGAGAGAGAGAGAGAGAGAGAGAGAGAGGAGAGAGAGAGAGAGAGAGAGAGAGAGAGAGAGAGAGAGAGAGAGAGAGAGAGAGAGAGAGAGAGGAGAGAGAGAGAGAGAGAGAGAGAGAGAGAGAGAGAGAGAGAGAGAGAGAGAGAGAGAGAGGAGAGAGAGAGAGAGAGAGAGAGAGAGAGAGAGAGAGAGAGAGAGAGAGAGAGAGAGAGAGAGAGAGAGAGAGAGAGAGAGAGAGAGAGAGGGGGATCTTTGTTACCGCCAGCTTGGTGCGTATACCGGGCTCCTAGGAGATTCCAGGAGGTATCTAGATCATTGCGAGCCATCCGAAGTGATAAGCAACCGGACATACTGCGACGTGGACGAGTCACGAGCTCAAGGTCATCAAAAGTCATTCGAAGTGATAGGCAACCGGACATCCGACGTCGTTACGGTCCTGTACGACTTACAAGACTAGTCACCAGACCAAGGCCATCAGAGTTCAAAGGCCCTTCAGACTGTCTGTTCCTGACCCACCGGCTCGGTGTGCAAAATAATTTTAGTGCGGTGCGAGTTATTTTTTTTATTATATTTATGGACGTAAGTGTCCCTAAAAAGCATCCGGTTTCGCAGTAGATAACTTCCGGTACGATACGTACCAGTGTTCGAGAACGTGCTGAAAAACGACAAGTTACCGATCACGAGCTTACCCGAAGCCAATTGTGAGTGGACCCGAAGATCAATTTTGTGCCACAGCGTCGTCTAGAATCAGTAGTCTCTGTAAAATCTTTTTCATGGAAACTGACACCTATCTCTATAAAATCTATTCATTCCGACGTGTATCGAACTGGCGCTTCTCCTGAAGATCCGCGATTAATAATAGATTTTTATAAGTATCGCGTAGCACCACAAATGTTAAAAGACCATCTCGGTCCTGTCGTTCCAAAACCGTGTTGCGCTCATAATAAAACAGTATTTATCTATACTGATACAGCGGATAAAATAGAAAAATACCGCAATTCGAAAAATGTCAAGCGTCGCCTCAGATCCGAACGGGCAGCTCAATTTCATAAGTTAATGCCAAAATAAAGTTAAAATTATTCTGTTATTCTTTAATAATTAGACCATTTTATTCAGAACCCCGAGTTGAGAACAGCGTAACTTTCAAGCGTCTTTCGTGCTTGTTTTCCTTCCGCATCGCTTCAAATTATTTCGTTTCCACGACATCGATTTGATTTTCTCAGCTGATCAGAAGGCTCTACGTTAGCACTACGCATATGTTACTTTAAAGTTACCATGGTAGAAATAATTATTATTTTTTAAAAACACGAAACCTATAGTGGTAAGACGCACAAGGGATACCATATCTATATTGGTAACTAAGCCGAACATATTGATAACCCGAATAACCACATATCCTTCTGTAACCTATCCCTTCCTTATTCCTCAATTTAATTCTTCGCAATTTGCTAACCTTGATTATTACCCACCTATGATGCCAGACACCTGCCTCGTTCTTCTTTGTCCGCTTACTATATAATCGAGCATCGGAATCAATAGTCCTAATGCATCATTTTAGCTTTATCCCTTCGCGGCAATGACAATCGTTTTAGAAAATCTTTCCGCGACCTCAATTAATAATTTTCAATTTATAACCCAAATTTTAGAGAATACATTTGTAGATAAATCTTTTTCTAAATTCCATTTTCGCGTTCAACTGAATAACGAATCTATAAAATCTTTTGCTGAACACCTACAAAAACTAAATAATGAAAAGTACTTAGATTCCACCTCAGAAATAATAAATTTAATTTCAGCTTACCAATTTATTTCAAAGTTGTACAATAAAGTCTTTGTATAATTCAAAAAGCTAAATGAGTTAATCCAGTGAGGAATGAATTAACCACATTTCATACACTTATCGTGAGCCTTAGGGCTTCTAATACCCGTAAAAAATAACTGTTCTTGCTAAACCTAACAATTCAAATTGTTAACACAACAACTGAATTGGATACAGTTATAGCAAATCTTCAATAAGATTGTTTATTAGGTCTGAATTATCTTCTAAAATCTGATCTAAATTAATAAATTAAAACTTTAATTTGTAACGAGACTAGGGCCGCAGTAAAAATACAACATGTAATATTAGAAAGGAGTTTATTGAATTAAGTATGTTTTACTTACAGGTTGAAAATCCCTAATGGGTACTCTTAACTACTCTATATTATAACTAGCGATTTGTTCGTGCGCACAACACTAACTATCTTCTAGGGCCGCGTTACGCAGAACGCATCGCCCCCCACTCTTTCTGTGTGTGTGCGTGTGCGTGCGTGCGTGCGTGCGTGCGTGCGTGCGCGCGTGTGTGTGTGTGTGTGCGCGTCCAGTCTATTAAGTCTGTTTCTATTTCTTTCTGTTCTGTCTTGTCCAGTTTTATTTTAAAAATGCCTATGTCTTCTTCTGCTTTGTGTTGTGCATTTCTTTTTGTGTATTTGTATTTGTGAAAATTTCTTTTATTTCTTCGTCGTTTTTGTTTGTCTTTTGTTCGTCTTCTCCAATGTCTATGTTTATAAGTTTAAAGTATGGTTCCGTGTTCTATAATTGTCTTTGTCTGGTATCCTTTTGGTTTTGTTCTTTTTTGGTTGGTGTTTGTGTTTTATATTTGTTAAAGTGTACGCAGTTTTCCGGATGTCCTTGGTGTAGTTTGTTTAGTTGATCTGGTGTTAGTTTTTTGTGTGTTGTTGTTATTTTCTGTGTAAATTGTAGTTGTGTTGACTTTTTTTTGTATCTGTGTTTCTTTTGTATTTTGTTGATATACAGGGTGTTTCTTAAAGTTGAAACTTTCAAATATCTCGAAAAGTACGCACTCTACGAAAAAATGTTAAGAATGAAAATTTAATGGGTATCTAAAGATTAAAAAAAATAATAAAATCTAAGCTGTACATACAGTGATATTAAAATCCCCCCCCCCCCCCCACCACCACCCCCAGGGGTGTAAGTTCGAAATCTTAAATGGGAACCCCTATTTTTTGCATATTCAGATTCTTTGAATAAAAGTGCGTATGATTTGTCTAAAACATTTTTCTCGTTTCGCGATAGATGGTGCTGTAATCGACGAAATTCAATTTTTCTTCATCTTATTGTTACTGAGAATGAACACTTACGATTCTGCAAAACATTAACAATAAAAATACACCATTTCCACTATGACATGACTGACCACATTGCTTCAGAAGCGTTTAAGGAGTACAATAAAAACTCGTACATAAAAAAAACATACATCGCGATGAACATAGAACCTTCTTCTTTTTGAAATCGGTTAAAAGTAAGGGCAATGGAGCTTAGGATCTCTTTGGTAATTATTATTTTGAAAAACATGTCAAATCGCACGTACGTTTTTAAAAAGTAATTATTATGTACGACGCTGAAATGTGCAGGTTATTGCAGGAGATTCGAGCGCGAATCTAAACAAACACGGGTTTATTTACGTTCGTGTTTGGATCTCCTGCTGGCGAATATTCTGTCAGTTTCAACGTCATTATTAAGTAATACGTTTACGTTAACAGTGTTTCCTGAATATTTCTACATTTTAGCTCTGGTATTATTGTGTTAGATCTCTCATTTAGTTAGATCAAAGATTATTCCGAATACTACTTTACTATGGAGTATCTAACTGTACAAGAAAAAATTGAAATTGTTCTGGTGTATGGGGAAGCTCAAAGAAATCTTGATGATGCTGTCAATCTGTACGCTCAGCGTTATCCAAATAAAACTGTGTCACGTGCTTCAGTTTATCGTACTATTAGAAAATTTACTACGGACGAAAGTGTTCAACCTAAGAAAAAGACCCGTACAAGAACAGTCACTGGAGAAAATAGTGAAATTGCTGTATTAGCTGCAGTGGCTATGTATCCCATTTAAGATTTCGAACTTACCCCCACTACCGCCCCCAGGGTCGGTGTGGGAGGTAATTTTAATATCACTGTATGTACACCTTAGACCCATTAAATTTTTATTCTTAACATTTTTTCGTAGAGTGCCTACTTTTCGAGATATTCGACAGTTTCAACTTAAAAGAAACACCCTGTAATTGTTTTTGTGTTTGATTTTTTGGTGTGTTTGTTTTTCTGGCGTGTTTTATGTATAATGTGGCGTTTGATGGTCCTCTTGGCGTGGGCAGTAGGCCTGGTCTTCCCAACTTCGGATACAGGTTCGCGTTGGGTGGTATTGTTGGGGTTGGTAATAATTCTCTTTTCTCTGTGTTTCCATTTTTATCTTGTAATGAAAGTTATTTATGTTAGGTATGGTTTGAGGTCTTTTATTGCCCATTTCCCTATGTTTTTCCCCGTTTCTATTTTTAGTATGTATGTTTTTGGTGATAGTTTTTGTTTTATTATGTATGGTCCTGAGTATGGTTTGTTTAATTTAGCTGACGTGTAGTTTGCTGCTGATGATAGTGTATAGTTTCTTTCTTTAATACTTTGTCTCCTATATTGAGTTGTATTTCTCTGTGTCGTAAATTGTAGTTGTTTGTTTTGTGCTTGTTATATGTTTTTATGTATTTCATGTCTGTATGAATTTATTATTTTTAATCTATCTATCCAGTCTTGTGGTGCGTTAGGTATTATTCGTGTGGTTTTTTCTATTTGGTTTCTTGTTGAGCGTATTGGTTGTAATTCGCTTCCTAAGTTTAGGAATGCTGGTGTGTATTGTGTTGATGTGTGATAAGATGTATTTAGTGCGAATTGGTAGTCGTGTATGTATATGTCCCATTCTCTGTGATTTTGTTCTAGATATGCTTGTATCATTATTTTTATTGTTCGGTTTGTTCTTTCTGTTGGGTTTGCTTGTGGGTGATAGAGTGGTGTTGTATCGTGTTTTATTCCTAGTTGTTGTGTTAGGTTTTTTATGATTTTGTTAATGTATGGTTTTCCGTTGTCTGATAGTATTGTTTTGGGTGTGCCCCATCTCATTATTATGTGTGTTAATAACGTATCTTTTATTGTTTGTGCATTAGCTTTTTTTATTGGTATAAGTTCTACCCATTTCGTTGTTATATCTTGAAATACCAGTAAATATTGATTACGTTTTTTTGATAATGGTTCTCGACCCATTATATCTGTTGTTATTGTTGTCCATGGTTCTCCTATTGGTCTGTTTTCATGTATCCGGCTGGTCGTTGTTGTATTATTTTGGGGTGCGGGTTAAAAAACAGACAAATCAAAAAGCCGACAGGTCAAAAAACCGACATTCATAAAGCCGACAATCGAAAAGCCGACAGTCAAAAAACCGACACTTCAAAAAATGATAGTCCATATGTCGATGCGTCTATTTTTCTATGTGTCGGCTTTTTGACTGTCGGCTTTTCGATTGTCGGTATTTTGACTGTCGGTTTTGTGACCTGTCGGCTTTTTAATTTGTCGGTTTTTTGACCCGCACCCTTATTTTGACTTTCTGACATATGTCGCAATGCTTCATGTATTTTACTACGTCTTTGTATAGTCCTGGCCAGTAATATGATTTTGCTATTTTTTTGTATGTTTTTTCTATTCCCATGTGTCCGGCTCGTGTATCGTCGTGGTTTTTTGTAGTATTTTTTGTGTTGTGAGTCCGGTATTACTAATTTCCATGGGTTTGGGTCTGGTCTAATGTTGCTGTGCACTGGGTCTGTTATGTACCTGAAGAGTTGTTCGTTTTCTAATTTCCATTCTAGATATAAGTCTTCATTGTTTTGTACTGTTGTTTGTACCAATTATCTGTTTGTCTCTCTGACAGCGGTGATAGGTGTTCTGTGTGTTTCATATTTGCGTGAGAGTGCGTCTGGTATATAGTTTAGTGTTCCTTTTCTGTACTTTATTTCGTAATCGTATTCGAGTAATTCTAGTCCCCATCTTGCTAGTCTGCCTGTTGGATTTTTTAAATTGTGTAGCCATTTTAATGATTCGTGGTCTCTGTATATTTTGAAGTGATATCCTTCTATATATTGCCTGAATTTCTTTATTGCCCAGACTACTCCTAAGCATTCCTTTTCGGATGCTGAGTATTTTTTTTTTTCTTGATGTGTGAGTGCCCTACTTATGTAAGCTATTGCGTGTTATTTTTTTCTACTATTTGTGATAATATTGCTCCTAATCCTGTGTCACTTGCATCTGTACATATGTGGAATGTTTTTGTAAAATCTGGTCGTATTAGTGTTGGTGAAGATGTGAGTCTGTGTTTTATGTAATTAAATGCTTTTTGTTGTTCTTGTCCCCATTGTAGTTTTGGGTTATTTTTTAATAGTCGTGTTATTGGTTCTGTTATTTGTACAAAATTAGGTATAAATTGTCTGTACCATGATGCCATTCCTAACAGTCTGCGTACTTGTTTTAGTGTTTTGGGGATAGGGTAGTTATGTATTGCCTCTGTTTTTTCTGGATTAATATGTAATCGGCTTAGTGGCTCAGACGGTTAACGCACTGGACTACGAAGTCGTAGGTCGTGAGTTCGATCCCCGCTGGTGAACAATTTTTCGATTTCGTTTCCAAGCAGGAGATCGCTGTTGGTAAGACGAGCCACGTTGTTTGTGTTTACATTTCGAAAGTATTGTTTATCTGGCGGAAATCGACTCATGACCGCCGCTGTACTTGGTGTAGGTTTCTGCAGTCCTACATTTCATACACAAATGTGAAGTATGGCGCCATCTTTGTAAGTCGATCTGCAACTCTCGCAAAATCATAGTAAATAATACGGCAAAAATAATTGAGTAAAAAGGGCGATTCCGCCCGTTAATTAATAAATAAAAAAAAAGCCATGTTTATTTACTATGTAACCTAAATATTCTACTTGGCTTACGCCAAATTCACATTTTTCTGTGTTTAGAATTAAACCTGCATCTTTTATTGTATTTAGTGTTTTTGTTAGTTATTGTTTGTGTTCTTCAAATGTTTCTGATAAATTATAATGTCGTCTAAGTATGCGGATATGTGAGGATTTTCGTAGTGCCCTATTATTTTGTCTAGTAATCTTTGGAATGTGGCTGGTGCGTTTGTTAATCCGTATGGCATTCGTTTAAATTGGTAAAGTCCTTTTTCCTGGTACTATGAAAGCGGTTAGGTGTTAGCTATTGTTTTCTAGTGGGATCTGGTAGTATGCTTGGCTTAGGTCTAGTTTCGATATTATTTTTGCTGTTGGTAATGTTTTTAGTATGGAGTCCATTTTTGGTAGTGAGGAAGCGTCTTTTTTTGTTACCGAGTTTAATTTTCTAAAGTCTAGACAAAATCTGTACGTACCATTTTGTTTTCTTATCATTATTATTGGGCTTGACCAAACGCTTTTTGATGGTTCATTGATTCCATCTCTTAGCATTTCCTATACTTGTTCGTGTATTTTTTTGTTAATGATTGGTGATACTGTGTACGCCCGTTGTTTTTTATTGGTCTGTGATTTTGTACGTCAATTGTGTGTTATGTCAGTCTGGTTAGTCCTATTTGTTTATTTTTGTTAATTTGTGTACTATTGCTTGGATTTCGTGTTGTTGTATTGGTGTAAGTTCTATCAGTCCTGTTTGGGTTTTTTAAGTGTTTTTTCTTCTATACTGTATAGTGTTATGTTGGGTAGTATATCTGGTGTTGGTAATAAAGGTTTTTTTTTGTATGTGTGTGTTTGTTCTTGGTTTTTCATTGGTTGAATGTTTGTCGGTGTTTCTTTAAAGAACCATGTTCCCTGTCCATAGTCTGGTGTTATTTTTGCTTTTTTTATGTAGTCTATTCCTAAAATGCATTCTATTTTTATGTCCGGTGCTATTCTTATGTTTGTGTTGAGTGTTTTATTTTTTAATGTGATTGGTAGTTCTACTATTCCTATAATTTCTATGTTAGTGTCGTTTGCTAGTTGTACTTTAATATCACTGTTTTTAATTTTAATTTTGTCTTGTATTTTGTTTCCTAAATTTTGTATGCCTGTCTGTCCTATGTATGTATTTGTTGCGCCTGGGTCAACTAATGCAGTAATTTGAGTGTTACCTATTTTAATTTGTGTGTACCAACGAGGGTCGTCTTTTATTTCTGAAGCTAAATTGACCCATTCTTTTAGCCTCAATTCCGGTTTCCCTGTTCCTTGTTGTTTTGTGCACTGTTTGTATGATTGTTGTTTTCGGCATTCTCGTTTGTAGTGTCCTCGTTGTCCGCACTTGTAGCATTGTTCTACTGTATTTTGTGTTTTTTCTTTTTCTGTTTGTTGTCTGCAATTTTTGTAAGTTAAGTAATTATTTGTTTGTGGTGTATATGTTTTTGGTTTGTAATGTTGTGTTTTTTGTGTGTAAGTGTGTGTGATTTGTTTTTCTCTATTTTTACTTCGACCCAGACTAAGTCTGGACGAAGTATTGAATTTGGTCACTTCGGGCAAAAAAATTACCCTATAGATTTTCATCAAATGTCGACGTTTCAGACCCTAAGGAACCCAAAGCAACAATAAAAAAAATTGGTGTCCGTTAGGTTGTATGTCCGTCCGTGGGCAAAATTTTGTATACGCGATATCTCGCGACTGGCAGGGCGAATTTAAAAAGTACAAACGGATTTGGGTTTCTCTTGGCCAAACTTAGATCTGATTAGTTTTTGGAGACAATGCATACTAGATTATGGGGAGGTTTAACAAAAAACGCTCAAAAAACACTTTTTTCATTTTTTAACAAAAAATACAAATCGTACAAAAAAATGTTTCAAACAAAATATATAGAACATCGAATTCTCTACAAAAAAGGTTGGATTCATTTCTTCGTAAAATCAACGATAATGCCGTAAAAACCAAATTAACATGAAATTAACATAAATTGTACATACACATATACAATGCATATGTATGTATATTATATACAGTACATGAAAAACAGAGACACAGAGGAAGCAGGGGAGTGAGGCGGGTACCAGGAGGGGGGGGGGGCTAACTTTAAAAATTTGATTAAATTTTATTTTAGTATAAAAATTTGATTAATTTTTGTTTTTTTAAGCATCAGTGTGGACAAGACTTGCTCATTTATCAGTGCTTCGGCTGATCTGCGGTCGGGGTCGAAGTTTTGAAAATGCTCATTTTCAATTTTAATATAGGGTGAATATGCCAATGAATGGACGACTACCAATGAATGGACGATTTTCTACATATTTCTATTTCTTATGAATGTATGATGCACAACATGCAACAAAATACATATTTTTATGTTCTTTGAACATTCAAAACAATATTTACAGTACTACTGATCTTCCAGTGTTTATTATTTTGTAAAATCAAAGCAAAGTTTTAAAGCCATCTAAAACTGGTACTGAAAACGTCCCATTTGATTTAACCCGTCTATTCATTGGGGTTTAGCGGATTTTTTTACAAACGTATGAAGACGAGGTTAATAATTAAATAAAATCAAAGTTTGAACTACACGGTCATAAAGAGCAGAGTCTAACGATTCTAATGGTGGTATCATAATTAAATTTTCATTAAAGAATTCAAAAGTTACAATCGATCAAAGTGTGAAAAATGCTTAACCGTCCATTCATTAGCATATTCACCCTATTTAAGGAACAAGATATTGTTACAATATAGGTATAGAAACTATTCGAACCTAACAATGCTAGAACTATCCTCTGCCGCCTTCTTTCCTGGCAGTGTTAAAATGGGAATATTCCCGGAAGCACCAGCCTTTCGTCAGGGAACTGCAATACGAATTTAGCAAAAATTGTAGGCACCCGGGTCGAAGGCATCTAGTTTTTGAGTTAATCTTTCGAATTCTGTCCCAATTGTTTGTAATTCTTTGCATGTGTGTATCTCATAACGTCTGATGTGGTATTGGTATTCTAGTCTTAATTGTTCGTATGTTTTATCTCATTGTTTTTCTAGTGTGTATGGTGGGTGTAACTGGTTTAATAACGTCCTGTAGTGTAATATAAAATCTATTATTTTTTCTGTTGGTTTTTGAAAATTCTCATCTAATTGTTTTTTTATATTAGTTCTATATGATTTATTATGAAATGTGTCTAATAATGTCTCTGTAAATTGTTCCCAGTTATTCCTTTCGTTTTTATTTAATTTATACCAGTCGTGTGCATTTCCTGATAGTAATATTGGTATTGTTTTGTATAATTCGTCATTTGATAAATTATATCCGTTTTGTAGTTCTGTTAGCCTTTCTAAGAAGTCGTATATTTTTTCATTTTCTTTTCCTTCAAATTTTAATTGCCAGTTTTGTACGACTTCCATAGGTGTTTTTTTTCTATAGATTTGCCATGGAATGAAGTTTTGATTTTGTCTGTGTATATTTTGATGTTGTGTATATGTGTTTTCTCTTTCTGTGTTTTGGTTCTGTTCTTGTCTGTGTGGTATATTATTTTCTTGTTCTATTTGGTCACCGTTTTGTGTTTGTCGTAAAGCGTATGCGCTGTTTCTTTGTAAATGTGTGTTCCTACCGTCTTCTGAGTATTCGTCTAATAGGTTTCGCACTCTTATATTTGGGATAATGTGTTGTGATTTCTGATTTTGATTATTTATTTGTTACATCCAGAATAATGCACATTGTATGTAACGAATGGTTATTCAAATTTACATTAAAGAAATAAGCATGAATGTATATGTATATGAATGTTCTGAGTAGTCGAGGCTCATTTTTGAATTGATCTGAAAAGTTCGTTCAGTTCGGTCTGAACATTGAAAACGTGCGGAGTGCCATTATATCTAAACATATATTATTAATTTGCGCATTGTGGGTTATCCCTATTTAAAATATAATACTTTCTTTTTTTTTTATTCTTTTTAAAGAGGAAATAATTGGTAAGTACTAAAGAGTATATTTATTATTGTTTTATATATTTCATTTCTTTTTTTTTGGTAATAATAGAATTATTTGTATTTGTCATAATAGTTTATTTGTTCTTAATATTTAATGATATAAATCATTCAATTTCGCTTCTGTAGGGAAGTTTATAAAGGAATCGACAAATTATTTCTTTTTTTATATTAGTCAAAGAAGAACTTATAACAAATGGTGTCAGAAGTGGGATACCTTTATTGAAATTGAATTTTTCATTTTTTTTTAAACTTAGTATAAATTATTATTTTCATTATCGTGTATTATATTCACCAACAAACTGATTGATTTTTGAAGAATTGAATTAATATTGTAAGCCATATTTTCATATATGATTACGAGGTTTAGTGAAATCTATTCTTAAATTAATAACTGTCAATTTTAATGTCGTTTGAGCATACATATGTTGCAGACACAATACGAAATCATTAAATGAATTTAAGTATTTTTGATCTTTCTGTTTCTTATTGATACAATTTTATTTTATTATAGGACATTTTGAACGTTTTATTTAAATATTTTTAAATTTATTACTATGATAAATGTAAGTTGTTGGTGAGGTGTGACTTATTTAAAGATAAGGCGGTTATATTGAGGCGAATTACATTTTGAATAATATTTTGACATATTAATTGCATTGGATGTATGTTTGACTTTAATAAAAATTATCTGTAGGAAGGGGTATTTAAATTAATGTTAAAATTTATGGAAATTATTATGTTATTTTCTACGTATATTTTTGTGTATGTGTCTATATTTATTATTTATTGATTTATTGAAATAATTTCATAATTTTATTTTACAATAATTAAAATCGCATTATATGTAAAATAAAATTTGGAATTAATTGAACATTTATTGCAGTGAAAGTGTGAATAAGAATATATCAAAATAGTGCGTGGAAAGTAAACAACCTGGATATCGGAGGAAAATACAGAAAATAATATTTGAAATTGGCGTTATATGATTAAATTTAAACATTTCTGTTTTTCTGATAATTTTGTTCTTGCTGTGTTTACCATATTAACAATAATGTTCAAAAAGAATAAAAAAAAATATATGATAGTGAAATAGAATTTCAGAATACTTTTGTTCAAATTATGAGGATAAATTCATTAATTAATTTTCGTTCACTGCCATCTTATTTAATTGATTTACTTATTTCATTTTTGTAATTTGCCAATTGTGGAATACCTGGATTGTTTTGATTGAAAACAAATTTTATGTTATCAATTATTTTAAGATTGTAGCGATGATTTTATTTTATTTTCAGAAGTGTATATATAATATTTAATTTGTATATTTTATTTTACTATTGAATAACTATTTATGCTAGTATTGAAATACATGTTCCTTTAACCTATGTTATACATGACGACTTTGGGAATGGTATGTGTATATATGCAGTTTGCGTGATATTATATATTTTTTTTTGTCGTGTTATGTTTATGATTAATTTGATATTTTATTTTATTCAGAATTATTTAAAAGAAAAAAAACCTGTTGTACCATATCGAATGACATTAAAATAGATATAATCCCTTGATTAAAAACAGATGTATTTCCTTTTTTTTAGAAGAAAAAAATTTTTTTTTTTGTTTTACAGTCATTGGATTTTGATATTATAATATTCCTACATATTATGTGATAAAATTTAATATTTAATATTGTCGAGTATTTCCTAATTTAATATAATTTCTTTTATTTATTTTTATTTTTGTTATTTTTGTTTTGTTAATTGTATAATTGTGTAGTGTAATAATAATGGTTACAAAATGACAGATCCAGATATAACAAATGCAATGATGACATCAATGGCAGAGTATATGATTTTACAAAACTCTGTGGTAAATATACTGTAACGATTTTTATCCTTCCTGGCCGCAATAGCGACACTTCGGCTCCGAACAAAGCTCCGGGATGAATTCCCGACTCCTTTGACCAGTTGGGATCGTGACGTCCTGGTGCGGACGCAACCCACGGAGAAAAACTCGTTCACCGACTGGCTCTATAGCGGAGAGCACGAGACGGTCGTTATGGTGTTTTTTTAACGTGTACGGCACGAAAAAAAGGGGTTGGTAAAATGAACGCTCCGGTATTAAAAAAAGCATAAGTAAACGCGTTTATGTACTACAAAAAAAAATAACTAACAAAATATACAAATTCGGGGCAACGGACCCCTAGCAAAGCTACGGAGCAACGGGCTCCACGAATTCCGTTATCCTTTCGGAAACGGGGTTGATGATTTTGGGGCAACAGGCCCAAAACTCCGCCACGCCGAATTCACGGCTGTGTACGGACTCGCTGTCCTTGGTCCCTCGCCTGGGACTCGCCGCGACCGAGAGAGAGATAGGAGGGGTGGAGGAGCGAGAATGAACATTGACGCTCGCTGAGGCAGGCAACTAAAGCTAGCACTTACTTTGGGCTGCGATTTGCCTAATCCCAAATTATTTGTTCTGTGGCACAAATCACCCACACGCGTAGAACGAGCGAGAACGACCCAAATTCGCGAACCGCGTGAACTTCGCTAACAGCGCGGAACCCAAACGCAATCTGACACTTTTCCGCCTCCCTCTCTCTCTCTCTCTCTCTCTCTCTCTCTCTCTCTCTCTCTCTCTCTCTCTCTCTCTCTCTCAGTAAAAAAATCCGTTGCTTAATTAGCTTTGCTAGTTTCCTTAACATATTGGAAACTAGCAAAGCTAATTAACCAACGGATTTTTTTACTGAGATGCAGAAAAAATAAGATCTTTCCGAACCATCTATTTAACAATAATATTTTGAAAAATAGTAATTTCTTTTCCTACAATCTTTCTGAGAAATATAATAAATTAAATACCAGTTAAATTAACGTTAGTTTAATTTTGTCTACTGACCGTCCTACCAAGACTTCCTCTTCAACAAATACCAGATTCTTTAAACTCTCCCGGGATTCGTCGTGGAGACGCAACGGTGAATCAAGAGGAGAACGAGCGTCAAGAGAAAGTAAAATTTCTGGTATTCGACAAATCAAAATCGTCAAAATAAATGCTGGAGTACCTCGAATTTTTGTTGATAGTCCTGAATTAATTAAACGGGCAGACTTTTTAATCGATACGGGTGCAGAAATTTCGTTAATTATAATTGATGCTTTAGATCCGGAACTTGATGTTAATATTTCAGATAAAATACGAATTTCAAGTATAACTAGTGATGAGATAGAGACTTTAGGGATAGTTAAAATAAATATTGCAAATAGTCTAGTGGATTTGCACATAGTGGATTCTTCCTTTCCGTTAAATTGTGTAGGTATATTAGGAAAAGATTATTTAATTAAGGAACAGGCTGAGATTTCATTTTTCCATAACACTATAGTAACAGCGACCAATCCAACTAAACCCATTAAATTCATACCTCCTATTGACAATAATATAACTCGTATGAAGACGTATTTAATCGCTAAAAGAAGTAGATCTCACATTGAATTGGACATAATTCATAACAACTTGGAAGAAGGTTATTTACCAAGAATTGATACACCTGATGGAGTATGTATTGGAGAGGCTTTAGTACGGGTCATCAATAAGAATAAGTGTCAGGTCCTCGCAATAAATACATCAGAAAAAGATGAGGAAAGAACAATACATCCTCAAGAAATTATTCCAGTTGAATATTATGATGTAAAAGAAGACAGAAACAATCAAGATGTAAAAGAAAATGCGATGTTGGAACCAACTAATCGATTTAAAAAAATCATGGAATTATTAAATTTGAGTCATCTAAATGAAGAAGAAAAAAATCATATTATGCAATTGGTTCAAGAGTTTCCACAACCATTTTATTTGGAAGGAGATAAATTACCAATGACGTCAAAAATAAAGCATCGAATTCCAACATCAGATGATTTATCAATTAATACTAAGCAGCATAGACACCCTCCAGTACATAAGGACGAAATTGAGCATCAAGTATTTCAAAAATTGCAGAACAATATAATTACGCCTTCAGATTCGCCATACAATTCCCCTATATGGATTATGCCGAAAAAACCGGATAGTCACGGAAATCCAAGATGGCGTATGGTTATTGATTATAGACAAATAAATGAAAAACCCATAAGTGATGCTTATCCATTACCTAATATTGAAGATACTTTTGATATGATGGGAGAAGCTATGTATTTTTCTGTATTCAATCTAGCATCAGGATTTCAACAAATTGGAATAGATGCTAGAGATAGACAAAAAACTGCCTTTACTACACCTAATGGAAATTACGAATATCTTAGAATGCTAGAAGGATTAAAAAATGCACGGCTACATTTCAACGGCTTATGGACAATGTACTAAGAGGTTTCACAAAAACAGAAGCCTTTGTGTACATGGATGATATAATAATCTTTGCAAAGGACTTGGAAGAACACAAAAAGAAGATGAGAAGATTATTTAAAAGATTAGAAGATGCAAATTTGACTTTGCAACCGGATAAATGCAGTTTTTTGCGACCCGAAGTAATATACCTAGGGCACATAATTAGTAAAGATGGCCTTAAGCCAAATCCAGAAAAAATTAAAGCTGTATAATATTTTCCAAGACCACGAACACAACGGAATATCAGAGAATTTTTAGGATTAACCGGGTACTATAGAAGATTCATAGAACATTATGCAAGCGTAGCAAACCCATTAACGGAGTTATTAAAAAAAAACGTAAAATTCATTTGGAAAGAAGATCAAGAGAATAGTTTTAATATATTAAAAGGAAAATTATGTGAAGCTCCTATATTACAATATCCTAATTTTAATGAAGCTTTTATTGTAAGTACAGATGCATCGGATTATGCTGTTGGAACAGTGCTGAGTCAAAAGCTAAATGGTCAAGATTTACCAGTCTGCTATTTATCCAGATCCCTAACAGCAGCAGAACAAAACTATTTTACAACAGAGAAAAAGTGTCTGGCTGTTTTGCATGCAGTCTTACGTTTTAGACCTTATTTATATGGCAGACGATTTATATTGATTAGTGATCACGAGCCATTGAAATGGATAGATTCAGTCAAAGATCCAGGACAAAGATTAATTAGGTGGAGACTTAAATTAAGGGATTATACTTATGATTTTAAACATAAGGCTGGACGCTTGAACAGTAACGCCGACGCTCTTTCTAGAAACCCAGTTGACAAAGATCAAGTTTGTTCTATGGATATATTACCATCAACACAAGTTACAACAAAAATATTACCAATAGATAAAGCGGCCGGAGCCTCAAACAACGGACAATCTCAAAGTATCTTGAAGGGGCCTGGAAGACCCATAGGTTCTAAAAATAAAAATGTTGAATTTTCGGAGGGTAATATATTTCCTAGTAGGACAAGGTCAAGAATGATTAAACAAACGGATCAGCTAGAAAAGCCTCCAATACGCCAGAAACATAAAAGTGTTTTCCCAAATTTAGAATTTAATCCAATTGAAGAGATAGATGAAGATCTTTCATCTGTGGTAGAAGAACCAAATATAGAAGAACGTGAAGCTCCAAATACGAAAAGTAACTCTAAAAAAAAAACTCTAGATGTTATAGAATTGGAAGAATCTAATTATGATTTGAGTGATACAGACGAAGATGATGATGATCAGAGGTAATTTTCTCTAAATTTACAGGAATTAAGGAACTCAATTAATCAGTTAGATAATTCGCTCAAAGAACGCCAACACGTACCAGAGATAGAAGAAGAAATAATAGCAGGAATGAAGAATTTGAGAGCTCAAGAATTTGGATTATTTCACAAAGGTCTAGGATCAGAGTTAAGCAAAAAAACGGAAGGAAAGACGAATAGAAGGTTGCCAGTTGCAATAAATGAAAATTTGAGTGTGGATAACATCGAAGAACAAACTCATATCATTCACCCTCCATTATCTTCAACTGACATTTAATAATAGCCTCCCTAAAAATCCATTAGCTTTATCCACTCCTTATATTACATCTCAATATAGACCAAACTCGAAGGAGGGAGGTATTGCGGATAATCCTACTAAACAGAAAAATACAATTACTCCAAGACAATTGATAACTTCTAATGACATAGATAGAGTAGTGACAACAGAAGAAATTATGCCAGACGTAGACCTTACTGAAAATAATGCAAATAAAACATTAGTAGGTTTTACTGGGCAGAATTTAACATATAGACCAGACAGTTATGTGCATTTTATCTCGTCCGACTGTAAAATAGTCACATCTGTCGGAAAGTTATTACTTGATTTGGAAATAATTAATTTAGATGAAATAAAAGAAATTAAACCAAAAATAGGACAAATACTAATTACACCGAATCAAAAATATAAAGTTTTTACTGTTGTTATCAAAAATAGACATCTTGACAATTGTTCCCTACTCGAAAAAGAGGATAGAAAAGCATAGAAAAGTATAGAAATTCTGCGTGATTCGTATGCTTTTGAATCCTATTTTTGGCACATAATGTAAATCTATCAATTCTTATACTATCTGAATACTTCAAGTAAAGCCAATGTTAATATTTTTCTATCCATTAGGTAAAATCAATAAATTTCTATCCCAATCGTGTATAGAGAATCAATCCAAATGTATCTCATTACACTTTTATCATTATGTATCCTAAAAATTTATAGAAATTCTATCAAAACGAATCAAAATGTGATTTTTATATTTTTACGGTCCAGGTCGACCGCTCCGCAGTTTTCGGTGTCTAGGTATTCCGCACCGTAGTTTTTGACGTCCAGGTCGACCGCTCCGTAGTTTTCGATGTCTAGGTATACCGCACCGTAGTTTTTCGCCGTCCAGGTCGACCGCTCCGTAGTTTTCGGTGTCTGGGTATTCCGCACCGTAGTTTTTCGACATCCAGGTCGACCGCTCCGTAGTTTTCGGTGTCTGGGTATTCCGCACCGTAGTTTTTCGACGTCCAGGTCGACCGCTCCGTAGTTTTCGGTGTCTGGGTATTCCGCACCGTAGTTTTTCGCCGTCCAGGTCGACCGCTCCGGAGTGTTCGGTGTCTGGGTATTACGCACCGTAGTTTTTCGACGTCCAGGTCAACCGCTCCGTAGTTTTCGGTGTCTGGGTATTCCGCACCGTAGTTTTTCGACGTCCAAGTCGACCGCTCCGTAGTTTTCGGTGTCTGGGTATTCCGCACCGTCGTTTTACGTCGTCCAGGTCGACCGCTCCGTAGTTTTCGGTGTCTAAGTATTCCGCACCGTAGTTTTTCACCGTCCAGGCGAAAAACTATGGGGCGGAACATCTGGACAACGAAAACTGTAAAGCGGACCACCTAGATATCGAAAACTATGGAGCGGTCGACCTAGACGGCGAAAAACAATGGTGCGGAACACCTGGACAACGAAAACTATGGAGCGGTCGACGTAGATGGCGAAAAACTATGGTGCGGAACACCTGGACAACGAAAACTATGGAGCGGACCACCTGGATACCGAAAACTATGGAGCAGTCGACCTAGAGACGTCGAAAAACTATCGTGCGGAACACCTGGACAACGAAAACTATGGAACAGACCACTTGAAGAACAAAACACTACGCGCGTGTGTCCGCGCGCGCGCATGGGTGTGTATCCCAGCAATTGTTGTTTTACTATCAAGATTTCGCTTATGTCTTGCTATTTTTGAGATATTTGAGAATTTTTAAAATTTTCAGGTTTGCAAATTTTTAAAATCTGTTTACATGTATGAATTAATCGATCGAGGTCATCCCCCCTATCAATACACCCCCCAAAATTTTGTCAGATTTTACGTATCTCTTGCCGTTTTCGAGATATTTGAAAATTTGCAAATTTTCAGTTTTGCAAATTTCAAAAATCTGTTTGCATGTATGAATTAATCGACTCCAGGCCATACTCACCCCAAAATTTTGTCAGATTTTACTTATCTCTTGCCGTTTTCGAGATATTTGAGAATTTTGAAAATTTTCAGTTTTGCTAATTTTCAAAATTCGTTCGTATATACGCATTAACCTACTCAATGGGATCCCCCCTATTGATAGCCTCCAATCTTTTGTCATATTTTGCTTATCTCTGGCCGTTTTTGAGATAAATAAGAATTTTCAAAAATTTTAATGTGTAATAGAAATATCATATTACGTTACTGATATGTGATCGACAGTGGTAGACCAGTGGGCGGTGTCGCGCGCGATCGTTGTTTCTAGGCAAGTATTATTGGTGGGGAACACTACTCGGATAGGTGACCGCTCGAGAACAACTTTCTTAAGATAATTAAATCAACTAAAAAAAGTTAAAAAATATTTGAATAAAATAAAAATTAATAATAAAATTAAAAATAAAAAAAAAAAATGTTTGTATACAATGAGGAAAAAATTTAAAAACAAAAAATTAATGAAATTCGTGACGAACGCAGTATAGAAAAATATCGAAACAAATCCTATCAATTTCTATCCACTTTAGTTAGGATAGAAAAATATAGAATTAATTCGTGCCAAAAATAGGATAGAAAAATATTGGAAAAAATCCTATACTTTTCTATCCTCCTTTTCGAATAGAGTTTAAAAGAGAATTTAAGAATAGCCCTACTTAATTTAAGTGCGTTACTTCAAAGATTGAAGGTGGTTTCCTTTAGAATTTCGCAAGTAGGTGACCTTATAGAGGATTATTCAATGGAATCGTTAAAAGAATTATTTTGCAGCACTTTTCAAATCAATAAAAGCTTAACAATATCGATATGCACAGGTAAAGTTCGAATACCCCCTCTTAATATTTAATGATATAAATCAATCAATTTCGCATCTGTAGGGAAGTTTATAAAGGAATCGACAAATGATCTCTTTTTTTATATTAGTCAAAGAAGAACTTATAACATATTGCTGAGTCTTGTCTGTTTGTGCTTGTATGTTGTTCTTTATTTAGTTCCTCTATTGTCATGTCTAATAATGATTTGTTGATGTTATCATCTGAATTGTTTTCATCTGTTTGCGTCTCTTCTATGTTTATGTTTATCGTCGCGCCTGCTCTTGCTGGCGTGAATGCCGGCATCCGTAGCATGTTTATTGCTTTATTTATTGTATATAAATATATTTTTTTTGTAATAGAAAATAATATCTTTTGTGTGTTTTTTTTTTATGTAATAAGTGTTCTTACCTCTAATGTTTTTAAGTTTGGCGTGTAATAGTAACTTGTATAATTGTGTTGTGTGCTATGTTTGGTTTCTTTTTGTGTCTTGATGTTGTTCGTATTGTATGTTTTATATATATATCTATTATATTCGTTTTGTGTAATGTATTATTGTTTGTTGTATGTGAGTGCCTTATGTTTGGTCAGTTGCGTAATGTGTATGTATGTGTCGCAATTTTCGTTTTATTAATGTTTAAATTATGTGAGTTTTTCACGTTGGCGCCATTGTAACGAGACAAGGTCCGCAGTAAAAATACAACATGTAATATTAGGAAGCAGTTTATTGAATTAAGTATGTTTTACGTACACGTTGAAAATCCCTAATGGGTACTCTTAACTACTCTACATTATAACTAGCGATTTGTTTGCGCGCACAACACTATCTTCTACGGCCGCGTTACGCAGAACGCATCGCCCCCCCCCCCCTCTCTCTCTGGGGAACTGGTGAGTAACCGCACGTGTTAATTATTGCTCCGACTGATTTTTACGATTACTCACGAAAATCCACGTTTTCTCGAGTGAGAATTTTCCAGGGGGTGCACGGTCCGTAGGCCGACGCAATCCAAGAAGTTTCGTTGCAAATCACTTGTTTTTTGGCCTATGGTGCATCTTTTGGAAATCTGAAATCGCAAATTTGCGGATTTTCACCGGCAACCTGTCAACGGCGGTTTTCAAGAACGCTCCCTTGCGCAGGCTCGTTCTACCACGCATGCACACACACATTCACGGCAAGTCGCATCTTCACGAAACAATACAAACGTCATCGCAACGCGGTCTGTTTCGTCGGTGACATTTGCAAGGTGTGCCGAAAGCTTCAAATAAGAAACAAGTTGACGGTGACTCGATTTGCGCAAAGTGCCACAAAGTCGTAGTCAAAGTTAAAGTCGTGTGTAGCACGTGTCATTCTATTTTTCATCCGTCGTGTGCAGCGTTATACATTGCCGGTAAACCTGACAGTGTGTGTTGTGTACGTTCGTTATCACACGTACTTGAGTCGCGTCAATACATACAGAGCGCTACAGCCGTGTGCAGCGTATCTCCTTCCGTGCCGTCTATTCCCCACTCGCTTGCTTGTGCCCCGTCTATCGTCGCGATTGATTTCGCACTGTCTCATGCGTCGTCGGGAAGTCCCACCACAGAGCCTATACCATTCTCTTTCGCCTCGCCCGCATGTAACTACGAAGAAGCAATGTCGAACGACGGTGGACTTGCACAGCAGCAATTCAATCAAATTATGGCTGCTATCTCTTCGACGAGAGAAGAGTTAGTAGCTGAACTAACCACCCTTAGAAATGATACCGCGGCAATGAGGCAGGACCTTGCCAACCTAAGCGCAGCGGTCCAAAATAATACCGCGACATGTAGAGCCTTATCAGCCGACATGGCGTATATGAAACATGCCACGGCCTTAGCGAGACCGACATCAGATTTAATTATCGATGGTATTCCCGTTCAATGCGGCCTCTCGCAACATGACATATTTATTCGGGTACTTACGCAATTAAAATTGGCTGGTCTCTGTAACGACTTTATTAGCATCGCTAGAATCGATTCCAGACGGGCAGCTAATTCTAGCTTGCCTAGTCAAACATCTTCTCGGCTGTATTTTGCATTGAAGATACAATGCAAATCGGTTGAGATCCGAAATGCCATCATCGACGCTAAGCGCAAGCTGGGGAAATTACCCCCCCCCCCCCCCACCCCCCCCCCCCCCCACCCCCCCCCCCCCCCACCCCCCCCCCCCCCCACCCCCCCCCCCCCCCACCCCCCCCCCCCCCCACCCCCCCCCCCCCCCACCCCCCCCCCCCCCCACCCCCCCCCCCCCCCACCCCCCCCCCCCCCCACCCCCCCCCCCCCCCACCCCCCCCCCCCCCCACCCCCCCCCCCCCCCACCCCCCCCCCCCCCCACCCCCCCCCCCCCCCACCCCCCCCCCCCCCCACCCCCCCCCCCCCCCACCCCCCCCCCCCCCCACCCCCCCCCCCCCCCACCCCCCCCCCCCCCCACCCCCCCCCCCCCCCACCCCCCCCCCCCCCCACCCCCCCCCCCCCCCACCCCCCCCCCCCCCCACCCCCCCCCCCCCCCACCCCCCCCCCCCCCCACCCCCCCCCCCCCCCACCCCCCCCCCCCCCCACCCCCCCCCCCCCCCACCCCCCCCCCCCCCCACCCCCCCCCCCCCCCACCCCATGTTCATCGTTCTATGCCATGGCTTACTTCGGAACTGCGAGCCAGAAATAGAGAACGCGATCAATTGTTCACGCGAGCGAAACGATCGAGACATCCGCTAATAATTAGAACAGTATAGGCATAAGCGTCGTCGATCTCAAAAACGAACTTAAAACTGTAAAAAATCGCTACTTAGAAAACCTCGTGTGTCAGCAAACAAACCCGACCGAACAAGCTTTGGTCCTGCCATTAGAAATTTAGGACTCGCCAACGTAAGATCGCAATCAGCCCTACATCAATTTTCACTCCATCCATACTCAAATCGTCACTTTTGCGCAAGTTTTCATCCGTTCATCCACCATGTGACCTCTGTCTCGACGTCTTAATAACATCTTACATCGCCCATTACCTAGTACTCATCCTCCATATTACCTTTTCTTCCCCAAATTGCCACGAAGTTCGTAACTATCTCAATGTCATCTTGCAGAAATCACGAGGGTTAAGTCCCGACCATCTTTGTCTAGCACATCTTGAACCACTCTTCCCAACAATATCTCCATACCTTACCCATATCATCAATATCTCCTTCTCAACCGGCATTTTCCCATCCGTTTGGAAATCATCATTCATCATACCTTTGAAGAAAATCGGCAAATCCCCAAAACCCATCGGATACTCGTTTCCAATTGCGAATCCCACCCCATCTTTCCAAAATCATCGACTCGCTCTAAGCTACCCGTCAAATCATTATACCTTCTTAGAGAACAATCAGCTGCTGCATCCCAAACAAAGCGGATTTCCGTAGGTTCCACAGCACGCAAACAGCGTTGCTACACCTTTTGGATGACATTCGGTTGGGTATCGACAGAGGCTACATCACCATCCTAGTCCTGTTCGATTTCTCGAAGGCCTTTGACTCCCTTAGCCATACAGTCATCCTGGCTTGCCTTCGTGACTTGGGCTTTGAGGACTCTGCGCTCATGTGGATACATTCATTCCTCCTCTCGGACGATCTCAATCGATCATTGGATTGGATGGACAAACAATCCCAACAGGAGCACACTACATCCGGAGTTCCTCAGGGCACTGCCCTCGGACCCATTCTTTTCATCACTATCATAAAACACACTTTTCTCCAGACTCCATTAGTGTCAAGACACCACCGTCATTTTCGCAGATAACTCCCAGTTCTGTTTATCCACACAAATTAGTCGACTTACCGAAATAATCAGGTATATCTACAGCGATATCGCTGAACTGGTTAAGTGGTCGCACGATTATGAACTTACACTTAACACCTGTAAAACACAAGCCATTAATATCGGCTCATCCCAGAATCTTGCGACTATTAAGAATATAACCGTTTCCGCAAATCATAGTCGGTAATGACGTAATTCCCTACTCTAATGAGGTGAAGGACCTCGGTGTCATAATTGCTTCTGATCTAATCATGGAATAGACACGTCAACAACCATTTCATCAAAAATTCATAATGTCCTTTATCGGCTCAAATACCGCGGGTCATTTTTTACCTCCATCTGTTAGATTATCACTCGTCAACGCATTGGTCATCCCTCATCTTGATTACGCCACCCTCATCATCGCTGATCTTTCAGGTTATCTTGATACCAAGCTGCAGCCGCCTACAGAATATCGCTCTCAGGTTTGTCTATCGACTACGACGTGACGATAGACTCGAGCCCTTTAGGCGAAG